>CM071938.1:15415000-15857500 GCA_036784905.1 Acrossocheilus fasciatus
TAATATACACAAAGACCTGAGGATATGTGATTGGAAGGTCAAAGAAAATCTGAGAATTGAGTAGGGGGGGAAGACTCTCTCTACATACTTTTAGGTCGTAAAGTTTATCTGATCTGGCTGAGGTGTCCTGGTTGCCATGGTAACCAGGGGCCTGGGGACCTTCACAGACATCCTGGCACCCAGTATGTTTATTGGCTGAGGGGTCTGTGATTATTTGTTAATCTAAAGAACCATTGATATTTTTGTCAGATGTTACCATGGTATACTGAAGTATAATTACAAGCATTTCATAAGTGTCAAAGGTTTTTATCGACAATTACATTAAGTTTATGCAAAGATATTCTCAGATCGGTTTCGGGTCTAATTCATATGTGAAAATAAATCAGATATGAATCGGATACGTGCATTTGCGCCTGCAGTGTAAGCGGTCAGATCGGATATTCCCCTGTAAATGCGACTCCTACATCATTGAGAAGTTAGGTTGTTTTAAAACATTTTGCGTTGAAACCACAAAATAAAATGCACAAAATAAAACCACAAAATGAAATGCACACAAACATGTCCCTGCCTTTGATATACAATAACTGATGAACGCATTTGGTTTTAAATACTAAAAAAAAACACAGACGATGTGACATGCTTAACAATATCTACCACCTGAGTATTATTCCACTCGCAAGCTTTCAACGGAGCTGCGTACATCACTGTCCTGAAGAATTTGTACTAGGATATATAATTATTTTGATGTATAGATGTATTGATAAATTGATCTGTGATGTCCTATATGCTATTTTTGGCTTGTTTCACCAAGTGTAGTGTAAAATGCACACATCAGACACGGGTCACATTTAAAAGAAATGTAAGCACGTCGTCCAAAAAAATGGATATAGTCACAAAATCAGTCATCAAGACCTGTGGTGTAAACGGAGCCCATTTCACCGGTTATTCGATTCATAGAGAGCCTGATGCAATTTCTTGCTCAGCCAACTTAGAAGTAATCCCTTACAGATGACCCAGGTGGGACTTGAACCCACAATCCCCAGCTCCGGAGGCTGATGCCTTATCCATTAGGCCACTGGGCCCTTTTGCCAGTTAACCCACAGGCATTCATAGACAGCCTGATGCAAGCTAAACTGAGTAAGCATTGAGAAGCTTGCCAGCTCTGCTAATTCTTACGGCTATTGTGTAACTTTGTACTAAACATCCTGGAATTTCTTGCGCAGCAAACCTAAATGTAACCCCTCAAAGATGACCCAGGTGGGACTCGAACCCACAATCCTCAGCTCCGAAGGCTGATGCCTTATCCATTAGGCCACTGGGCCCTTTTCCTGGTCAGTTAGAGGCACTCATAGACAGTCTGATGCAAGCTACACTGACAGAGGATTCATAAGCTTGCCAGCTCTTTGCTAATTCTCACGGCTTTTGTGTAACTTTGTACTAATCATCCTGGAATTTCTTGTGCAGCAAACCTAAACATAACCCCTCAAAGATGACCCAGGTGGGACTCGAACCCACAATCCTCAGCTCCGAAGGCTGATGCCTTATCCATTAGGCCACTGGGCCCTTTTTCTGATGAGTTAGAGGCATTCATAGACAGTCTGATGCAAGCTAATGTAGCACATTAGCTCAACAGGGAACTGTATATTAATAATTCCAATTATTTATATAAGCTGCCACTATTAACTGTGGCAGAATTAAATTGCCATCAACTAATCTGTTCGGCCTGCAAACATTCAGTGTAAGTTCATATCAACTGTAAGAAAGGATATTTTCGTGGCCACAGAAAATACTTTCATACAGTCTTAATGTATTAGAGCATGTGGCAAGGGTGAAAATCGTAAAGGGACATTCATTTGCAAGGCAGAATCAGAAACTCATGTAATTTGTGCACAAGAGGTTTATTAACTAAACACTAACACAAACTAGTCTAACAAACAAATATACATACACTCACACGTACATACAAAAAAAGGGGAGCTAAAGTGGATGGATGAAGCCATTAGAGAAACCAGAGAATGCAGTTATGGAAAACGAGCCAGGACCACCTGAGTTAAAAACCATCAGTGCCGTTTTACAACGGGGTCTACCGCTTATACTAAACCTCTGTTTCGTTTAGTTAAATGTACGATACTTGCATTGCCTTTGGTCGTTGAACGAGTGTCCGGATGCAGTCTCGGATGAAAGTTCTGATGGTTTGAAGGCTTGGTGGTGTTGGAGTTCTTCAAGTTGTTCCGGATTTGAAGGGTGATGAACTCCAAAAGAATGTTATTCTGGCTCGGTGGTGATTGGGAGAGTTTTCTCCCAGATGAAGGTGATGAGAGAACTAAGAGAGACATCAGCTGAGATCCTAGGATCTTTGATGAATGGAAAGTCAAGGCCGAAGCCTGGCTCAAACTTAAGGTACAGAAGACTTCTAGCTCACAGCCTCATGTTTTCAGTATCTGCAAGAAGCGCAGACTTAAGAGGCGGGTCACTGATGTGAGAGCTTTATCTGATATAGAGGTCACACCTCCGGAAGGTGACACAGCCAATGGTCACTTTCACTTTTGGAGGGAAAGTTTAAGACTCTTTGTCTTAGACCATGGTATTTTGCATATGTGATTCGATTGGGTGTTGATGCAAAAACTACTAAAGATTCTTAGAACACTGATATGTTGCATAGGTATAAACATGTAATATACGCTCAGTTAGATCATCCGAAGACGAACTGACATGGTATAGTTAAGGTTACATGAACGAGTGGGTCTATCATAAGCATGCTTAAAACAGTATACAATACGAAAGACAATATACAAGAACAGTAATAATATACACAAAGACCTGAGGATATGTGATTGGAAGGTCAAAGAAAATCTGAGAATTGAGTAGGGGGGGAAGACTCTCTCTACATACTTTTAGGTCGTAAAGTTTATCTGATCTGGCTGAGGTGTCCTGGTTGCCATGGTAACCAGGGGCCTGGGGACCTTCACAGACATCCTGGCACCCAGTATGTTTATTGGCTGAGGGGTCTGTGATTATTTGTTAATCTAAAGAACCATTGATATTTTTGTCAGATGTTACCATGGTATACTGAAGTATAATTACAAGCATTTCATAAGTGTCAAAGGTTTTTATCGACAATTACATTAAGTTTATGCAAAGATATTCTCAGATCGGTTTCGGGTCTAATTCATATGTGAAAATAAATCAGATATGAATCGGATACGTGCATTTGCGCCTGCAGTGTAAGCGGTCAGATCGGATATTCCCCTGTAAATGCGACTCCTACATCATTGAGAAGTTAGGTTGTTTTAAAACATTTTGCGTTGAAACCACAAAATAAAATGCACAAAATAAAACCACAAAATGAAATGCACACAAACATGTCCCTGCCTTTGATATACAATAACTGATGAACGCATTTGGTTTTAAATACTAAAAAAAAACACAGACGATGTGACATGCTTAACAATATCTACCACCTGAGTATTATTCCACTCGCAAGCTTTCAACGGAGCTGCGTACATCACTGTCCTGAAGAATTTGTACTAGGATATATAATTATTTTGATGTATAGATGTATTGATAAATTGATCTGTGATGTCCTATATGCTATTTTTGGCTTGTTTCACCAAGTGTAGTGTAAAATGCACACATCAGACACGGGTCACATTTAAAAGAAATGTAAGCACGTCGTCCAAAAAAATGGATATAGTCACAAAATCAGTCATCAAGACCTGTGGTGTAAACGGAGCCCATTTCACCGGTTATTCGATTCATAGAGAGCCTGATGCAATTTCTTGCTCAGCCAACTTAGAAGTAATCCCTTACAGATGACCCAGGTGGGACTTGAACCCACAATCCCCAGCTCCGGAGGCTGATGCCTTATCCATTAGGCCACTGGGCCCTTTTGCCAGTTAACCCACAGGCATTCATAGACAGCCTGATGCAAGCTAAACTGAGTAAGCATTGAGAAGCTTGCCAGCTCTGCTAATTCTTACGGCTATTGTGTAACTTTGTACTAAACATCCTGGAATTTCTTGCGCAGCAAACCTAAACGTAACCCCTCAAAGATGACCCAGGTGGGACTCGAACCCACAATCCTCAGCTCCGAAGGCTGATGCCTTATCCATTAGGCCACTGGGCCCTTTTCCTGGTCAGTTAGAGGCACTCATAGACAGTCTGATGCAAGCTACACTGACAGAGGATTCCTAAGCTTGCCAGCTCTTTGCTAATTCTCACGGCTTTTGTGTAACTTTGTACTAATCATCCTGGAATTTCTTGTGCAGCAAACCTAAACGTAACCCCTCAAAGATGACCCAGGTGGGACTCGAACCCACAATCCTCAGCTCCGAAGGCTGATGCCTTATCCATTAGGCCACTGGGCCCTTTTTCTGATGAGTTAGAGGCATTCATAGACAGTCTGATGCAAGCTAATGTAGCACATTAGCTCAACAGGGAACTGTATATTAATAATTCCAATTATTTATATAAGCTGCCACTATTAACTGTGGCAGAATTAAATTGCCATCAACTAATCTGTTCGGCCTGCAAACATTCAGTGTAAGTTCATATCAACTGTAAGAAAGGATATTTTCGTGGCCACAGAAAATACTTTCATACAGTCTTAATGTATTAGAGCATGTGGCAAGGGTGAAAATCGTAAAGGGACATTCATTTGCAAGGCAGAATCAGAAACTCATGTAATTTGTGCACAAGAGGTTTATTAACTAAACACTAACACAAACTAGTCTAACAAACAAATATACATACACTCACACGTACATACAAAAAAAGGGGAGCTAAAGTGGATGGATGAAGCCATTAGAGAAACCAGAGAATGCAGTTATGGAAAACGAGCCAGGACCACCTGAGTTAAAAACCATCAGTGCCGTTTTACAACGGGGTCTACCGCTTATACTAAACCTCTGTTTCGTTTAGTTAAATGTACGATACTTGCATTGCCTTTGGTCGTTGAACGAGTGTCCGGATGCAGTCTCGGATGAAAGTTCTGATGGTTTGAAGGCTTGGTGGTGTTGGAGTTCTTCAAGTTGTTCCGGATTTGAAGGGTGATGAACTCCAAAAGAATGTTATTCTGGCTCGGTGGTGATTGGGAGAGTTTTCTCCCAGATGAAGGTGATGAGAGAACTAAGAGAGACATCAGCTGAGATCCTAGGATCTTTGATGAATGGAAAGTCAAGGCCGAAGCCTGGCTCAAACTTAAGGTACAGAAGACTTCTAGCTCACAGCCTCATGTTTTCAGTATCTGCAAGAAGCGCAGACTTAAGAGGCGGGTCACTGATGTGAGAGCTTTATCTGATATAGAGGTCACACCTCCGGAAGGTGACACAGCCAATGGTCACTTTCACTTTTGGAGGGAAAGTTTAAGACTCTTTGTCTTAGACCATGGTATTTTGCATATGTGATTCGATTGGGTGTTGATGCAAAAACGACTAAAGATTCTTAGAACACTGATATGTTGCATAGGTATAAACATGTAATATACGCTCAGTTAGATCATCCGAAGACGAACTGACATGGTATAGTTAAGGTTACATGAACGAGTGGGTCTATCATAAGCATGCTTAAAACAGTATACAATACGAAAGACAATATACAAGAACAGTAATAATATACACAAAGACCTGAGGATATGTGATTGGAAGGTCAAAGAAAATCTGAGAATTGAGTAGGGGGGGAAGACTCTCTCTACATACTTTTAGGTCGTAAAGTTTATCTGATCTGGCTGAGGTGTCCTGGTTGCCATGGTAACCAGGGGCCTGGGGACCTTCACAGACATCCTGGCACCCAGTATGTTTATTGGCTGAGGGGTCTGTGATTATTTGTTAATCTAAAGAACCATTGATATTTTTGTCAGATGTTACCATGGTATACTGAAGTATAATTACAAGCATTTCATAAGTGTCAAAGGTTTTTATCGACAATTACATTAAGTTTATGCAAAGATATTCTCAGATCGGTTTCGGGTCTAATTCATATGTGAAAATAAATCAGATATGAATCGGATACGTGCATTTGCGCCTGCAGTGTAAGCGGTCAGATCGGATATTCCCCTGTAAATGCGACTCCTACATCATTGAGAAGTTAGGTTGTTTTAAAACATTTTGCGTTGAAACCACAAAATAAAATGCACAAAATAAAACCACAAAATGAAATGCACACAAACATGTCCCTGCCTTTGATATACAATAACTGATGAACGCATTTGGTTTTAAATACTAAAAAAAAACACAGACGATGTGACATGCTTAACAATATCTACCACCTGAGTATTATTCCACTCGCAAGCTTTCAACGGAGCTGCGTACATCACTGTCCTGAAGAATTTGTACTAGGATATATAATTATTTTGATGTATAGATGTATTGATAAATTGATCTGTGATGTCCTATATGCTATTTTTGGCTTGTTTCACCAAGTGTAGTGTAAAATGCACACATCAGACACGGGTCACATTTAAAAGAAATGTAAGCACGTCGTCCAAAAAAACGGATATAGTCACAAAATCGGTCATCAAGACCTGTGGTGTAAACGGAGCCCATTTCACCGGTTATTCAATTCATAGAGAGCCTGATGCAATTTCTTGCTCAGCCAACTTAGAAGTAATCCCTTACAGATGACCCAGGTGGGACTTGAACCCACAATCCCCAGCTCCGGAGGCTGATGCCTTATCCATTAGGCCACTGGGCCCTTTTGCCAGTTAACCCACAGGCATTCATAGACAGCCTGATGCAAGCTAAACTGAGTAAGCATTGAGAAGCTTGCCAGCTCTTTGCTAATTCTTACGGCTTTTGTGTGACTTTGTACTAATCATCCTGGAATTTCTTGTGCAGCAAACCTAAACGTAACCCCTCAAAGATGACCCAGGTGGGACTCGAACCCACAATCCTCAGCTCCAAAGGCTGATGCCTTATCCATTAGGCCACTGGGCCCTTTTTCTGATGAGTTAGAGGCATTCATAGACAGTCTGATGCAAGCTAATGTAGCACATTAGCTCAACAGGGAACTGTATATTAATAATTCCAATTATTTATATAAGCTGCCACTATTAACTGTGGCAGAATTAAATTGCCATCAACTGATCTGTTCGGCCTGCAAACATTCAGTGTAAGTTCATATCAACTGTAAGAAAGGATATTTTCGTGGCCACAGAAAATACTTTCATACAGTCTTAATGTATTAGAGCATGTGGCAAGGGTGAAAATCGTAAAGGGACATTCATTTGCAAGGCAGAATCAGAAACTCATGTAATTTGTGCACAAGAGGTTTATTAACTAAACACTAACACAAACTAGTCTAACAAACAAATATACATACACTCACACGTACATACAAAAAAAGGGGAGCTAAAGTGGATGGATGAAGCCATTAGAGAAACCAGAGAATGCAGTTATGGAAAACGAGCCAGGACCACCTGAGTTAAAAACCATCAGTGCCGTTTTACAACGGGGTCTACCGCTTATACTAAACCTCTGTTTCGTTTAGTTAAATGTACGATACTTGCATTGCCTTTGGTCGTTGAACGAGTGTCCGGATGCAGTCTCGGATGAAAGTTCTGATGGTTTGAAGGCTTGGTGGTGTTGGAGTTCTTCAAGTTGTTCCGGATTTGAAGGGTGATGAACTCCAAAAGAATGTTATTCTGGCTCGGTGGTGATTGGGAGAGTTTTCTCCCAGATGAAGGTGATGAGAGAACTAAGAGAGACATCAGCTGAGATCCTAGGATCTTTGATGAATGGAAAGTCAAGGCCGAAGCCTGGCTCAAACTTAAGGTACAGAAGACTTCTAGCTCACAGCCTCATCTTTTCAGTATCTGCAAGAAGCGCAGACTTAAGAGGCGGGTCACTGATGTGAGAGCTTTATCTGATATAGAGGTCACACCTCCGGAAGGTGACACAGCCAATGGTCACTTTCACTTTTGGAGGGAAAGTTTAAGACTCTTTGTCTTAGACCATGGTATTTTGCATATGTGATTCGATTGGGTGTTGATGCAAAAACTACTAAAGATTCTTAGAACACTGATATGTTGCATAGGTATAAACATGTAATATACGCTCAGTTAGATCATCCGAAGACGAACTGACATGGTATAGTTAAGGTTACATGAACGAGTGGGTCTATCATAAGCATGCTTAAAACAGTATACAATACGAAAGACAATATACAAGAACAGTAATAATATACACAAAGACCTGAGGATATGTGATTGGAAGGTCAAAGAAAATCTGAGAATTGAGTAGGGGGGGAAGACTCTCTCTACATACTTTTAGGTCGTAAAGTTTATCTGATCTGGCTGAGGTGTCCTGGTTGCCATGGTAACCAGGGGCCTGGGGACCTTCACAGACATCCTGGCACCCAGTATGTTTATTGGCTGAGGGGTCTGTGATTTTTTGTTAATCTAAAGAACCATTGATATTTTTGTCAGATGTTAATATGGTATACTGAAGTATAATTACAAGCATTTCATAAGTGTCAAAGGTTTTTATCGACAATTACATTAAGTTTATGCAAAGATATTCTCAGATCGGTTTCGGGTCTAATTCATATGTGAAAATAAATCAGATATGAATCGGATACGTGCATTTGCGCCTGCAGTGTAAGCGGTCAGATCGGATATTCCCCTGTAAATGCGACTCCTACATCATTGAGAAGTTAGGTTGTTTTAAAACATTTTGCGTTGAAACCACAAAATAAAATGCACAAAATAAAACCACAAAATGAAATGCACACAAACATGTCCCTGCCTTTGATATACAATAACTGATGAACGCATTTGGTTTTAAATACTAAAAAAAAACACAGACGATGTGACATGCTTAAAAATATCTACCACCTGAGTATTATTCCACTCGCAAACTTTCAACGGAGCTGCGTACATCACTGTCCTGAAGAATTTGTACTAGGATATATAATTATTTTGATGTATAGATGTATTGATAAATTGATCTGTGATGTCCTATATGCTATTTTTGGCTTGTTTCACCAAGTGTAGTGTAAAATGCACACATCAGACACGGGTCACATTTAAAAGAAATGTAAGCACGTCGTCCAAAAAAACGGATATAGTCACAAAATTGGTCATCAAGACCTGTGGTGTAAACGGAGCCCATTTCACCGGTTATTCGATTCATAGAGAGCCTGATGCAATTTCTTGCTCAGCCAACTTAGAAGTAATCCCTTACAGATGACCCAGGTGGGACTTGAACCCACAATCCCCAGCTCCGGAGGCTGATGCCTTATCCATTAGGCCACTGGGCCCCTTTGCCAGTTAACCCACAGGCATTCATAGACAGCCTGATGCAAGCTAAACTGAGTAAGCATTGAGAAGCTTGCCAGCTCTTTGCTAATTCTTACGGCTATTGTGTAACTTTGTACTAAACATCCTGGAATTTCTTGCGCAGCAAACCTAAATGTAACCCCTCAAAGATGACCCAGGTGGGACTCGAACCCACAATCCTCAGCTCCGAAGGCTGATGCCTTATCCATTAGGCCACTGGGCCCTTTTCCTGGTCAGTTAGAGGCACTCATAGACAGTCTGATGCAAGCTACACTGACAGAGGATTCCTAAGCTTGCCAGCTCTTTGCTAATTCTCACGGCTTTTGTGTAACTTTGTACTAATCATCCTGGAATTTCTTGTGCAGCAAACCTAAACGTAACCCCTCAAAGATGACCCAGGTGGGACTCGAACCCACAATCCTCAGCTCCGAAGGCTGATGCCTTATCCATTAGGCCACTGGGCCCTTTTTCTGATGAGTTAGAGGCATTCATAGACAGTCTGATGCAAGCTAATGTAGCACATTAGCTCAACAGGGAACTGTATATTAATAATTCCAATTATTTATATAAGCTGCCACTATTAACTGTGGCAGAATTAAATTGCCATCAACTAATCTGTTCGGCCTGCAAACATTCAGTGTAAGTTCATATCAACTGTAAGAAAGGATATTTTCGTGGCCACAGAAAATACTTTCATACAGTCTTAATGTATTAGAGCATGTGGCAAGGGTGAAAATCGTAAAAGGGACATTCATTTGCAAGGCAGAATCAGAAACTCATGTAATTTGTGCACAAGGGGTTTATTAACTAAACACTAACACAAACTAGTCTAACAAACAAATATACATACACTCACACGTACATACAAAAAAAGGGGAGCTAAAATGGATGGAAAAAGCCATTAGAGAAACCAGAGAATGCAGTTATGGAAAACGAGCCAGGACCACCTGAGTTAAAAACCATCAGTGCCGTTTTACAACGGGGTCTACCGCTTATACTAAACCTCTGTTTCGTTTAGTTAAATGTACGATACTTGCATTGCCTTTGGTCGTTGAACGAGTGTCCGGATGCAGTCTCGGATGAAAGTTCTGATGGTTTGAAGGCTTGGTGGTGTTGGAGTTCTTCAAGTTGTTCCGGATTTGAAGGGTGATGAACTCCAAAAGAATGTTATTCTGGCTCGGTGGTGATTGGGAGAGTTTTCTCCCAGATGAAGGTGATGAGAGAACTAAGAGAGACATCAGCTGAGATCCTAGGATCTTTGATGAATGGAAAGTCAAGGCCGAAGCCTGGCTCAAACTTAAGGTACAGAAGACTTCTAGCTCACAGCCTCATCTTTTCAGTATCTGCAAGAAGCGCAGACTTAAGAGGCGGGTCACTGATGTGAGAGCTTTATCTGATATAGAGGTCACACCTCCGGAAGGTGACACAGCCAATGGTCACTTTCACTTTTGGAGGGAAAGTTTAAGACTCTTTGTCTTAGACCATGGTATTTTGCATATGTGATTCGATTGGGTGTTGATGCAAAAACTACTAAAGATTCTTAGAACACTGATATGTTGCATAGGTATAAACATGTAATATACGCTCAGTTAGATCATCCGAAGACGAACTGACATGGTATAGTTAAGGTTACATGAACGAGTGGGTCTATCATAAGCATGCTTAAAACAGTATACAATACGAAAGACAATATACAAGAACAGTAATAATATACACAAAGACCTGAGGATATGTGATTGGAAGGTCAAAGAAAATCTGAGAATTGAGTAGGGGGGGAAGACTCTCTCTACATACTTTTAGGTCGTAAAGTTTATCTGATCTGGCTGAGGTGTCCTGGTTGCCATGGTAACCAGGGGCCTGGGGACCTTCACAGACATCCTGGCACCCAGTATGTTTATTGGCTGAGGGGTCTGTGATTATTTGTTAATCTAAAGAACCATTGATATTTTTGTCAGATGTTACCATGGTATACTGAAGTATAATTACAAGCATTTCATAAGTGTCAAAGGTTTTTATCGACAATTACATTAAGTTTATGCAAAGATATTCTCAGATCGGTTTCGGGTCTAATTCATATGTGAAAATAAATCAGATATGAATCGGATACGTGCATTTGCGCCTGCAGTGTAAGCGGTCAGATCGGATATTCCCCTGTAAATGCGACTCCTACATCATTGAGAAGTTAGGTTGTTTTAAAACATTTTGCGTTGAAACCACAAAATAAAATGCACAAAATAAAACCACAAAATGAAATGCACACAAACATGTCCCTGCCTTTGATATACAATAACTGATGAACGCATTTGGTTTTAAATACTAAAAAAAAACACAGACGATGTGACATGCTTAAAAATATCTACCACCTGAGTATTATTCCACTCGCAAGCTTTCAACAGAGCTGCGTACATCACTGTCCTGAAGAATTTGTACTAGGATATATAATTATTTTGATGTATAGATGTATTGATAAATTGATCTGTGATGTCCTATATGCTATTTTTGGCTTGTTTCACCAAGTGTAGTGTAAAATGCACACATCAGACACGGGTCACATTTAAAAGAAATGTAAGCACGTCGTCCAAAAAAACGGATATAGTCACAAAATCGGTCATCAAGACCTGTGGTTTAAACGGAGCCCATTTCACCGGTTATTCGATTCATAGAGAGCCTGATGCAATTTCTTGCTCAGCCAACTTTGAAGTAATCCCTTACAGATGACCCAGGTGGGACTTGAACCCACAATCCCCAGCTCCGGAGGCTGATGCCTTATCCATTAGGCCACTGGGCAGTTTTGCCAGTTAACCCACAGGCATTCATAGACAGTCTGATGCAAGCTACACTGACAGAGGATTCCTAAGCTTGCCAGCTCTTTGCTAATTCTCACGGCTTTTGTGTAACTTTGTACTAATCATCCTGGAATTTCTTGTGCAGCAAACCTAAACGTAACCCCTCAAAGATGACCCAGGTGGGACTCGAACCCACAATCCTCAGCTCCGAAGGCTGATGCCTTATCCATTAGGCCACTGGGCCCTTTTTCTGATGAGTTAGAGGCATTCATAGACAGTCTGATGCAAGCTAATGTAGCACATTAGCTCAACAGGGAACTGTATATTAATAATTCCAATTATTTATATAAGCTGCCACTATTAACTGTGGCAGAATTAAATTGCCATCAACTAATCTGTTCGGCCTGCAAACATTCAGTGTAAGTTCATATCAACTGTAAGAAAGGATATTTTCGTGGCCACAGAAAATACTTTCATACAGTCTTAATGTATTAGAGCATGTGGCAAGGGTGAAAATCGTAAAGGGACATTCATTTGCAAGGCAGAATCAGAAACTCATGTAATTTGTGCACAAGAGGTTTATTAACTAAACACTAACACAAACTAGTCTAACAAACAAATATACATACACTCACACGTACATACAAAAAAAGGGGAGCTAAAGTGGATGAGAAACCAGAAGCCATTAGAGAAACCAGAGAATGCAGTTATGGAAAACGAGCCAGGACCACCTGAGTTAAAAACCATCAGTGCCGTTTTACAACGGGGTCTACCGCTTATACTAAACCTCTGTTTCGTTTAGTTAAATGTACGATACTTGCATTGCCTTTGGTCGTTGAACGAGTGTCCGGATGCAGTCTCGGATGAAAGTTCTGATGGTTTGAAGGCTTGGTGGTGTTGGAGTTCTTCAAGTTGTTCCGGATTTGAAGGGTGATGAACTCCAAAAGAATGTTATTCTGGCTCGGTGGTGATTGGGAGAGTTTTCTCCCAGATGAAGGTGATGAGAGAACTAAGAGAGACATCAGCTGAGATCCTAGGATCTTTGATGAATGGAAAGTCAAGGCCGAAGCCTGGCTCAAACTTAAGGTACAGAAGACTTCTAGCTCACAGCCTCATCTTTTCAGTATCTGCAAGAAGCGCAGACTTAAGAGGCGGGTCACTGATGTGAGAGCTTTATCTGATATAGAGGTCACACCTCCGGAAGGTGACACAGCCAATGGTCACTTTCACTTTTGGAGGGAAAGTTTAAGACTCTTTGTCTTAGACCATGGTATTTTGCATATGTGATTCGATTGGGTGTTGATGCAAAAACTACTAAAGATTCTTAGAACACTGATATGTTGCATAGGTATAAACATGTAATATACGCTCAGTTAGATCATCCGAAGACGAACTGACATGGTATAGTTAAGGTTACATGAACGAGTGGGTCTATCATAAGCATGCTTAAAACAGTATACAATACGAAAGACAATATACAAGAACAGTAATAATATACACAAAGACCTGAGGATATGTGATTGGAAGGTCAAAGAAAATCTGAGAATTGAGTAGGGGGGGAAGACTCTCTCTACATACTTTTAGGTCGTAAAGTTTATCTGATCTGGCTGAGGTGTCCTGGTTGCCATGGTAACCAGGGGCCTGGGGACCTTCACAGACATCCTGGCACCCAGTATGTTTATTGGCTGAGGGGTCTGTGATTATTTGTTAATCTAAAGAACCATTGATATTTTTGTCAGATGTTACCATGGTATACTGAAGTATAATTACAAGCATTTCATAAGTGTCAAAGGTTTTTATCGACAATTACATTAAGTTTATGCAAAGATATTCTCAGATCGGTTTCGGGTCTAATTCATATGTGAAAATAAATCAGATATGAATCGGATACGTGCATTTGCGCCTGCAGTGTAAGCGGTCAGATCGGATATTCCCCTGTAAATGCGACTCCTACATCATTGAGAAGTTAGGTTGTTTTAAAACATTTTGCGTTGAAACCACAAAATAAAATGCACAAAATAAAACCACAAAATGAAATGCACACAAACATGTCCCTGCCTTTGATATACAATAACTGATGAACGCATTTGGTTTTAAATACTAAAAAAAAACACAGACGATGTGACATGCTTAAAAATATCTACCACCTGAGTATTATTCCACTCGCAAGCTTTCAACAGAGCTGCGTACATCACTGTCCTGAAGAATTTGTACTAGGATATATAATTATTTTGATGTATAGATGTATTGATAAATTGATCTGTGATGTCCTATATGCTATTTTTGGCTTGTTTCACCAAGTGTAGTGTAAAATGCACACATCAGACACGGGTCACATTTAAAAGAAATGTAAGCACGTCGTCCAAAAAAACGGATATAGTCACAAAATCGGTCATCAAGACCTGTGGTTTAAACGGAGCCCATTTCACCGGTTATTCGATTCATAGAGAGCCTGATGCAATTTCTTGCTCAGCCAACTTTGAAGTAATCCCTTACAGATGACCCAGGTGGGACTTGAACCCACAATCCCCAGCTCCGGAGGCTGATGCCTTATCCATTAGGCCACTGGGCAGTTTTGCCAGTTAACCCACAGGCATTCATAGACAGTCTGATGCAAGCTACACTGACAGAGGATTCCTAAGCTTGCCAGCTCTTTGCTAATTCTCACGGCTTTTGTGTAACTTTGTACTAATCATCCTGGAATTTCTTGTGCAGCAAACCTAAACGTAACCCCTCAAAGATGACCCAGGTGGGACTCGAACCCACAATCCTCAGCTCCGAAGGCTGATGCCTTATCCATTAGGCCACTGGGCCCTTTTTCTGATGAGTTAGAGGCATTCATAGACAGTCTGATGCAAGCTAATGTAGCACATTAGCTCAACAGGGAACTGTATATTAATAATTCCAATTATTTATATAAGCTGCCACTATTAACTGTGGCAGAATTAAATTGCCATCAACTAATCTGTTCGGCCTGCAAACATTCAGTGTAAGTTCATATCAACTGTAAGAAAGGATATTTTCGTGGCCACAGAAAATACTTTCATACAGTCTTAATGTATTAGAGCATGTGGCAAGGGTGAAAATCGTAAAGGGACATTCATTTGCAAGGCAGAATCAGAAACTCATGTAATTTGTGCACAAGAGGTTTATTAACTAAACACTAACACAAACTAGTCTAACAAACAAATATACATACACTCACACGTACATACAAAAAAAGGGGAGCTAAAGTGGATGAGAAACCAGAAGCCATTAGAGAAACCAGAGAATGCAGTTATGGAAAACGAGCCAGGACCACCTGAGTTAAAAACCATCAGTGCCGTTTTACAACGGGGTCTACCGCTTATACTAAACCTCTGTTTCGTTTAGTTAAATGTACGATACTTGCATTGCCTTTGGTCGTTGAACGAGTGTCCGGATGCAGTCTCGGATGAAAGTTCTGATGGTTTGAAGGCTTGGTGGTGTTGGAGTTCTTCAAGTTGTTCCGGATTTGAAGGGTGATGAACTCCAAAAGAATGTTATTCTGGCTCGGTGGTGATTGGGAGAGTTTTCTCCCAGATGAAGGTGATGAGAGAACTAAGAGAGACATCAGCTGAGATCCTAGGATCTTTGATGAATGGAAAGTCAAGGCCGAAGCCTGGCTCAAACTTAAGGTACAGAAGACTTCTAGCTCACAGCCTCATCTTTTCAGTATCTGCAAGAAGCGCAGACTTAAGAGGCGGGTCACTGATGTGAGAGCTTTATCTGATATAGAGGTCACACCTCCGGAAGGTGACACAGCCAATGGTCACTTTCACTTTTGGAGGGAAAGTTTAAGACTCTTTGTCTTAGACCATGGTATTTTGCATATGTGATTCGATTGGGTGTTGATGCAAAAACTACTAAAGATTCTTAGAACACTGATATGTTGCATAGGTATAAACATGTAATATACGCTCAGTTAGATCATCCGAAGACGAACTGACATGGTATAGTTAAGGTTACATGAACGAGTGGGTCTATCATAAGCATGCTTAAAACAGTATACAATACGAAAGACAATATACAAGAACAGTAATAATATACACAAAGACCTGAGGATATGTGATTGGAAGGTCAAAGAAAATCTGAGAATTGAGTAGGGGGGGAAGACTCTCTCTACATACTTTTAGGTCGTAAAGTTTATCTGATCTGGCTGAGGTGTCCTGGTTGCCATGGTAACCAGGGGCCTGGGGACCTTCACAGACATCCTGGCACCCAGTATGTTTATTGGCTGAGGGGTCTGTGATTATTTGTTAATCTAAAGAACCATTGATATTTTTGTCAGATGTTACCATGGTATACTGAAGTATAATTACAAGCATTTCATAAGTGTCAAAGGTTTTTATCGACAATTACATTAAGTTTATGCAAAGATATTCTCAGATCGGTTTCGGGTCTAATTCATATGTGAAAATAAATCAGATATGAATCGGATACGTGCATTTGCGCCTGCAGTGTAAGCGGTCAGATCGGATATTCCCCTGTAAATGCGACTCTTACATCATTGAGAAGTTAGGTTGTTTTAAAACATTTTGCGTTGAAACCACAAAATAAAATGCACAAAATAAAACCACAAAATGAAATGCACACAAACATGTCCCTGCCTTTGATATACAATAACTGATGAACGCATTTGGTTTTAAATACTAAAAAAAAACACAGACGATGTGACATGCTTAAAAATATCTACCACCTGAGTATTATTCCACTCGCAAGCTTTCAACGGAGCTGCGTACATCACTGTCCTGAAGAATTTGTACTAGGATATATAATTATTTTGATGTATAGATGTATTGATAAATTGATCTGTGATGTCCTATATGCTATTTTTGGCTTACAAAAAAAGGGGAGCTAAAGTGGATGGATGAAGCCATTAGAGAAACCAGAGAATGCAGTTATGGAAAACGAGCCAGGACCACCTGAGTTAAAAACCATCAGTGCCGTTTTACAACGGGGTCTACCGCTTATACTAAACCTCTGTTTCGTTTAGTTAAATGTACGATACTTGCATTGCCTTTGGTCGTTGAACGAGTGTCCGGATGCAGTCTCGGATGAAAGTTCTGATGGTTTGAAGGCTTGGTGGTGTTGGAGTTCTTCAAGTTGTTCCGGATTTGAAGGGTGATGAACTCCAAAAGAATGTTATTCTGGCTCGGTGGTGATGGGGAGAGTTTTCTCCCAGATGAAGGTGATGAGAGAACTAAGAGAGACATCAGCTGAGATCCTAGGATCTTTGATGAATGGAAAGTCAAGGCCGAAGCCTGGCTCAAACTTAAGGTACAGAAGACTTCTAGCTCACAGCCTCATCTTTTCAGTATCTGCAAGAAGCGCAGACTTAAGAGGCGGGTCACTGATGTGAGAGCGTTTTCTGATATAGAGGTCACACCTCCGGAAGGTGACACAGCCAATGGTCACTTTCACTTTTGGAGGGAAAGTTTAAGACTCTTTGTCTTAGACCATGGTATTTTGCATATGTGATTCGATTGGGTGTTGATGCAAAAACTACTAAAGATTCTTAGAACACTGATATGTTGCATAGGTATAAACATGTAATATACGCTCAGTTAGATCATCCGAAGACGAACTGACATGGTATAGTTAAGGTTACATGAACGAGTGGGTCTATCATAAGCATGCTTAAAACAGTATACAATACGAAAGACAATATACAAGAACAGTAATAATATACACAAAGACCTGAGGATATGTGATTGGAAGGTCAAAGAAAATCTGAGAATTGAGTAGGGGGGGAAGACTCTCTCTACATACTTTTAGGTCGTAAAGTTTATCTGATCTGGCTGAGGTGTCCTGGTTGCCATGGTAACCAGGGGCCTGGGGACCTTCACAGACATCCTGGCACCCAGTATGTTTATTGGCTGAGGGGTCTGTGATTATTTGTTAATCTAAAGAACCATTGATATTTTTGTCAGATGTTAATATGGTATACTGAAGTATAATTACAAGCATTTCATAAGTGTCAAAGGTTTTTATCGACAATTACATTAAGTTTATGCAAAGATATTCTCAGATCGGTTTCGGGTCTAATTCATATGTGAAAATAAATCAGATATGAATCGGATACGTGCATTTGCGCCTGCAGTGTAAGCGGTCAGATCGGATATTCCCCTGTAAATGCGACTCCTACATCATTGAGAAGTTAGGTTGTTTTAAAACATTTTGCGTTGAAACCACAAAATAAAATGCACAAAATAAAACCACAAAATGAAATGCACACAAACATGTCCCTGCCTTTGATATACAATAACTGATGAACGCATTTGGTTTTAAATACTAAAAAAAAACACAGACGATGTGACATGCTTAAAAATATCTACCACCTGAGTATTATTCCACTCGCAAGCTTTCAACGGAGCTGCGTACATCACTGTCCTGAAGAATTTGTACTAGGATATATAATTATTTTGATGTATAGATGTATTGATAAATTGATCTGTGATGTCCTATATGCTATTTTTGGCTTGTTTCACCAAGTGTAGTGTAAAATGCACACATCAGACACGGGTCACGTTTAAAAGAAATGTAAGCACGTCGTCCAAAAAAACGGATATAGTCACAAAATCGGTCATCAAGACCTGTGGTGTAAACGGAGCCCATTTCACCGGTTATTCGATTCATAGAGAGCCTGATGCAATTTCTTGCTCAGCCAACTTAGAAGTAATCCCTTACAGATGACCCAGGTGGGACTTGAACCCACAATCCCCAGCTCCGGAGGCTGATGCCTTATCCATTAGGCCACTGGGCCCTTTTGCCAGTTAACCCACAGGCATTCATAGACAGCCTGATGCAAGCTAAACTGAGTAAGCATTGAGCAGCTTGCCAGCTCTTTGCTAATTCTTACGGCTTTTGTGTAACTTTGTACTAATCATCCTGGAATTTCTTGTACAGCAAACCTAAACGTAAACCCTCAAAGATGACCCAGGTGGGACTCGAACCCACAATCCTCAGCTCCGAAGGCTGATGCCTTATCCATTAGGCCACTGGGCCCTTTTTCTGATGAGTTAGAGGCATTCATAGACAGTCTGATGCAAGCTAATGTAGCACATTAGCTCAACAGGGAACTGTATATTAATAATTCCAATTATTTATATAAGCTGCCACTATTAACTGTGGCAGAATTAAATTGCCATCAACTAATCTGTTCGGCCTGCAAACATTCAGTGTAAGTTCATATCAACTGTAATAAAGGATATTTTCGTGGCCACAGAAAATACTTTCATACAGTCTTAATGTATTAGAGCATGTGGCAAGGGTGAAAATCGTAAAGGGACATTCATTTGCAAGGCAGAATCAGAAACTCATGTAATTTGTGCACAAGAGGTTTATTAACTAAACACTAACACAAACTAGTCTAACAAACAAATATACATACATTCACACGTACATACAAAAAAAGGGGAGCTAAAGTGGATGGATGAAGCCATTAGAGAAACCAGAGAATGCAGTTATGGAAAACGAGCCAGGACCACCTGAGTTAAAAACCATCAGTGCCGTTTTACAACGGAGTCTACCGCTTATACTAAACCTCTGTTTCGTTTAGTTAAATGTACGATACTTGCATTGCCTTTGGTCGTTGAACGAGTGTCCGGATGCAGTCTCGGATGAAAGTTCTGATGGTTTGAAGGCTTGGTGGTGTTGGAGTTCTTCAAGTTGTTCCGGATTTGAAGGGTGATGAACTCCAAAAGAATGTTATTCTGGCTCGGTGGTGATTGGGAGAGTTTTCTCCCAGATGAAGGTGATGAGAGAACTAAGAGAGACATCAGCTGAGATCCTAGGATCTTTGATGAATGGAAAGTCAAGGCCGAAGCCTGGCTCAAACTTAAGGTACAGAAGACTTCTAGCTCACAGCCTCATCTTTTCAGTATCTGCAAGAAGCGCAGACTTAAGAGGCGGGTCACTGATGTGAGAGCTTTATCTGATATAGAGGTCACACCTCCGGAAGGTGACACAGCCAATGGTCACTTTCACTTTTGGAGGGAAAGTTTAAGACTCTTTGTCTTAGACCATGGTATTTTGCATATGTGATTCGATTGGGTGTTGATGCAAAAACTACTAAAGATTCTTAGAACACTGATATGTTGCATAGGTATAAACATGTAATATACGCTCAGTTAGATCATCCGAAGACGAACTGACATGGTATAGTTAAGGTTACATGAACGAGTGGGTCTATCATAAGCATGCTTAAAACAGTATACAATACGAAAGACAATATACAAGAACAGTAATAATATACACAAAGACCTGAGGATATGTGATTGGAAGGTCAAAGAAAATCTGAGAATTGAGTAGGGGGGGAAGACTCTCTCTACATACTTTTAGGTCGTAAAGTTTATCTGATCTGGCTGAGGTGTCCTGGTTGCCATGGTAACCAGGGGCCTGGGGACCTTCACAGACATCCTGGCACCCAGTATGTTTATTGGCTGAGGGGTCTGTGATTATTTGTTAATCTAAAGAACCATTGATATTTTTGTCAGATGTTAATATGGTATACTGAAGTATAATTACAAGCATTTCATAAGTGTCAAAGGTTTTTATCGACAATTACATTAAGTTTATGCAAAGATATTCTCAGATCGGTTTCGGGTCTAATTCATATGTGAAAATAAATCAGATATGAATCGGATACGTGCATTTGCGCCTGCAGTGTAAGCGGTCAGATCGGATATTCCCCTGTAAATGCGACTCCTACATCATTGAGAAGTTAGGTTGTTTTAAAACATTTTGCGTTGAAACCACAAAATAAAATGCACAAAATAAAACCACAAAATGAAATGCACACAAACATGTCCCTGCCTTTGATATACAATAACTGATGAACGCATTTGGTTTTAAATACTAAAAAAAAACACAGACGATGTGACATGCTTAAAAATATCTACCACCTGAGTATTATTCCACTCGCAAGCTTTCAACGGAGCTGCGTACATCACTGTCCTGAAGAATTTGTACTAGGATATATAATTATTTTGATGTATAGATGTATTGATAAATTGATCTGTGATGTCCTATATGCTATTTTTGGCTTGTTTCACCAAGTGTAGTGTAAAATGCACACATCAGACACGGGTCACATTTAAAAGAAATGTAAGCACGTCGTCCAAAAAAATGGATATAGTCACAAAATTGGTCATCAAGACCTGTGGTGTAAACGGAGCCCATTTCACCGGTTATTCGATTCATAGAGAGCCTGATGCAATTTCTTGCTCAGCCAACTTAGAAGTAATCCCTTACAGATGACCCAGGTGGGACTTGAACCCACAATCCCCAGCTCCGGAGGCTGATGCCTTATCCATTAGGCCACTGGGCCCTTTTGCCAGTTAACCCACAGGCATTCATAGACAGCCTGATGCAAGCTAAACTGAGTAAGCATTGAGAAGCTTGCCAGCTCTTTGCTAATTCTTACGGCTTTTGTGTGACTTTGTACTAATCATCCTGGAATTTCTTGTGCAGCAAACCTAAACGTAACCCCTCAAAGATGACCCAGGTGGGACTCGAACCCACAATCCTCAGCTCCAAAGGCTGATGCCTTATCCATTAGGCCACTGGGCCCTTTTTCTGATGAGTTAGAGGCATTCATAGACAGTCTGATGCAAGCTAATGTAGCACATTAGCTCAACAGGGAACTGTATATTAATAATTCCAATTATTTATATAAGCTGCCACTATTAACTGTGGCAGAATTAAATTGCCATCAACTGATCTGTTCGGCCTGCAAACATTCAGTGTAAGTTCATATCAACTGTAAGAAAGGATATTTTCGTGGCCACAGAAAATACTTTCATACAGTCTTAATGTATTAGAGCATGTGGCAAGGGTGAAAATCGTAAAGGGACATTCATTTGCAAGGCAGAATCAGAAACTCATGTAATTTGTGCACAAGAGGTTTATTAACTAAACACTAACACAAACTAGTCTAACAAACAAATATACATACACTCACACGTACATACAAAAAAAGGGGAGCTAAAGTGGATGGATGAAGCCATTAGAGAAACCAGAGAATGCAGTTATGGAAAACGAGCCAGGACCACCTGAGTTAAAAACCATCAGTGCCGTTTTACAACGGGGTCTACCGCTTATACTAAACCTCTGTTTCGTTTAGTTAAATGTACGATACTTGCATTGCCTTTGGTCGTTGAACGAGTGTCCGGATGCAGTCTCGGATGAAAGTTCTGATGGTTTGAAGGCTTGGTGGTGTTGGAGTTCTTCAAGTTGTTCCGGATTTGAAGGGTGATGAACTCCAAAAGAATGTTATTCTGGCTCGGTGGTGATTGGGAGAGTTTTCTCCCAGATGAAGGTGATGAGAGAACTAAGAGAGACATCAGCTGAGATCCTAGGATCTTTGATGAATGGAAAGTCAAGGCCGAAGCCTGGCTCAAACTTAAGGTACAGAAGACTTCTAGCTCACAGCCTCATCTTTTCAGTATCTGCAAGAAGCGCAGACTTAAGAGGCGGGTCACTGATGTGAGAGCTTTATCTGATATAGAGGTCACACCTCCGGAAGGTGACACAGCCAATGGTCACTTTCACTTTTGGAGGGAAAGTTTAAGACTCTTTGTCTTAGACCATGGTATTTTGCATATGTGATTCGATTGGGTGTTGATGCAAAAACTACTAAAGATTCTTAGAACACTGATATGTTGCATAGGTATAAACATGTAATATACGCTCAGTTAGATCATCCGAAGACGAACTGACATGGTATAGTTAAGGTTACATGAACGAGTGGGTCTATCATAAGCATGCTTAAAACAGTATACAATACGAAAGACAATATACAAGAACAGTAATAATATACACAAAGACCTGAGGATATGTGATTGGAAGGTCAAAGAAAATCTGAGAATTGAGTAGGGGGGGAAGACTCTCTCTACATACTTTTAGGTCGTAAAGTTTATCTGATCTGGCTGAGGTGTCCTGGTTGCCATGGTAACCAGGGGCCTGGGGACCTTCACAGACATCCTGGCACCCAGTATGTTTATTGGCTGAGGGGTCTGTGATTTTTTGTTAATCTAAAGAACCATTGATATTTTTGTCAGATGTTAATATGGTATACTGAAGTATAATTACAAGCATTTCATAAGTGTCAAAGGTTTTTATCGACAATTACATTAAGTTTATGCAAAGATATTCTCAGATCGGTTTCGGGTCTAATTCATATGTGAAAATAAATCAGATATGAATCGGATACGTGCATTTGCGCCTGCAGTGTAAGCGGTCAGATCGGATATTCCCCTGTAAATGCGACTCCTACATCATTGAGAAGTTAGGTTGTTTTAAAACATTTTGCGTTGAAACCACAAAATAAAATGCACAAAATAAAACCACAAAATGAAATGCACACAAACATGTCCCTGCCTTTGATATACAATAACTGATGAACGCATTTGGTTTTAAATACTAAAAAAAAACACAGACGATGTGACATGCTTAAAAATATCTACCACCTGAGTATTATTCCACTCGCAAACTTTCAACGGAGCTGCGTACATCACTGTCCTGAAGAATTTGTACTAGGATATATAATTATTTTGATGTATAGATGTATTGATAAATTGATCTGTGATGTCCTATATGCTATTTTTGGCTTGTTTCACCAAGTGTAGTGTAAAATGCACACATCAGACACGGGTCACATTTAAAAGAAATGTAAGCACGTCGTCCAAAAAAACGGATATAGTCACAAAATTGGTCATCAAGACCTGTGGTGTAAACGGAGCCCATTTCACCGGTTATTCGATTCATAGAGAGCCTGATGCAATTTCTTGCTCAGCCAACTTAGAAGTAATCCCTTACAGATGACCCAGGTGGGACTTGAACCCACAATCCCCAGCTCCGGAGGCTGATGCCTTATCCATTAGGCCACTGGGCCCTTTTGCCAGTTAACCCACAGGCATTCATAGACAGCCTGATGCAAGCTAAACTGAGTAAGCATTGAGAAGCTTGCCAGCTCTGCTAATTCTTACGGCTATTGTGTAACTTTGTACTAAACATCCTGGAATTTCTTGCGCAGCAAACCTAAACGTAACCCCTCAAAGATGACCCAGGTGGGACTCGAACCCACAATCCTCAGCTCCGAAGGCTGATGCCTTATCCATTAGGCCACTGGGCCCTTTTCCTGGTCAGTTAGAGGCACTCATAGACAGTCTGATGCAAGCTACACTGACAGAGGATTCATAAGCTTGCCAGCTCTTTGCTAATTCTCACGGCTTTTGTGTAACTTTGTACTAATCATCCTGGAATTTCTTGTGCAGCAAACCTAAACGTAACCCCTCAAAGATGACCCAGGTGGGACTCGAACCCACAATCCTCAGCTCCGAAGGCTGATGCCTTATCCATTAGGCCACTGGGCCCTTTTTCTGATGAGTTAGAGGCATTCATAGACAGTCTGATGCAAGCTAATGTAGCACATTAGCTCAACAGGGAACTGTATATTAATAATTCCAATTATTTATATAAGCTGCCACTATTAACTGTGGCAGAATTAAATTGCCATCAACTAATCTGTTCGGCCTGCAAACATTCAGTGTAAGTTCATATCAACTGTAAGAAAGGATATTTTCGTGGCCACAGAAAATACTTTCATACAGTCTTAATGTATTAGAGCATGTGGCAAGGGTGAAAATCGTAAAGGGACATTCATTTGCAAGGCAGAATCAGAAACTCATGTAATTTGTGCACAAGAGGTTTATTAACTAAACACTAACACAAACTAGTCTAACAAACAAATATACATACACTCACACGTACATACAAAAAAAGGGGAGCTAAAGTGGATGGATGAAGCCATTAGAGAAACCAGAGAATGCAGTTATGGAAAACGAGCCAGGACCACCTGAGTTAAAAACCATCAGTGCCGTTTTACAACGGGGTCTACCGCTTATACTAAACCTCTGTTTCGTTTAGTTAAATGTACGATACTTGCATTGCCTTTGGTCGTTGAACGAGTGTCCGGATGCAGTCTCGGATGAAAGTTCTGATGGTTTGAAGGCTTGGTGGTGTTGGAGTTCTTCAAGTTGTTCCGGATTTGAAGGGTGATGAACTCCAAAAGAATGTTATTCTGGCTCGGTGGTGATTGGGAGAGTTTTCTCCCAGATGAAGGTGATGAGAGAACTAAGAGAGACATCAGCTGAGATCCTAGGATCTTTGATGAATGGAAAGTCAAGGCCGAAGCCTGGCTCAAACTTAAGGTACAGAAGACTTCTAGCTCACAGCCTCATGTTTTCAGTATCTGCAAGAAGCGCAGACTTAAGAGGCGGGTCACTGATGTGAGAGCTTTATCTGATATAGAGGTCACACCTCCGGAAGGTGACACAGCCAATGGTCACTTTCACTTTTGGAGGGAAAGTTTAAGACTCTTTGTCTTAGACCATGGTATTTTGCATATGTGATTCGATTGGGTGTTGATGCAAAAACGACTAAAGATTCTTAGAACACTGATATGTTGCATAGGTATAAACATGTAATATACGCTCAGTTAGATCATCCGAAGACGAACTGACATGGTATAGTTAAGGTTACATGAACGAGTGGGTCTATCATAAGCATGCTTAAAACAGTATACAATACGAAAGACAATATACAAGAACAGTAATAATATACACAAAGACCTGAGGATATGTGATTGGAAGGTCAAAGAAAATCTGAGAATTGAGTAGGGGGGGAAGACTCTCTCTACATACTTTTAGGTCGTAAAGTTTATCTGATCTGGCTGAGGTGTCCTGGTTGCCATGGTAACCAGGGGCCTGGGGACCTTCACAGACATCCTGGCACCCAGTATGTTTATTGGCTGAGGGGTCTGTGATTATTTGTTAATCTAAAGAACCATTGATATTTTTGTCAGATGTTACCATGGTATACTGAAGTATAATTACAAGCATTTCATAAGTGTCAAAGGTTTTTATCGACAATTACATTAAGTTTATGCAAAGATATTCTCAGATCGGTTTCGGGTCTAATTCATATGTGAAAATAAATCAGATATGAATCGGATACGTGCATTTGCGCCTGCAGTGTAAGCGGTCAGATCGGATATTCCCCTGTAAATGCGACTCCTACATCATTGAGAAGTTAGGTTGTTTTAAAACATTTTGCGTTGAAACCACAAAATAAAATGCACAAAATAAAACCACAAAATGAAATGCACACAAACATGTCCCTGCCTTTGATATACAATAACTGATGAACGCATTTGGTTTTAAATACTAAAAAAAAACACAGACGATGTGACATGCTTAACAATATCTACCACCTGAGTATTATTCCACTCGCAAGCTTTCAACGGAGCTGCGTACATCACTGTCCTGAAGAATTTGTACTAGGATATATAATTATTTTGATGTATAGATGTATTGATAAATTGATCTGTGATGTCCTATATGCTATTTTTGGCTTGTTTCACCAAGTGTAGTGTAAAATGCACACATCAGACACGGGTCACATTTAAAAGAAATGTAAGCACGTCGTCCAAAAAAACGGATATAGTCACAAAATCGGTCATCAAGACCTGTGGTGTAAACGGAGCCCATTTCACCGGTTATTCAATTCATAGAGAGCCTGATGCAATTTCTTGCTCAGCCAACTTAGAAGTAATCCCTTACAGATGACCCAGGTGGGACTTGAACCCACAATCCCCAGCTCCGGAGGCTGATGCCTTATCCATTAGGCCACTGGGCCCTTTTGCCAGTTAACCCACAGGCATTCATAGACAGCCTGATGCAAGCTAAACTGAGTAAGCATTGAGAAGCTTGCCAGCTCTTTGCTAATTCTTACGGCTTTTGTGTGACTTTGTACTAATCATCCTGGAATTTCTTGTGCAGCAAACCTAAACGTAACCCCTCAAAGATGACCCAGGTGGGACTCGAACCCACAATCCTCAGCTCCAAAGGCTGATGCCTTATCCATTAGGCCACTGGGCCCTTTTTCTGATGAGTTAGAGGCATTCATAGACAGTCTGATGCAAGCTAATGTAGCACATTAGCTCAACAGGGAACTGTATATTAATAATTCCAATTATTTATATAAGCTGCCACTATTAACTGTGGCAGAATTAAATTGCCATCAACTGATCTGTTCGGCCTGCAAACATTCAGTGTAAGTTCATATCAACTGTAAGAAAGGATATTTTCGTGGCCACAGAAAATACTTTCATACAGTCTTAATGTATTAGAGCATGTGGCAAGGGTGAAAATCGTAAAGGGACATTCATTTGCAAGGCAGAATCAGAAACTCATGTAATTTGTGCACAAGAGGTTTATTAACTAAACACTAACACAAACTAGTCTAACAAACAAATATACATACACTCACACGTACATACAAAAAAAGGGGAGCTAAAGTGGATGGATGAAGCCATTAGAGAAACCAGAGAATGCAGTTATGGAAAACGAGCCAGGACCACCTGAGTTAAAAACCATCAGTGCCGTTTTACAACGGGGTCTACCGCTTATACTAAACCTCTGTTTCGTTTAGTTAAATGTACGATACTTGCATTGCCTTTGGTCGTTGAACGAGTGTCCGGATGCAGTCTCGGATGAAAGTTCTGATGGTTTGAAGGCTTGGTGGTGTTGGAGTTCTTCAAGTTGTTCCGGATTTGAAGGGTGATGAACTCCAAAAGAATGTTATTCTGGCTCGGTGGTGATTGGGAGAGTTTTCTCCCAGATGAAGGTGATGAGAGAACTAAGAGAGACATCAGCTGAGATCCTAGGATCTTTGATGAATGGAAAGTCAAGGCCGAAGCCTGGCTCAAACTTAAGGTACAGAAGACTTCTAGCTCACAGCCTCATCTTTTCAGTATCTGCAAGAAGCGCAGACTTAAGAGGCGGGTCACTGATGTGAGAGCTTTATCTGATATAGAGGTCACACCTCCGGAAGGTGACACAGCCAATGGTCACTTTCACTTTTGGAGGGAAAGTTTAAGACTCTTTGTCTTAGACCATGGTATTTTGCATATGTGATTCGATTGGGTGTTGATGCAAAAACTACTAAAGATTCTTAGAACACTGATATGTTGCATAGGTATAAACATGTAATATACGCTCAGTTAGATCATCCGAAGACGAACTGACATGGTATAGTTAAGGTTACATGAACGAGTGGGTCTATCATAAGCATGCTTAAAACAGTATACAATACGAAAGACAATATACAAGAACAGTAATAATATACACAAAGACCTGAGGATATGTGATTGGAAGGTCAAAGAAAATCTGAGAATTGAGTAGGGGGGGAAGACTCTCTCTACATACTTTTAGGTCGTAAAGTTTATCTGATCTGGCTGAGGTGTCCTGGTTGCCATGGTAACCAGGGGCCTGGGGACCTTCACAGACATCCTGGCACCCAGTATGTTTATTGGCTGAGGGGTCTGTGATTTTTTGTTAATCTAAAGAACCATTGATATTTTTGTCAGATGTTAATATGGTATACTGAAGTATAATTACAAGCATTTCATAAGTGTCAAAGGTTTTTATCGACAATTACATTAAGTTTATGCAAAGATATTCTCAGATCGGTTTCGGGTCTAATTCATATGTGAAAATAAATCAGATATGAATCGGATACGTGCATTTGCGCCTGCAGTGTAAGCGGTCAGATCGGATATTCCCCTGTAAATGCGACTCCTACATCATTGAGAAGTTAGGTTGTTTTAAAACATTTTGCGTTGAAACCACAAAATAAAATGCACAAAATAAAACCACAAAATGAAATGCACACAAACATGTCCCTGCCTTTGATATACAATAACTGATGAACGCATTTGGTTTTAAATACTAAAAAAAAACACAGACGATGTGACATGCTTAAAAATATCTACCACCTGAGTATTATTCCACTCGCAAACTTTCAACGGAGCTGCGTACATCACTGTCCTGAAGAATTTGTACTAGGATATATAATTATTTTGATGTATAGATGTATTGATAAATTGATCTGTGATGTCCTATATGCTATTTTTGGCTTGTTTCACCAAGTGTAGTGTAAAATGCACACATCAGACACGGGTCACATTTAAAAGAAATGTAAGCACGTCGTCCAAAAAAACGGATATAGTCACAAAATTGGTCATCAAGACCTGTGGTGTAAACGGAGCCCATTTCACCGGTTATTCGATTCATAGAGAGCCTGATGCAATTTCTTGCTCAGCCAACTTAGAAGTAATCCCTTACAGATGACCCAGGTGGGACTTGAACCCACAATCCCCAGCTCCGGAGGCTGATGCCTTATCCATTAGGCCACTGGGCCCCTTTGCCAGTTAACCCACAGGCATTCATAGACAGCCTGATGCAAGCTAAACTGAGTAAGCATTGAGAAGCTTGCCAGCTCTTTGCTAATTCTTACGGCTATTGTGTAACTTTGTACTAAACATCCTGGAATTTCTTGCGCAGCAAACCTAAATGTAACCCCTCAAAGATGACCCAGGTGGGACTCGAACCCACAATCCTCAGCTCCGAAGGCTGATGCCTTATCCATTAGGCCACTGGGCCCTTTTCCTGGTCAGTTAGAGGCACTCATAGACAGTCTGATGCAAGCTACACTGACAGAGGATTCCTAAGCTTGCCAGCTCTTTGCTAATTCTCACGGCTTTTGTGTAACTTTGTACTAATCATCCTGGAATTTCTTGTGCAGCAAACCTAAACGTAACCCCTCAAAGATGACCCAGGTGGGACTCGAACCCACAATCCTCAGCTCCGAAGGCTGATGCCTTATCCATTAGGCCACTGGGCCCTTTTTCTGATGAGTTAGAGGCATTCATAGACAGTCTGATGCAAGCTAATGTAGCACATTAGCTCAACAGGGAACTGTATATTAATAATTCCAATTATTTATATAAGCTGCCACTATTAACTGTGGCAGAATTAAATTGCCATCAACTAATCTGTTCGGCCTGCAAACATTCAGTGTAAGTTCATATCAACTGTAAGAAAGGATATTTTCGTGGCCACAGAAAATACTTTCATACAGTCTTAATGTATTAGAGCATGTGGCAAGGGTGAAAATCGTAAAAGGGACATTCATTTGCAAGGCAGAATCAGAAACTCATGTAATTTGTGCACAAGGGGTTTATTAACTAAACACTAACACAAACTAGTCTAACAAACAAATATACATACACTCACACGTACATACAAAAAAAGGGGAGCTAAAATGGATGGAAAAAGCCATTAGAGAAACCAGAGAATGCAGTTATGGAAAACGAGCCAGGACCACCTGAGTTAAAAACCATCAGTGCCGTTTTACAACGGGGTCTACCGCTTATACTAAACCTCTGTTTCGTTTAGTTAAATGTACGATACTTGCATTGCCTTTGGTCGTTGAACGAGTGTCCGGATGCAGTCTCGGATGAAAGTTCTGATGGTTTGAAGGCTTGGTGGTGTTGGAGTTCTTCAAGTTGTTCCGGATTTGAAGGGTGATGAACTCCAAAAGAATGTTATTCTGGCTCGGTGGTGATTGGGAGAGTTTTCTCCCAGATGAAGGTGATGAGAGAACTAAGAGAGACATCAGCTGAGATCCTAGGATCTTTGATGAATGGAAAGTCAAGGCCGAAGCCTGGCTCAAACTTAAGGTACAGAAGACTTCTAGCTCACAGCCTCATCTTTTCAGTATCTGCAAGAAGCGCAGACTTAAGAGGCGGGTCACTGATGTGAGAGCTTTATCTGATATAGAGGTCACACCTCCGGAAGGTGACACAGCCAATGGTCACTTTCACTTTTGGAGGGAAAGTTTAAGACTCTTTGTCTTAGACCATGGTATTTTGCATATGTGATTCGATTGGGTGTTGATGCAAAAACTACTAAAGATTCTTAGAACACTGATATGTTGCATAGGTATAAACATGTAATATACGCTCAGTTAGATCATCCGAAGACGAACTGACATGGTATAGTTAAGGTTACATGAACGAGTGGGTCTATCATAAGCATGCTTAAAACAGTATACAATACGAAAGACAATATACAAGAACAGTAATAATATACACAAAGACCTGAGGATATGTGATTGGAAGGTCAAAGAAAATCTGAGAATTGAGTAGGGGGGGAAGACTCTCTCTACATACTTTTAGGTCGTAAAGTTTATCTGATCTGGCTGAGGTGTCCTGGTTGCCATGGTAACCAGGGGCCTGGGGACCTTCACAGACATCCTGGCACCCAGTATGTTTATTGGCTGAGGGGTCTGTGATTATTTGTTAATCTAAAGAACCATTGATATTTTTGTCAGATGTTACCATGGTATACTGAAGTATAATTACAAGCATTTCATAAGTGTCAAAGGTTTTTATCGACAATTACATTAAGTTTATGCAAAGATATTCTCAGATCGGTTTCGGGTCTAATTCATATGTGAAAATAAATCAGATATGAATCGGATACGTGCATTTGCGCCTGCAGTGTAAGCGGTCAGATCGGATATTCCCCTGTAAATGCGACTCCTACATCATTGAGAAGTTAGGTTGTTTTAAAACATTTTGCGTTGAAACCACAAAATAAAATGCACAAAATAAAACCACAAAATGAAATGCACACAAACATGTCCCTGCCTTTGATATACAATAACTGATGAACGCATTTGGTTTTAAATACTAAAAAAAAACACAGACGATGTGACATGCTTAAAAATATCTACCACCTGAGTATTATTCCACTCGCAAGCTTTCAACAGAGCTGCGTACATCACTGTCCTGAAGAATTTGTACTAGGATATATAATTATTTTGATGTATAGATGTATTGATAAATTGATCTGTGATGTCCTATATGCTATTTTTGGCTTGTTTCACCAAGTGTAGTGTAAAATGCACACATCAGACACGGGTCACATTTAAAAGAAATGTAAGCACGTCGTCCAAAAAAACGGATATAGTCACAAAATCGGTCATCAAGACCTGTGGTTTAAACGGAGCCCATTTCACCGGTTATTCGATTCATAGAGAGCCTGATGCAATTTCTTGCTCAGCCAACTTTGAAGTAATCCCTTACAGATGACCCAGGTGGGACTTGAACCCACAATCCCCAGCTCCGGAGGCTGATGCCTTATCCATTAGGCCACTGGGCAGTTTTGCCAGTTAACCCACAGGCATTCATAGACAGTCTGATGCAAGCTACACTGACAGAGGATTCCTAAGCTTGCCAGCTCTTTGCTAATTCTCACGGCTTTTGTGTAACTTTGTACTAATCATCCTGGAATTTCTTGTGCAGCAAACCTAAACGTAACCCCTCAAAGATGACCCAGGTGGGACTCGAACCCACAATCCTCAGCTCCGAAGGCTGATGCCTTATCCATTAGGCCACTGGGCCCTTTTTCTGATGAGTTAGAGGCATTCATAGACAGTCTGATGCAAGCTAATGTAGCACATTAGCTCAACAGGGAACTGTATATTAATAATTCCAATTATTTATATAAGCTGCCACTATTAACTGTGGCAGAATTAAATTGCCATCAACTAATCTGTTCGGCCTGCAAACATTCAGTGTAAGTTCATATCAACTGTAAGAAAGGATATTTTCGTGGCCACAGAAAATACTTTCATACAGTCTTAATGTATTAGAGCATGTGGCAAGGGTGAAAATCGTAAAGGGACATTCATTTGCAAGGCAGAATCAGAAACTCATGTAATTTGTGCACAAGAGGTTTATTAACTAAACACTAACACAAACTAGTCTAACAAACAAATATACATACACTCACACGTACATACAAAAAAAGGGGAGCTAAAGTGGATGAGAAACCAGAAGCCATTAGAGAAACCAGAGAATGCAGTTATGGAAAACGAGCCAGGACCACCTGAGTTAAAAACCATCAGTGCCGTTTTACAACGGGGTCTACCGCTTATACTAAACCTCTGTTTCGTTTAGTTAAATGTACGATACTTGCATTGCCTTTGGTCGTTGAACGAGTGTCCGGATGCAGTCTCGGATGAAAGTTCTGATGGTTTGAAGGCTTGGTGGTGTTGGAGTTCTTCAAGTTGTTCCGGATTTGAAGGGTGATGAACTCCAAAAGAATGTTATTCTGGCTCGGTGGTGATTGGGAGAGTTTTCTCCCAGATGAAGGTGATGAGAGAACTAAGAGAGACATCAGCTGAGATCCTAGGATCTTTGATGAATGGAAAGTCAAGGCCGAAGCCTGGCTCAAACTTAAGGTACAGAAGACTTCTAGCTCACAGCCTCATCTTTTCAGTATCTGCAAGAAGCGCAGACTTAAGAGGCGGGTCACTGATGTGAGAGCTTTATCTGATATAGAGGTCACACCTCCGGAAGGTGACACAGCCAATGGTCACTTTCACTTTTGGAGGGAAAGTTTAAGACTCTTTGTCTTAGACCATGGTATTTTGCATATGTGATTCGATTGGGTGTTGATGCAAAAACTACTAAAGATTCTTAGAACACTGATATGTTGCATAGGTATAAACATGTAATATACGCTCAGTTAGATCATCCGAAGACGAACTGACATGGTATAGTTAAGGTTACATGAACGAGTGGGTCTATCATAAGCATGCTTAAAACAGTATACAATACGAAAGACAATATACAAGAACAGTAATAATATACACAAAGACCTGAGGATATGTGATTGGAAGGTCAAAGAAAATCTGAGAATTGAGTAGGGGGGGAAGACTCTCTCTACATACTTTTAGGTCGTAAAGTTTATCTGATCTGGCTGAGGTGTCCTGGTTGCCATGGTAACCAGGGGCCTGGGGACCTTCACAGACATCCTGGCACCCAGTATGTTTATTGGCTGAGGGGTCTGTGATTATTTGTTAATCTAAAGAACCATTGATATTTTTGTCAGATGTTACCATGGTATACTGAAGTATAATTACAAGCATTTCATAAGTGTCAAAGGTTTTTATCGACAATTACATTAAGTTTATGCAAAGATATTCTCAGATCGGTTTCGGGTCTAATTCATATGTGAAAATAAATCAGATATGAATCGGATACGTGCATTTGCGCCTGCAGTGTAAGCGGTCAGATCGGATATTCCCCTGTAAATGCGACTCCTACATCATTGAGAAGTTAGGTTGTTTTAAAACATTTTGCGTTGAAACCACAAAATAAAATGCACAAAATAAAACCACAAAATGAAATGCACACAAACATGTCCCTGCCTTTGATATACAATAACTGATGAACGCATTTGGTTTTAAATACTAAAAAAAAACACAGACGATGTGACATGCTTAAAAATATCTACCACCTGAGTATTATTCCACTCGCAAGCTTTCAACAGAGCTGCGTACATCACTGTCCTGAAGAATTTGTACTAGGATATATAATTATTTTGATGTATAGATGTATTGATAAATTGATCTGTGATGTCCTATATGCTATTTTTGGCTTGTTTCACCAAGTGTAGTGTAAAATGCACACATCAGACACGGGTCACATTTAAAAGAAATGTAAGCACGTCGTCCAAAAAAACGGATATAGTCACAAAATCGGTCATCAAGACCTGTGGTTTAAACGGAGCCCATTTCACCGGTTATTCGATTCATAGAGAGCCTGATGCAATTTCTTGCTCAGCCAACTTTGAAGTAATCCCTTACAGATGACCCAGGTGGGACTTGAACCCACAATCCCCAGCTCCGGAGGCTGATGCCTTATCCATTAGGCCACTGGGCAGTTTTGCCAGTTAACCCACAGGCATTCATAGACAGTCTGATGCAAGCTACACTGACAGAGGATTCCTAAGCTTGCCAGCTCTTTGCTAATTCTCACGGCTTTTGTGTAACTTTGTACTAATCATCCTGGAATTTCTTGTGCAGCAAACCTAAACGTAACCCCTCAAAGATGACCCAGGTGGGACTCGAACCCACAATCCTCAGCTCCGAAGGCTGATGCCTTATCCATTAGGCCACTGGGCCCTTTTTCTGATGAGTTAGAGGCATTCATAGACAGTCTGATGCAAGCTAATGTAGCACATTAGCTCAACAGGGAACTGTATATTAATAATTCCAATTATTTATATAAGCTGCCACTATTAACTGTGGCAGAATTAAATTGCCATCAACTAATCTGTTCGGCCTGCAAACATTCAGTGTAAGTTCATATCAACTGTAAGAAAGGATATTTTCGTGGCCACAGAAAATACTTTCATACAGTCTTAATGTATTAGAGCATGTGGCAAGGGTGAAAATCGTAAAGGGACATTCATTTGCAAGGCAGAATCAGAAACTCATGTAATTTGTGCACAAGAGGTTTATTAACTAAACACTAACACAAACTAGTCTAACAAACAAATATACATACACTCACACGTACATACAAAAAAAGGGGAGCTAAAGTGGATGAGAAACCAGAAGCCATTAGAGAAACCAGAGAATGCAGTTATGGAAAACGAGCCAGGACCACCTGAGTTAAAAACCATCAGTGCCGTTTTACAACGGGGTCTACCGCTTATACTAAACCTCTGTTTCGTTTAGTTAAATGTACGATACTTGCATTGCCTTTGGTCGTTGAACGAGTGTCCGGATGCAGTCTCGGATGAAAGTTCTGATGGTTTGAAGGCTTGGTGGTGTTGGAGTTCTTCAAGTTGTTCCGGATTTGAAGGGTGATGAACTCCAAAAGAATGTTATTCTGGCTCGGTGGTGATTGGGAGAGTTTTCTCCCAGATGAAGGTGATGAGAGAACTAAGAGAGACATCAGCTGAGATCCTAGGATCTTTGATGAATGGAAAGTCAAGGCCGAAGCCTGGCTCAAACTTAAGGTACAGAAGACTTCTAGCTCACAGCCTCATCTTTTCAGTATCTGCAAGAAGCGCAGACTTAAGAGGCGGGTCACTGATGTGAGAGCTTTATCTGATATAGAGGTCACACCTCCGGAAGGTGACACAGCCAATGGTCACTTTCACTTTTGGAGGGAAAGTTTAAGACTCTTTGTCTTAGACCATGGTATTTTGCATATGTGATTCGATTGGGTGTTGATGCAAAAACTACTAAAGATTCTTAGAACACTGATATGTTGCATAGGTATAAACATGTAATATACGCTCAGTTAGATCATCCGAAGACGAACTGACATGGTATAGTTAAGGTTACATGAACGAGTGGGTCTATCATAAGCATGCTTAAAACAGTATACAATACGAAAGACAATATACAAGAACAGTAATAATATACACAAAGACCTGAGGATATGTGATTGGAAGGTCAAAGAAAATCTGAGAATTGAGTAGGGGGGGAAGACTCTCTCTACATACTTTTAGGTCGTAAAGTTTATCTGATCTGGCTGAGGTGTCCTGGTTGCCATGGTAACCAGGGGCCTGGGGACCTTCACAGACATCCTGGCACCCAGTATGTTTATTGGCTGAGGGGTCTGTGATTATTTGTTAATCTAAAGAACCATTGATATTTTTGTCAGATGTTACCATGGTATACTGAAGTATAATTACAAGCATTTCATAAGTGTCAAAGGTTTTTATCGACAATTACATTAAGTTTATGCAAAGATATTCTCAGATCGGTTTCGGGTCTAATTCATATGTGAAAATAAATCAGATATGAATCGGATACGTGCATTTGCGCCTGCAGTGTAAGCGGTCAGATCGGATATTCCCCTGTAAATGCGACTCTTACATCATTGAGAAGTTAGGTTGTTTTAAAACATTTTGCGTTGAAACCACAAAATAAAATGCACAAAATAAAACCACAAAATGAAATGCACACAAACATGTCCCTGCCTTTGATATACAATAACTGATGAACGCATTTGGTTTTAAATACTAAAAAAAAACACAGACGATGTGACATGCTTAAAAATATCTACCACCTGAGTATTATTCCACTCGCAAGCTTTCAACGGAGCTGCGTACATCACTGTCCTGAAGAATTTGTACTAGGATATATAATTATTTTGATGTATAGATGTATTGATAAATTGATCTGTGATGTCCTATATGCTATTTTTGGCTTACAAAAAAAGGGGAGCTAAAGTGGATGGATGAAGCCATTAGAGAAACCAGAGAATGCAGTTATGGAAAACGAGCCAGGACCACCTGAGTTAAAAACCATCAGTGCCGTTTTACAACGGGGTCTACCGCTTATACTAAACCTCTGTTTCGTTTAGTTAAATGTACGATACTTGCATTGCCTTTGGTCGTTGAACGAGTGTCCGGATGCAGTCTCGGATGAAAGTTCTGATGGTTTGAAGGCTTGGTGGTGTTGGAGTTCTTCAAGTTGTTCCGGATTTGAAGGGTGATGAACTCCAAAAGAATGTTATTCTGGCTCGGTGGTGATGGGGAGAGTTTTCTCCCAGATGAAGGTGATGAGAGAACTAAGAGAGACATCAGCTGAGATCCTAGGATCTTTGATGAATGGAAAGTCAAGGCCGAAGCCTGGCTCAAACTTAAGGTACAGAAGACTTCTAGCTCACAGCCTCATCTTTTCAGTATCTGCAAGAAGCGCAGACTTAAGAGGCGGGTCACTGATGTGAGAGCGTTTTCTGATATAGAGGTCACACCTCCGGAAGGTGACACAGCCAATGGTCACTTTCACTTTTGGAGGGAAAGTTTAAGACTCTTTGTCTTAGACCATGGTATTTTGCATATGTGATTCGATTGGGTGTTGATGCAAAAACTACTAAAGATTCTTAGAACACTGATATGTTGCATAGGTATAAACATGTAATATACGCTCAGTTAGATCATCCGAAGACGAACTGACATGGTATAGTTAAGGTTACATGAACGAGTGGGTCTATCATAAGCATGCTTAAAACAGTATACAATACGAAAGACAATATACAAGAACAGTAATAATATACACAAAGACCTGAGGATATGTGATTGGAAGGTCAAAGAAAATCTGAGAATTGAGTAGGGGGGGAAGACTCTCTCTACATACTTTTAGGTCGTAAAGTTTATCTGATCTGGCTGAGGTGTCCTGGTTGCCATGGTAACCAGGGGCCTGGGGACCTTCACAGACATCCTGGCACCCAGTATGTTTATTGGCTGAGGGGTCTGTGATTATTTGTTAATCTAAAGAACCATTGATATTTTTGTCAGATGTTAATATGGTATACTGAAGTATAATTACAAGCATTTCATAAGTGTCAAAGGTTTTTATCGACAATTACATTAAGTTTATGCAAAGATATTCTCAGATCGGTTTCGGGTCTAATTCATATGTGAAAATAAATCAGATATGAATCGGATACGTGCATTTGCGCCTGCAGTGTAAGCGGTCAGATCGGATATTCCCCTGTAAATGCGACTCCTACATCATTGAGAAGTTAGGTTGTTTTAAAACATTTTGCGTTGAAACCACAAAATAAAATGCACAAAATAAAACCACAAAATGAAATGCACACAAACATGTCCCTGCCTTTGATATACAATAACTGATGAACGCATTTGGTTTTAAATACTAAAAAAAAACACAGACGATGTGACATGCTTAAAAATATCTACCACCTGAGTATTATTCCACTCGCAAGCTTTCAACGGAGCTGCGTACATCACTGTCCTGAAGAATTTGTACTAGGATATATAATTATTTTGATGTATAGATGTATTGATAAATTGATCTGTGATGTCCTATATGCTATTTTTGGCTTGTTTCACCAAGTGTAGTGTAAAATGCACACATCAGACACGGGTCACGTTTAAAAGAAATGTAAGCACGTCGTCCAAAAAAACGGATATAGTCACAAAATCGGTCATCAAGACCTGTGGTGTAAACGGAGCCCATTTCACCGGTTATTCGATTCATAGAGAGCCTGATGCAATTTCTTGCTCAGCCAACTTAGAAGTAATCCCTTACAGATGACCCAGGTGGGACTTGAACCCACAATCCCCAGCTCCGGAGGCTGATGCCTTATCCATTAGGCCACTGGGCCCTTTTGCCAGTTAACCCACAGGCATTCATAGACAGCCTGATGCAAGCTAAACTGAGTAAGCATTGAGCAGCTTGCCAGCTCTTTGCTAATTCTTACGGCTTTTGTGTAACTTTGTACTAATCATCCTGGAATTTCTTGTACAGCAAACCTAAACGTAAACCCTCAAAGATGACCCAGGTGGGACTCGAACCCACAATCCTCAGCTCCGAAGGCTGATGCCTTATCCATTAGGCCACTGGGCCCTTTTTCTGATGAGTTAGAGGCATTCATAGACAGTCTGATGCAAGCTAATGTAGCACATTAGCTCAACAGGGAACTGTATATTAATAATTCCAATTATTTATATAAGCTGCCACTATTAACTGTGGCAGAATTAAATTGCCATCAACTAATCTGTTCGGCCTGCAAACATTCAGTGTAAGTTCATATCAACTGTAATAAAGGATATTTTCGTGGCCACAGAAAATACTTTCATACAGTCTTAATGTATTAGAGCATGTGGCAAGGGTGAAAATCGTAAAGGGACATTCATTTGCAAGGCAGAATCAGAAACTCATGTAATTTGTGCACAAGAGGTTTATTAACTAAACACTAACACAAACTAGTCTAACAAACAAATATACATACATTCACACGTACATACAAAAAAAGGGGAGCTAAAGTGGATGGATGAAGCCATTAGAGAAACCAGAGAATGCAGTTATGGAAAACGAGCCAGGACCACCTGAGTTAAAAACCATCAGTGCCGTTTTACAACGGAGTCTACCGCTTATACTAAACCTCTGTTTCGTTTAGTTAAATGTACGATACTTGCATTGCCTTTGGTCGTTGAACGAGTGTCCGGATGCAGTCTCGGATGAAAGTTCTGATGGTTTGAAGGCTTGGTGGTGTTGGAGTTCTTCAAGTTGTTCCGGATTTGAAGGGTGATGAACTCCAAAAGAATGTTATTCTGGCTCGGTGGTGATTGGGAGAGTTTTCTCCCAGATGAAGGTGATGAGAGAACTAAGAGAGACATCAGCTGAGATCCTAGGATCTTTGATGAATGGAAAGTCAAGGCCGAAGCCTGGCTCAAACTTAAGGTACAGAAGACTTCTAGCTCACAGCCTCATCTTTTCAGTATCTGCAAGAAGCGCAGACTTAAGAGGCGGGTCACTGATGTGAGAGCTTTATCTGATATAGAGGTCACACCTCCGGAAGGTGACACAGCCAATGGTCACTTTCACTTTTGGAGGGAAAGTTTAAGACTCTTTGTCTTAGACCATGGTATTTTGCATATGTGATTCGATTGGGTGTTGATGCAAAAACTACTAAAGATTCTTAGAACACTGATATGTTGCATAGGTATAAACATGTAATATACGCTCAGTTAGATCATCCGAAGACGAACTGACATGGTATAGTTAAGGTTACATGAACGAGTGGGTCTATCATAAGCATGCTTAAAACAGTATACAATACGAAAGACAATATACAAGAACAGTAATAATATACACAAAGACCTGAGGATATGTGATTGGAAGGTCAAAGAAAATCTGAGAATTGAGTAGGGGGGGAAGACTCTCTCTACATACTTTTAGGTCGTAAAGTTTATCTGATCTGGCTGAGGTGTCCTGGTTGCCATGGTAACCAGGGGCCTGGGGACCTTCACAGACATCCTGGCACCCAGTATGTTTATTGGCTGAGGGGTCTGTGATTATTTGTTAATCTAAAGAACCATTGATATTTTTGTCAGATGTTAATATGGTATACTGAAGTATAATTACAAGCATTTCATAAGTGTCAAAGGTTTTTATCGACAATTACATTAAGTTTATGCAAAGATATTCTCAGATCGGTTTCGGGTCTAATTCATATGTGAAAATAAATCAGATATGAATCGGATACGTGCATTTGCGCCTGCAGTGTAAGCGGTCAGATCGGATATTCCCCTGTAAATGCGACTCCTACATCATTGAGAAGTTAGGTTGTTTTAAAACATTTTGCGTTGAAACCACAAAATAAAATGCACAAAATAAAACCACAAAATGAAATGCACACAAACATGTCCCTGCCTTTGATATACAATAACTGATGAACGCATTTGGTTTTAAATACTAAAAAAAAACACAGACGATGTGACATGCTTAAAAATATCTACCACCTGAGTATTATTCCACTCGCAAGCTTTCAACGGAGCTGCGTACATCACTGTCCTGAAGAATTTGTACTAGGATATATAATTATTTTGATGTATAGATGTATTGATAAATTGATCTGTGATGTCCTATATGCTATTTTTGGCTTGTTTCACCAAGTGTAGTGTAAAATGCACACATCAGACACGGGTCACATTTAAAAGAAATGTAAGCACGTCGTCCAAAAAAATGGATATAGTCACAAAATTGGTCATCAAGACCTGTGGTGTAAACGGAGCCCATTTCACCGGTTATTCGATTCATAGAGAGCCTGATGCAATTTCTTGCTCAGCCAACTTAGAAGTAATCCCTTACAGATGACCCAGGTGGGACTTGAACCCACAATCCCCAGCTCCGGAGGCTGATGCCTTATCCATTAGGCCACTGGGCCCTTTTGCCAGTTAACCCACAGGCATTCATAGACAGCCTGATGCAAGCTAAACTGAGTAAGCATTGAGAAGCTTGCCAGCTCTTTGCTAATTCTTACGGCTTTTGTGTGACTTTGTACTAATCATCCTGGAATTTCTTGTGCAGCAAACCTAAACGTAACCCCTCAAAGATGACCCAGGTGGGACTCGAACCCACAATCCTCAGCTCCAAAGGCTGATGCCTTATCCATTAGGCCACTGGGCCCTTTTTCTGATGAGTTAGAGGCATTCATAGACAGTCTGATGCAAGCTAATGTAGCACATTAGCTCAACAGGGAACTGTATATTAATAATTCCAATTATTTATATAAGCTGCCACTATTAACTGTGGCAGAATTAAATTGCCATCAACTGATCTGTTCGGCCTGCAAACATTCAGTGTAAGTTCATATCAACTGTAAGAAAGGATATTTTCGTGGCCACAGAAAATACTTTCATACAGTCTTAATGTATTAGAGCATGTGGCAAGGGTGAAAATCGTAAAGGGACATTCATTTGCAAGGCAGAATCAGAAACTCATGTAATTTGTGCACAAGAGGTTTATTAACTAAACACTAACACAAACTAGTCTAACAAACAAATATACATACACTCACACGTACATACAAAAAAAGGGGAGCTAAAGTGGATGGATGAAGCCATTAGAGAAACCAGAGAATGCAGTTATGGAAAACGAGCCAGGACCACCTGAGTTAAAAACCATCAGTGCCGTTTTACAACGGGGTCTACCGCTTATACTAAACCTCTGTTTCGTTTAGTTAAATGTACGATACTTGCATTGCCTTTGGTCGTTGAACGAGTGTCCGGATGCAGTCTCGGATGAAAGTTCTGATGGTTTGAAGGCTTGGTGGTGTTGGAGTTCTTCAAGTTGTTCCGGATTTGAAGGGTGATGAACTCCAAAAGAATGTTATTCTGGCTCGGTGGTGATTGGGAGAGTTTTCTCCCAGATGAAGGTGATGAGAGAACTAAGAGAGACATCAGCTGAGATCCTAGGATCTTTGATGAATGGAAAGTCAAGGCCGAAGCCTGGCTCAAACTTAAGGTACAGAAGACTTCTAGCTCACAGCCTCATCTTTTCAGTATCTGCAAGAAGCGCAGACTTAAGAGGCGGGTCACTGATGTGAGAGCTTTATCTGATATAGAGGTCACACCTCCGGAAGGTGACACAGCCAATGGTCACTTTCACTTTTGGAGGGAAAGTTTAAGACTCTTTGTCTTAGACCATGGTATTTTGCATATGTGATTCGATTGGGTGTTGATGCAAAAACTACTAAAGATTCTTAGAACACTGATATGTTGCATAGGTATAAACATGTAATATACGCTCAGTTAGATCATCCGAAGACGAACTGACATGGTATAGTTAAGGTTACATGAACGAGTGGGTCTATCATAAGCATGCTTAAAACAGTATACAATACGAAAGACAATATACAAGAACAGTAATAATATACACAAAGACCTGAGGATATGTGATTGGAAGGTCAAAGAAAATCTGAGAATTGAGTAGGGGGGGAAGACTCTCTCTACATACTTTTAGGTCGTAAAGTTTATCTGATCTGGCTGAGGTGTCCTGGTTGCCATGGTAACCAGGGGCCTGGGGACCTTCACAGACATCCTGGCACCCAGTATGTTTATTGGCTGAGGGGTCTGTGATTTTTTGTTAATCTAAAGAACCATTGATATTTTTGTCAGATGTTAATATGGTATACTGAAGTATAATTACAAGCATTTCATAAGTGTCAAAGGTTTTTATCGACAATTACATTAAGTTTATGCAAAGATATTCTCAGATCGGTTTCGGGTCTAATTCATATGTGAAAATAAATCAGATATGAATCGGATACGTGCATTTGCGCCTGCAGTGTAAGCGGTCAGATCGGATATTCCCCTGTAAATGCGACTCCTACATCATTGAGAAGTTAGGTTGTTTTAAAACATTTTGCGTTGAAACCACAAAATAAAATGCACAAAATAAAACCACAAAATGAAATGCACACAAACATGTCCCTGCCTTTGATATACAATAACTGATGAACGCATTTGGTTTTAAATACTAAAAAAAAACACAGACGATGTGACATGCTTAAAAATATCTACCACCTGAGTATTATTCCACTCGCAAACTTTCAACGGAGCTGCGTACATCACTGTCCTGAAGAATTTGTACTAGGATATATAATTATTTTGATGTATAGATGTATTGATAAATTGATCTGTGATGTCCTATATGCTATTTTTGGCTTGTTTCACCAAGTGTAGTGTAAAATGCACACATCAGACACGGGTCACATTTAAAAGAAATGTAAGCACGTCGTCCAAAAAAACGGATATAGTCACAAAATTGGTCATCAAGACCTGTGGTGTAAACGGAGCCCATTTCACCGGTTATTCGATTCATAGAGAGCCTGATGCAATTTCTTGCTCAGCCAACTTAGAAGTAATCCCTTACAGATGACCCAGGTGGGACTTGAACCCACAATCCCCAGCTCCGGAGGCTGATGCCTTATCCATTAGGCCACTGGGCCCCTTTGCCAGTTAACCCACAGGCATTCATAGACAGCCTGATGCAAGCTAAACTGAGTAAGCATTGAGAAGCTTGCCAGCTCTTTGCTAATTCTTACGGCTATTGTGTAACTTTGTACTAAACATCCTGGAATTTCTTGCGCAGCAAACCTAAATGTAACCCCTCAAAGATGACCCAGGTGGGACTCGAACCCACAATCCTCAGCTCCGAAGGCTGATGCCTTATCCATTAGGCCACTGGGCCCTTTTCCTGGTCAGTTAGAGGCACTCATAGACAGTCTGATGCAAGCTACACTGACAGAGGATTCCTAAGCTTGCCAGCTCTTTGCTAATTCTCACGGCTTTTGTGTAACTTTGTACTAATCATCCTGGAATTTCTTGTGCAGCAAACCTAAACGTAACCCCTCAAAGATGACCCAGGTGGGACTCGAACCCACAATCCTCAGCTCCGAAGGCTGATGCCTTATCCATTAGGCCACTGGGCCCTTTTTCTGATGAGTTAGAGGCATTCATAGACAGTCTGATGCAAGCTAATGTAGCACATTAGCTCAACAGGGAACTGTATATTAATAATTCCAATTATTTATATAAGCTGCCACTATTAACTGTGGCAGAATTAAATTGCCATCAACTAATCTGTTCGGCCTGCAAACATTCAGTGTAAGTTCATATCAACTGTAAGAAAGGATATTTTCGTGGCCACAGAAAATACTTTCATACAGTCTTAATGTATTAGAGCATGTGGCAAGGGTGAAAATCGTAAAAGGGACATTCATTTGCAAGGCAGAATCAGAAACTCATGTAATTTGTGCACAAGGGGTTTATTAACTAAACACTAACACAAACTAGTCTAACAAACAAATATACATACACTCACACGTACATACAAAAAAAGGGGAGCTAAAATGGATGGAAAAAGCCATTAGAGAAACCAGAGAATGCAGTTATGGAAAACGAGCCAGGACCACCTGAGTTAAAAACCATCAGTGCCGTTTTACAACGGGGTCTACCGCTTATACTAAACCTCTGTTTCGTTTAGTTAAATGTACGATACTTGCATTGCCTTTGGTCGTTGAACGAGTGTCCGGATGCAGTCTCGGATGAAAGTTCTGATGGTTTGAAGGCTTGGTGGTGTTGGAGTTCTTCAAGTTGTTCCGGATTTGAAGGGTGATGAACTCCAAAAGAATGTTATTCTGGCTCGGTGGTGATTGGGAGAGTTTTCTCCCAGATGAAGGTGATGAGAGAACTAAGAGAGACATCAGCTGAGATCCTAGGATCTTTGATGAATGGAAAGTCAAGGCCGAAGCCTGGCTCAAACTTAAGGTACAGAAGACTTCTAGCTCACAGCCTCATCTTTTCAGTATCTGCAAGAAGCGCAGACTTAAGAGGCGGGTCACTGATGTGAGAGCTTTATCTGATATAGAGGTCACACCTCCGGAAGGTGACACAGCCAATGGTCACTTTCACTTTTGGAGGGAAAGTTTAAGACTCTTTGTCTTAGACCATGGTATTTTGCATATGTGATTCGATTGGGTGTTGATGCAAAAACTACTAAAGATTCTTAGAACACTGATATGTTGCATAGGTATAAACATGTAATATACGCTCAGTTAGATCATCCGAAGACGAACTGACATGGTATAGTTAAGGTTACATGAACGAGTGGGTCTATCATAAGCATGCTTAAAACAGTATACAATACGAAAGACAATATACAAGAACAGTAATAATATACACAAAGACCTGAGGATATGTGATTGGAAGGTCAAAGAAAATCTGAGAATTGAGTAGGGGGGGAAGACTCTCTCTACATACTTTTAGGTCGTAAAGTTTATCTGATCTGGCTGAGGTGTCCTGGTTGCCATGGTAACCAGGGGCCTGGGGACCTTCACAGACATCCTGGCACCCAGTATGTTTATTGGCTGAGGGGTCTGTGATTATTTGTTAATCTAAAGAACCATTGATATTTTTGTCAGATGTTACCATGGTATACTGAAGTATAATTACAAGCATTTCATAAGTGTCAAAGGTTTTTATCGACAATTACATTAAGTTTATGCAAAGATATTCTCAGATCGGTTTCGGGTCTAATTCATATGTGAAAATAAATCAGATATGAATCGGATACGTGCATTTGCGCCTGCAGTGTAAGCGGTCAGATCGGATATTCCCCTGTAAATGCGACTCCTACATCATTGAGAAGTTAGGTTGTTTTAAAACATTTTGCGTTGAAACCACAAAATAAAATGCACAAAATAAAACCACAAAATGAAATGCACACAAACATGTCCCTGCCTTTGATATACAATAACTGATGAACGCATTTGGTTTTAAATACTAAAAAAAAACACAGACGATGTGACATGCTTAAAAATATCTACCACCTGAGTATTATTCCACTCGCAAGCTTTCAACAGAGCTGCGTACATCACTGTCCTGAAGAATTTGTACTAGGATATATAATTATTTTGATGTATAGATGTATTGATAAATTGATCTGTGATGTCCTATATGCTATTTTTGGCTTGTTTCACCAAGTGTAGTGTAAAATGCACACATCAGACACGGGTCACATTTAAAAGAAATGTAAGCACGTCGTCCAAAAAAACGGATATAGTCACAAAATCGGTCATCAAGACCTGTGGTTTAAACGGAGCCCATTTCACCGGTTATTCGATTCATAGAGAGCCTGATGCAATTTCTTGCTCAGCCAACTTTGAAGTAATCCCTTACAGATGACCCAGGTGGGACTTGAACCCACAATCCCCAGCTCCGGAGGCTGATGCCTTATCCATTAGGCCACTGGGCAGTTTTGCCAGTTAACCCACAGGCATTCATAGACAGTCTGATGCAAGCTACACTGACAGAGGATTCCTAAGCTTGCCAGCTCTTTGCTAATTCTCACGGCTTTTGTGTAACTTTGTACTAATCATCCTGGAATTTCTTGTGCAGCAAACCTAAACGTAACCCCTCAAAGATGACCCAGGTGGGACTCGAACCCACAATCCTCAGCTCCGAAGGCTGATGCCTTATCCATTAGGCCACTGGGCCCTTTTTCTGATGAGTTAGAGGCATTCATAGACAGTCTGATGCAAGCTAATGTAGCACATTAGCTCAACAGGGAACTGTATATTAATAATTCCAATTATTTATATAAGCTGCCACTATTAACTGTGGCAGAATTAAATTGCCATCAACTAATCTGTTCGGCCTGCAAACATTCAGTGTAAGTTCATATCAACTGTAAGAAAGGATATTTTCGTGGCCACAGAAAATACTTTCATACAGTCTTAATGTATTAGAGCATGTGGCAAGGGTGAAAATCGTAAAGGGACATTCATTTGCAAGGCAGAATCAGAAACTCATGTAATTTGTGCACAAGAGGTTTATTAACTAAACACTAACACAAACTAGTCTAACAAACAAATATACATACACTCACACGTACATACAAAAAAAGGGGAGCTAAAGTGGATGAGAAACCAGAAGCCATTAGAGAAACCAGAGAATGCAGTTATGGAAAACGAGCCAGGACCACCTGAGTTAAAAACCATCAGTGCCGTTTTACAACGGGGTCTACCGCTTATACTAAACCTCTGTTTCGTTTAGTTAAATGTACGATACTTGCATTGCCTTTGGTCGTTGAACGAGTGTCCGGATGCAGTCTCGGATGAAAGTTCTGATGGTTTGAAGGCTTGGTGGTGTTGGAGTTCTTCAAGTTGTTCCGGATTTGAAGGGTGATGAACTCCAAAAGAATGTTATTCTGGCTCGGTGGTGATTGGGAGAGTTTTCTCCCAGATGAAGGTGATGAGAGAACTAAGAGAGACATCAGCTGAGATCCTAGGATCTTTGATGAATGGAAAGTCAAGGCCGAAGCCTGGCTCAAACTTAAGGTACAGAAGACTTCTAGCTCACAGCCTCATCTTTTCAGTATCTGCAAGAAGCGCAGACTTAAGAGGCGGGTCACTGATGTGAGAGCTTTATCTGATATAGAGGTCACACCTCCGGAAGGTGACACAGCCAATGGTCACTTTCACTTTTGGAGGGAAAGTTTAAGACTCTTTGTCTTAGACCATGGTATTTTGCATATGTGATTCGATTGGGTGTTGATGCAAAAACTACTAAAGATTCTTAGAACACTGATATGTTGCATAGGTATAAACATGTAATATACGCTCAGTTAGATCATCCGAAGACGAACTGACATGGTATAGTTAAGGTTACATGAACGAGTGGGTCTATCATAAGCATGCTTAAAACAGTATACAATACGAAAGACAATATACAAGAACAGTAATAATATACACAAAGACCTGAGGATATGTGATTGGAAGGTCAAAGAAAATCTGAGAATTGAGTAGGGGGGGAAGACTCTCTCTACATACTTTTAGGTCGTAAAGTTTATCTGATCTGGCTGAGGTGTCCTGGTTGCCATGGTAACCAGGGGCCTGGGGACCTTCACAGACATCCTGGCACCCAGTATGTTTATTGGCTGAGGGGTCTGTGATTATTTGTTAATCTAAAGAACCATTGATATTTTTGTCAGATGTTACCATGGTATACTGAAGTATAATTACAAGCATTTCATAAGTGTCAAAGGTTTTTATCGACAATTACATTAAGTTTATGCAAAGATATTCTCAGATCGGTTTCGGGTCTAATTCATATGTGAAAATAAATCAGATATGAATCGGATACGTGCATTTGCGCCTGCAGTGTAAGCGGTCAGATCGGATATTCCCCTGTAAATGCGACTCCTACATCATTGAGAAGTTAGGTTGTTTTAAAACATTTTGCGTTGAAACCACAAAATAAAATGCACAAAATAAAACCACAAAATGAAATGCACACAAACATGTCCCTGCCTTTGATATACAATAACTGATGAACGCATTTGGTTTTAAATACTAAAAAAAAACACAGACGATGTGACATGCTTAAAAATATCTACCACCTGAGTATTATTCCACTCGCAAGCTTTCAACAGAGCTGCGTACATCACTGTCCTGAAGAATTTGTACTAGGATATATAATTATTTTGATGTATAGATGTATTGATAAATTGATCTGTGATGTCCTATATGCTATTTTTGGCTTGTTTCACCAAGTGTAGTGTAAAATGCACACATCAGACACGGGTCACATTTAAAAGAAATGTAAGCACGTCGTCCAAAAAAACGGATATAGTCACAAAATCGGTCATCAAGACCTGTGGTTTAAACGGAGCCCATTTCACCGGTTATTCGATTCATAGAGAGCCTGATGCAATTTCTTGCTCAGCCAACTTTGAAGTAATCCCTTACAGATGACCCAGGTGGGACTTGAACCCACAATCCCCAGCTCCGGAGGCTGATGCCTTATCCATTAGGCCACTGGGCAGTTTTGCCAGTTAACCCACAGGCATTCATAGACAGTCTGATGCAAGCTACACTGACAGAGGATTCCTAAGCTTGCCAGCTCTTTGCTAATTCTCACGGCTTTTGTGTAACTTTGTACTAATCATCCTGGAATTTCTTGTGCAGCAAACCTAAACGTAACCCCTCAAAGATGACCCAGGTGGGACTCGAACCCACAATCCTCAGCTCCGAAGGCTGATGCCTTATCCATTAGGCCACTGGGCCCTTTTTCTGATGAGTTAGAGGCATTCATAGACAGTCTGATGCAAGCTAATGTAGCACATTAGCTCAACAGGGAACTGTATATTAATAATTCCAATTATTTATATAAGCTGCCACTATTAACTGTGGCAGAATTAAATTGCCATCAACTAATCTGTTCGGCCTGCAAACATTCAGTGTAAGTTCATATCAACTGTAAGAAAGGATATTTTCGTGGCCACAGAAAATACTTTCATACAGTCTTAATGTATTAGAGCATGTGGCAAGGGTGAAAATCGTAAAGGGACATTCATTTGCAAGGCAGAATCAGAAACTCATGTAATTTGTGCACAAGAGGTTTATTAACTAAACACTAACACAAACTAGTCTAACAAACAAATATACATACACTCACACGTACATACAAAAAAAGGGGAGCTAAAGTGGATGAGAAACCAGAAGCCATTAGAGAAACCAGAGAATGCAGTTATGGAAAACGAGCCAGGACCACCTGAGTTAAAAACCATCAGTGCCGTTTTACAACGGGGTCTACCGCTTATACTAAACCTCTGTTTCGTTTAGTTAAATGTACGATACTTGCATTGCCTTTGGTCGTTGAACGAGTGTCCGGATGCAGTCTCGGATGAAAGTTCTGATGGTTTGAAGGCTTGGTGGTGTTGGAGTTCTTCAAGTTGTTCCGGATTTGAAGGGTGATGAACTCCAAAAGAATGTTATTCTGGCTCGGTGGTGATTGGGAGAGTTTTCTCCCAGATGAAGGTGATGAGAGAACTAAGAGAGACATCAGCTGAGATCCTAGGATCTTTGATGAATGGAAAGTCAAGGCCGAAGCCTGGCTCAAACTTAAGGTACAGAAGACTTCTAGCTCACAGCCTCATCTTTTCAGTATCTGCAAGAAGCGCAGACTTAAGAGGCGGGTCACTGATGTGAGAGCTTTATCTGATATAGAGGTCACACCTCCGGAAGGTGACACAGCCAATGGTCACTTTCACTTTTGGAGGGAAAGTTTAAGACTCTTTGTCTTAGACCATGGTATTTTGCATATGTGATTCGATTGGGTGTTGATGCAAAAACTACTAAAGATTCTTAGAACACTGATATGTTGCATAGGTATAAACATGTAATATACGCTCAGTTAGATCATCCGAAGACGAACTGACATGGTATAGTTAAGGTTACATGAACGAGTGGGTCTATCATAAGCATGCTTAAAACAGTATACAATACGAAAGACAATATACAAGAACAGTAATAATATACACAAAGACCTGAGGATATGTGATTGGAAGGTCAAAGAAAATCTGAGAATTGAGTAGGGGGGGAAGACTCTCTCTACATACTTTTAGGTCGTAAAGTTTATCTGATCTGGCTGAGGTGTCCTGGTTGCCATGGTAACCAGGGGCCTGGGGACCTTCACAGACATCCTGGCACCCAGTATGTTTATTGGCTGAGGGGTCTGTGATTATTTGTTAATCTAAAGAACCATTGATATTTTTGTCAGATGTTACCATGGTATACTGAAGTATAATTACAAGCATTTCATAAGTGTCAAAGGTTTTTATCGACAATTACATTAAGTTTATGCAAAGATATTCTCAGATCGGTTTCGGGTCTAATTCATATGTGAAAATAAATCAGATATGAATCGGATACGTGCATTTGCGCCTGCAGTGTAAGCGGTCAGATCGGATATTCCCCTGTAAATGCGACTCTTACATCATTGAGAAGTTAGGTTGTTTTAAAACATTTTGCGTTGAAACCACAAAATAAAATGCACAAAATAAAACCACAAAATGAAATGCACACAAACATGTCCCTGCCTTTGATATACAATAACTGATGAACGCATTTGGTTTTAAATACTAAAAAAAAACACAGACGATGTGACATGCTTAAAAATATCTACCACCTGAGTATTATTCCACTCGCAAGCTTTCAACGGAGCTGCGTACATCACTGTCCTGAAGAATTTGTACTAGGATATATAATTATTTTGATGTATAGATGTATTGATAAATTGATCTGTGATGTCCTATATGCTATTTTTGGCTTACAAAAAAAGGGGAGCTAAAGTGGATGGATGAAGCCATTAGAGAAACCAGAGAATGCAGTTATGGAAAACGAGCCAGGACCACCTGAGTTAAAAACCATCAGTGCCGTTTTACAACGGGGTCTACCGCTTATACTAAACCTCTGTTTCGTTTAGTTAAATGTACGATACTTGCATTGCCTTTGGTCGTTGAACGAGTGTCCGGATGCAGTCTCGGATGAAAGTTCTGATGGTTTGAAGGCTTGGTGGTGTTGGAGTTCTTCAAGTTGTTCCGGATTTGAAGGGTGATGAACTCCAAAAGAATGTTATTCTGGCTCGGTGGTGATGGGGAGAGTTTTCTCCCAGATGAAGGTGATGAGAGAACTAAGAGAGACATCAGCTGAGATCCTAGGATCTTTGATGAATGGAAAGTCAAGGCCGAAGCCTGGCTCAAACTTAAGGTACAGAAGACTTCTAGCTCACAGCCTCATCTTTTCAGTATCTGCAAGAAGCGCAGACTTAAGAGGCGGGTCACTGATGTGAGAGCGTTTTCTGATATAGAGGTCACACCTCCGGAAGGTGACACAGCCAATGGTCACTTTCACTTTTGGAGGGAAAGTTTAAGACTCTTTGTCTTAGACCATGGTATTTTGCATATGTGATTCGATTGGGTGTTGATGCAAAAACTACTAAAGATTCTTAGAACACTGATATGTTGCATAGGTATAAACATGTAATATACGCTCAGTTAGATCATCCGAAGACGAACTGACATGGTATAGTTAAGGTTACATGAACGAGTGGGTCTATCATAAGCATGCTTAAAACAGTATACAATACGAAAGACAATATACAAGAACAGTAATAATATACACAAAGACCTGAGGATATGTGATTGGAAGGTCAAAGAAAATCTGAGAATTGAGTAGGGGGGGAAGACTCTCTCTACATACTTTTAGGTCGTAAAGTTTATCTGATCTGGCTGAGGTGTCCTGGTTGCCATGGTAACCAGGGGCCTGGGGACCTTCACAGACATCCTGGCACCCAGTATGTTTATTGGCTGAGGGGTCTGTGATTATTTGTTAATCTAAAGAACCATTGATATTTTTGTCAGATGTTAATATGGTATACTGAAGTATAATTACAAGCATTTCATAAGTGTCAAAGGTTTTTATCGACAATTACATTAAGTTTATGCAAAGATATTCTCAGATCGGTTTCGGGTCTAATTCATATGTGAAAATAAATCAGATATGAATCGGATACGTGCATTTGCGCCTGCAGTGTAAGCGGTCAGATCGGATATTCCCCTGTAAATGCGACTCCTACATCATTGAGAAGTTAGGTTGTTTTAAAACATTTTGCGTTGAAACCACAAAATAAAATGCACAAAATAAAACCACAAAATGAAATGCACACAAACATGTCCCTGCCTTTGATATACAATAACTGATGAACGCATTTGGTTTTAAATACTAAAAAAAAACACAGACGATGTGACATGCTTAAAAATATCTACCACCTGAGTATTATTCCACTCGCAAGCTTTCAACGGAGCTGCGTACATCACTGTCCTGAAGAATTTGTACTAGGATATATAATTATTTTGATGTATAGATGTATTGATAAATTGATCTGTGATGTCCTATATGCTATTTTTGGCTTGTTTCACCAAGTGTAGTGTAAAATGCACACATCAGACACGGGTCACGTTTAAAAGAAATGTAAGCACGTCGTCCAAAAAAACGGATATAGTCACAAAATCGGTCATCAAGACCTGTGGTGTAAACGGAGCCCATTTCACCGGTTATTCGATTCATAGAGAGCCTGATGCAATTTCTTGCTCAGCCAACTTAGAAGTAATCCCTTACAGATGACCCAGGTGGGACTTGAACCCACAATCCCCAGCTCCGGAGGCTGATGCCTTATCCATTAGGCCACTGGGCCCTTTTGCCAGTTAACCCACAGGCATTCATAGACAGCCTGATGCAAGCTAAACTGAGTAAGCATTGAGCAGCTTGCCAGCTCTTTGCTAATTCTTACGGCTTTTGTGTAACTTTGTACTAATCATCCTGGAATTTCTTGTACAGCAAACCTAAACGTAAACCCTCAAAGATGACCCAGGTGGGACTCGAACCCACAATCCTCAGCTCCGAAGGCTGATGCCTTATCCATTAGGCCACTGGGCCCTTTTTCTGATGAGTTAGAGGCATTCATAGACAGTCTGATGCAAGCTAATGTAGCACATTAGCTCAACAGGGAACTGTATATTAATAATTCCAATTATTTATATAAGCTGCCACTATTAACTGTGGCAGAATTAAATTGCCATCAACTAATCTGTTCGGCCTGCAAACATTCAGTGTAAGTTCATATCAACTGTAATAAAGGATATTTTCGTGGCCACAGAAAATACTTTCATACAGTCTTAATGTATTAGAGCATGTGGCAAGGGTGAAAATCGTAAAGGGACATTCATTTGCAAGGCAGAATCAGAAACTCATGTAATTTGTGCACAAGAGGTTTATTAACTAAACACTAACACAAACTAGTCTAACAAACAAATATACATACATTCACACGTACATACAAAAAAAGGGGAGCTAAAGTGGATGGATGAAGCCATTAGAGAAACCAGAGAATGCAGTTATGGAAAACGAGCCAGGACCACCTGAGTTAAAAACCATCAGTGCCGTTTTACAACGGAGTCTACCGCTTATACTAAACCTCTGTTTCGTTTAGTTAAATGTACGATACTTGCATTGCCTTTGGTCGTTGAACGAGTGTCCGGATGCAGTCTCGGATGAAAGTTCTGATGGTTTGAAGGCTTGGTGGTGTTGGAGTTCTTCAAGTTGTTCCGGATTTGAAGGGTGATGAACTCCAAAAGAATGTTATTCTGGCTCGGTGGTGATTGGGAGAGTTTTCTCCCAGATGAAGGTGATGAGAGAACTAAGAGAGACATCAGCTGAGATCCTAGGATCTTTGATGAATGGAAAGTCAAGGCCGAAGCCTGGCTCAAACTTAAGGTACAGAAGACTTCTAGCTCACAGCCTCATCTTTTCAGTATCTGCAAGAAGCGCAGACTTAAGAGGCGGGTCACTGATGTGAGAGCTTTATCTGATATAGAGGTCACACCTCCGGAAGGTGACACAGCCAATGGTCACTTTCACTTTTGGAGGGAAAGTTTAAGACTCTTTGTCTTAGACCATGGTATTTTGCATATGTGATTCGATTGGGTGTTGATGCAAAAACTACTAAAGATTCTTAGAACACTGATATGTTGCATAGGTATAAACATGTAATATACGCTCAGTTAGATCATCCGAAGACGAACTGACATGGTATAGTTAAGGTTACATGAACGAGTGGGTCTATCATAAGCATGCTTAAAACAGTATACAATACGAAAGACAATATACAAGAACAGTAATAATATACACAAAGACCTGAGGATATGTGATTGGAAGGTCAAAGAAAATCTGAGAATTGAGTAGGGGGGGAAGACTCTCTCTACATACTTTTAGGTCGTAAAGTTTATCTGATCTGGCTGAGGTGTCCTGGTTGCCATGGTAACCAGGGGCCTGGGGACCTTCACAGACATCCTGGCACCCAGTATGTTTATTGGCTGAGGGGTCTGTGATTATTTGTTAATCTAAAGAACCATTGATATTTTTGTCAGATGTTAATATGGTATACTGAAGTATAATTACAAGCATTTCATAAGTGTCAAAGGTTTTTATCGACAATTACATTAAGTTTATGCAAAGATATTCTCAGATCGGTTTCGGGTCTAATTCATATGTGAAAATAAATCAGATATGAATCGGATACGTGCATTTGCGCCTGCAGTGTAAGCGGTCAGATCGGATATTCCCCTGTAAATGCGACTCCTACATCATTGAGAAGTTAGGTTGTTTTAAAACATTTTGCGTTGAAACCACAAAATAAAATGCACAAAATAAAACCACAAAATGAAATGCACACAAACATGTCCCTGCCTTTGATATACAATAACTGATGAACGCATTTGGTTTTAAATACTAAAAAAAAACACAGACGATGTGACATGCTTAAAAATATCTACCACCTGAGTATTATTCCACTCGCAAGCTTTCAACGGAGCTGCGTACATCACTGTCCTGAAGAATTTGTACTAGGATATATAATTATTTTGATGTATAGATGTATTGATAAATTGATCTGTGATGTCCTATATGCTATTTTTGGCTTGTTTCACCAAGTGTAGTGTAAAATGCACACATCAGACACGGGTCACATTTAAAAGAAATGTAAGCACGTCGTCCAAAAAAATGGATATAGTCACAAAATTGGTCATCAAGACCTGTGGTGTAAACGGAGCCCATTTCACCGGTTATTCGATTCATAGAGAGCCTGATGCAATTTCTTGCTCAGCCAACTTAGAAGTAATCCCTTACAGATGACCCAGGTGGGACTTGAACCCACAATCCCCAGCTCCGGAGGCTGATGCCTTATCCATTAGGCCACTGGGCCCTTTTGCCAGTTAACCCACAGGCATTCATAGACAGCCTGATGCAAGCTAAACTGAGTAAGCATTGAGAAGCTTGCCAGCTCTTTGCTAATTCTTACGGCTTTTGTGTAACTTTGTACTAATCATCCTGGAATTTCTTGTGCAGCAAACCTAAACGTAACCCCTCAAAGATGACCCAGGTGGGACTCGAACCCAGAATCCTCAGCTCCAAAGGCTGATGCCTTATCCATTAGGCCACTGGGCCCTTTTTCTGATGAGTTAGAGGCATTCATAGACAGTCTGATGCAAGCTAATGTAGCACATTAGCTCAACAGGGAACTGTATATTAATAATTCCAATTATTTATATAAGCTGCCACTATTAACTGTGGCAGAATTAAATTGCCATCAACTGATCTGTTCGGCCTGCAAACATTCAGTGTAAGTTCATATCAACTGTAAGAAAGGATATTTTCGTGGCCACAGAAAATACTTTCATACAGTCTTAATGTATTAGAGCATGTGGCAAGGGTGAAAATCGTAAAGGGACATTCATTTGCAAGGCAGAATCAGAAACTCATGTAATTTGTGCACAAGAGGTTTATTAACTAAACACTAACACAAACTAGTCTAACAAACAAATATACATACACTCACACGTACATACAAAAAAAGGGGAGCTAAAGTGGATGGATGAAGCCATTAGAGAAACCAGAGAATGCAGTTATGGAAAACGAGCCAGGACCACCTGAGTTAAAAACCATCAGTGCCGTTTTACAACGGGGTCTACCGCTTATACTAAACCTCTGTTTCGTTTAGTTAAATGTACGATACTTGCATTGCCTTTGGTCGTTGAACGAGTGTCCGGATGCAGTCTCGGATGAAAGTTCTGATGGTTTGAAGGCTTGGTGGTGTTGGAGTTCTTCAAGTTGTTCCGGATTTGAAGGGTGATGAACTCCAAAAGAATGTTATTCTGGCTCGGTGGTGATTGGGAGAGTTTTCTCCCAGATGAAGGTGATGAGAGAACTAAGAGAGACATCAGCTGAGATCCTAGGATCTTTGATGAATGGAAAGTCAAGGCCGAAGCCTGGCTCAAACTTAAGGTACAGAAGACTTCTAGCTCACAGCCTCATCTTTTCAGTATCTGCAAGAAGCGCAGACTTAAGAGGCGGGTCACTGATGTGAGAGCTTTATCTGATATAGAGGTCACACCTCCGGAAGGTGACACAGCCAATGGTCACTTTCACTTTTGGAGGGAAAGTTTAAGACTCTTTGTCTTAGACCATGGTATTTTGCATATGTGATTCGATTGGGTGTTGATGCAAAAACTACTAAAGATTCTTAGAACACTGATATGTTGCATAGGTATAAACATGTAATATACGCTCAGTTAGATCATCCGAAGACGAACTGACATGGTATAGTTAAGGTTACATGAACGAGTGGGTCTATCATAAGCATGCTTAAAACAGTATACAATACGAAAGACAATATACAAGAACAGTAATAATATACACAAAGACCTGAGGATATGTGATTGGAAGGTCAAAGAAAATCTGAGAATTGAGTAGGGGGGGAAGACTCTCTCTACATACTTTTAGGTCGTAAAGTTTATCTGATCTGGCTGAGGTGTCCTGGTTGCCATGGTAACCAGGGGCCTGGGGACCTTCACAGACATCCTGGCACCCAGTATGTTTATTGGCTGAGGGGTCTGTGATTATTTGTTAATCTAAAGAACCATTGATATTTTTGTCAGATGTTACCATGGTATACTGAAGTATAATTACAAGCATTTCATAAGTGTCAAAGGTTTTTATCGACAATTACATTAAGTTTATGCAAAGATATTCTCAGATCGGTTTCGGGTCTAATTCATATGTGAAAATAAATCAGATATGAATCGGATACGTGCATTTGCGCCTGCAGTGTAAGCGGTCAGATCGGATATTCCCCTGTAAATGCGACTCCTACATCATTGAGAAGTTAGGTTGTTTTAAAACATTTTGCGTTGAAACCACAAAATAAAATGCACAAAATAAAACCACAAAATGAAATGCACACAAACATGTCCCTGCCTTTGATATACAATAACTGATGAACGCATTTGGTTTTAAATACTAAAAAAAAACACAGACGATGTGACATGCTTAAAAATATCTACCACCTGAGTATTATTCCACTCGCAAGCTTTCAACAGAGCTGCGTACATCACTGTCCTGAAGAATTTGTACTAGGATATATAATTATTTTGATGTATAGATGTATTGATAAATTGATCTGTGATGTCCTATATGCTATTTTTGGCTTGTTTCACCAAGTGTAGTGTAAAATGCACACATCAGACACGGGTCACATTTAAAAGAAATGTAAGCACGTCGTCCAAAAAAACGGATATAGTCACAAAATCGGTCATCAAGACCTGTGGTTTAAACGGAGCCCATTTCACCGGTTATTCGATTCATAGAGAGCCTGATGCAATTTCTTGCTCAGCCAACTTTGAAGTAATCCCTTACAGATGACCCAGGTGGGACTTGAACCCACAATCCCCAGCTCCGGAGGCTGATGCCTTATCCATTAGGCCACTGGGCAGTTTTGCCAGTTAACCCACAGGCATTCATAGACAGTCTGATGCAAGCTACACTGACAGAGGATTCCTAAGCTTGCCAGCTCTTTGCTAATTCTCACGGCTTTTGTGTAACTTTGTACTAATCATCCTGGAATTTCTTGTGCAGCAAACCTAAACGTAACCCCTCAAAGATGACCCAGGTGGGACTCGAACCCACAATCCTCAGCTCCGAAGGCTGATGCCTTATCCATTAGGCCACTGGGCCCTTTTTCTGATGAGTTAGAGGCATTCATAGACAGTCTGATGCAAGCTAATGTAGCACATTAGCTCAACAGGGAACTGTATATTAATAATTCCAATTATTTATATAAGCTGCCACTATTAACTGTGGCAGAATTAAATTGCCATCAACTAATCTGTTCGGCCTGCAAACATTCAGTGTAAGTTCATATCAACTGTAAGAAAGGATATTTTCGTGGCCACAGAAAATACTTTCATACAGTCTTAATGTATTAGAGCATGTGGCAAGGGTGAAAATCGTAAAGGGACATTCATTTGCAAGGCAGAATCAGAAACTCATGTAATTTGTGCACAAGAGGTTTATTAACTAAACACTAACACAAACTAGTCTAACAAACAAATATACATACACTCACACGTACATACAAAAAAAGGGGAGCTAAAGTGGATGAGAAACCAGAAGCCATTAGAGAAACCAGAGAATGCAGTTATGGAAAACGAGCCAGGACCACCTGAGTTAAAAACCATCAGTGCCGTTTTACAACGGGGTCTACCGCTTATACTAAACCTCTGTTTCGTTTAGTTAAATGTACGATACTTGCATTGCCTTTGGTCGTTGAACGAGTGTCCGGATGCAGTCTCGGATGAAAGTTCTGATGGTTTGAAGGCTTGGTGGTGTTGGAGTTCTTCAAGTTGTTCCGGATTTGAAGGGTGATGAACTCCAAAAGAATGTTATTCTGGCTCGGTGGTGATTGGGAGAGTTTTCTCCCAGATGAAGGTGATGAGAGAACTAAGAGAGACATCAGCTGAGATCCTAGGATCTTTGATGAATGGAAAGTCAAGGCCGAAGCCTGGCTCAAACTTAAGGTACAGAAGACTTCTAGCTCACAGCCTCATCTTTTCAGTATCTGCAAGAAGCGCAGACTTAAGAGGCGGGTCACTGATGTGAGAGCTTTATCTGATATAGAGGTCACACCTCCGGAAGGTGACACAGCCAATGGTCACTTTCACTTTTGGAGGGAAAGTTTAAGACTCTTTGTCTTAGACCATGGTATTTTGCATATGTGATTCGATTGGGTGTTGATGCAAAAACTACTAAAGATTCTTAGAACACTGATATGTTGCATAGGTATAAACATGTAATATACGCTCAGTTAGATCATCCGAAGACGAACTGACATGGTATAGTTAAGGTTACATGAACGAGTGGGTCTATCATAAGCATGCTTAAAACAGTATACAATACGAAAGACAATATACAAGAACAGTAATAATATACACAAAGACCTGAGGATATGTGATTGGAAGGTCAAAGAAAATCTGAGAATTGAGTAGGGGGGGAAGACTCTCTCTACATACTTTTAGGTCGTAAAGTTTATCTGATCTGGCTGAGGTGTCCTGGTTGCCATGGTAACCAGGGGCCTGGGGACCTTCACAGACATCCTGGCACCCAGTATGTTTATTGGCTGAGGGGTCTGTGATTATTTGTTAATCTAAAGAACCATTGATATTTTTGTCAGATGTTACCATGGTATACTGAAGTATAATTACAAGCATTTCATAAGTGTCAAAGGTTTTTATCGACAATTACATTAAGTTTATGCAAAGATATTCTCAGATCGGTTTCGGGTCTAATTCATATGTGAAAATAAATCAGATATGAATCGGATACGTGCATTTGCGCCTGCAGTGTAAGCGGTCAGATCGGATATTCCCCTGTAAATGCGACTCCTACATCATTGAGAAGTTAGGTTGTTTTAAAACATTTTGCGTTGAAACCACAAAATAAAATGCACAAAATAAAACCACAAAATGAAATGCACACAAACATGTCCCTGCCTTTGATATACAATAACTGATGAACGCATTTGGTTTTAAATACTAAAAAAAAACACAGACGATGTGACATGCTTAAAAATATCTACCACCTGAGTATTATTCCACTCGCAAGCTTTCAACGGAGCTGCGTACATCACTGTCCTGAAGAATTTGTACTAGGATATATAATTATTTTGATGTATAGATGTATTGATAAATTGATCTGTGATGTCCTATATGCTATTTTTGGCTTACAAAAAAAGGGGAGCTAAAGTGGATGGATGAAGCCATTAGAGAAACCAGAGAATGCAGTTATGGAAAACGAGCCAGGACCACCTGAGTTAAAAACCATCAGTGCCGTTTTACAACGGGGTCTACCGCTTATACTAAACCTCTGTTTCGTTTAGTTAAATGTACGATACTTGCATTGCCTTTGGTCGTTGAACGAGTGTCCGGATGCAGTCTCGGATGAAAGTTCTGATGGTTTGAAGGCTTGGTGGTGTTGGAGTTCTTCAAGTTGTTCCGGATTTGAAGGGTGATGAACTCCAAAAGAATGTTATTCTGGCTCGGTGGTGATGGGGAGAGTTTTCTCCCAGATGAAGGTGATGAGAGAACTAAGAGAGACATCAGCTGAGATCCTAGGATCTTTGATGAATGGAAAGTCAAGGCCGAAGCCTGGCTCAAACTTAAGGTACAGAAGACTTCTAGCTCACAGCCTCATCTTTTCAGTATCTGCAAGAAGCGCAGACTTAAGAGGCGGGTCACTGATGTGAGAGCGTTTTCTGATATAGAGGTCACACCTCCGGAAGGTGACACAGCCAATGGTCACTTTCACTTTTGGAGGGAAAGTTTAAGACTCTTTGTCTTAGACCATGGTATTTTGCATATGTGATTCGATTGGGTGTTGATGCAAAAACTACTAAAGATTCTTAGAACACTGATATGTTGCATAGGTATAAACATGTAATATACGCTCAGTTAGATCATCCGAAGACGAACTGACATGGTATAGTTAAGGTTACATGAACGAGTGGGTCTATCATAAGCATGCTTAAAACAGTATACAATACGAAAGACAATATACAAGAACAGTAATAATATACACAAAGACCTGAGGATATGTGATTGGAAGGTCAAAGAAAATCTGAGAATTGAGTAGGGGGGGAAGACTCTCTCTACATACTTTTAGGTCGTAAAGTTTATCTGATCTGGCTGAGGTGTCCTGGTTGCCATGGTAACCAGGGGCCTGGGGACCTTCACAGACATCCTGGCACCCAGTATGTTTATTGGCTGAGGGGTCTGTGATTATTTGTTAATCTAAAGAACCATTGATATTTTTGTCAGATGTTAATATGGTATACTGAAGTATAATTACAAGCATTTCATAAGTGTCAAAGGTTTTTATCGACAATTACATTAAGTTTATGCAAAGATATTCTCAGATCGGTTTCGGGTCTAATTCATATGTGAAAATAAATCAGATATGAATCGGATACGTGCATTTGCGCCTGCAGTGTAAGCGGTCAGATCGGATATTCCCCTGTAAATGCGACTCCTACATCATTGAGAAGTTAGGTTGTTTTAAAACATTTTGCGTTGAAACCACAAAATAAAATGCACAAAATAAAACCACAAAATGAAATGCACACAAACATGTCCCTGCCTTTGATATACAATAACTGATGAACGCATTTGGTTTTAAATACTAAAAAAAAACACAGACGATGTGACATGCTTAAAAATATCTACCACCTGAGTATTATTCCACTCGCAAGCTTTCAACGGAGCTGCGTACATCACTGTCCTGAAGAATTTGTACTAGGATATATAATTATTTTGATGTATAGATGTATTGATAAATTGATCTGTGATGTCCTATATGCTATTTTTGGCTTGTTTCACCAAGTGTAGTGTAAAATGCACACATCAGACACGGGTCACGTTTAAAAGAAATGTAAGCACGTCGTCCAAAAAAACGGATATAGTCACAAAATCGGTCATCAAGACCTGTGGTGTAAACGGAGCCCATTTCACCGGTTATTCGATTCATAGAGAGCCTGATGCAATTTCTTGCTCAGCCAACTTAGAAGTAATCCCTTACAGATGACCCAGGTGGGACTTGAACCCACAATCCCCAGCTCCGGAGGCTGATGCCTTATCCATTAGGCCACTGGGCCCTTTTGCCAGTTAACCCACAGGCATTCATAGACAGCCTGATGCAAGCTAAACTGAGTAAGCATTGAGCAGCTTGCCAGCTCTTTGCTAATTCTTACGGCTTTTGTGTAACTTTGTACTAATCATCCTGGAATTTCTTGTACAGCAAACCTAAACGTAAACCCTCAAAGATGACCCAGGTGGGACTCGAACCCACAATCCTCAGCTCCGAAGGCTGATGCCTTATCCATTAGGCCACTGGGCCCTTTTTCTGATGAGTTAGAGGCATTCATAGACAGTCTGATGCAAGCTAATGTAGCACATTAGCTCAACAGGGAACTGTATATTAATAATTCCAATTATTTATATAAGCTGCCACTATTAACTGTGGCAGAATTAAATTGCCATCAACTAATCTGTTCGGCCTGCAAACATTCAGTGTAAGTTCATATCAACTGTAATAAAGGGTATTTTCGTGGCCACAGAAAATACTTTCATACAGTCTTAATGTATTAGAGCATGTGGCAAGGGTGAAAATCGTAAAGGGACATTCATTTGCAAGGCAGAATCAGAAACTCATGTAATTTGTGCACAAGAGGTTTATTAACTAAACACTAACACAAACTAGTCTAACAAACAAATATACATACACTCACACGTACATACAAAAAAAGGGGAGCTAAAGTGGATGGATGAAGCCATTAGAGAAACCAGAGAATGCAGTTATGGAAAACGAGCCAGGACCACCTGAGTTAAAAACCATCAGTGCCGTTTTACAACGGGGTCTACCGCTTATACTAAACCTCTGTTTTGTTTAGTTAAATGTACGATACTTGCATTGCCTTTGGTCGTTGAACGAGTGTCCGGATGCAGTCTCGGATGAAAGTTCTGATGGTTTGAAGGCTTGGTGGTGTTGGAGTTCTTCAAGTTGTTCCGGATTTGAAGGGTGATGAACTCCAAAAGAATGTTATTCTGGCTCGGTGGTGATTGGGAGAGTTTTCTCCCAGATGAAGGTGATGAGAGAACTAAGAGAGACATCAGCTGAGATCCTAGGATCTTTGATGAATGGAAAGTCAAGGCCGAAGCCTGGCTCAAACTTAAGGTACAGAAGACTTCTAGCTCACAGCCTCATCTTTTCAGTATCTGCAAGAAGCGCAGACTTAAGAGGCGGGTCACTGATGTGAGAGCTTTATCTGATATAGAGGTCACACCTCCGGAAGGTGACACAGCCAATGGTCACTTTCACTTTTGGAGGGAAAGTTTAAGACTCTTTGTCTTAGACCATGGTATTTTGCATATGTGATTCGATTGGGTGTTGATGCAAAAACTACTAAAGATTCTTAGAACACTGATATGTTGCATAGGTATAAACATGTAATATACGCTCAGTTAGATCATCCGAAGACGAACTGACATGGTATAGTTAAGGTTACATGAACGAGTGGGTCTATCATAAGCATGCTTAAAACAGTATACAATACGAAAGACAATATACAAGAACAGTAATAATATACACAAAGACCTGAGGATATGTGATTGGAAGGTCAAAGAAAATCTGAGAATTGAGTAGGGGGGAAGACTCTCTCTACATACTTTTAGGTCGTAAAGTTTATCTGATCTGGCTGAGGTGTCCTGGTTGCCATGGTAACCAGGGGCCTGGGGACCTTCACAGACATCCTGGCACCCAGTATGTTTATTGGCTGAGGGGTCTGTGATTATTTGTTAATCTAAAGAACCATTGATATTTTTGTCAGATGTTACCATGGTATACTGAAGTATAATTACAAGCATTTCATAAGTGTCAAAGGTTTTTATCGACAATTACATTAAGTTTATGCAAAGATATTCTCAGATCGGTTTCGGGTCTAATTCATATGTGAAAATAAATCAGATATGAATCGGATACGTGCATTTGCGCCTGCAGTGTAAGCAGTCAGATCGGATATTCCCCTGTAAATGCGACTCCTACATCATTGAGAAGTTAGGTTGTTTTAAAACATTTTGCGTTGAAACCACAAAATAAAATGCACAAAATAAAACCACAAAATGAAATGCACACAAACATGTCCCTGCCTTTGATATACAATAACTGATGAACGCATTTGGTTTTAAATACTAAAAAAAAACACAGACGATGTGACATGCTTAAAAATATCTACCACCTGAGTATTATTCCACTCGCAAGCTTTCAACGGAGCTGCGTACATCACTGTCCTGAAGAATTTGTACTAGGATATATAATTATTTTGATGTATAGATGTATTGATAAATTGATCTGTGATGTCCTATATGCTATTTTTGGCTTGTTTCACCAAGTGTAGTGTAAAATGCACACATCAGACACGGGTCACATTTAAAAGAAATGTAAGCACGTCGTCCAAAAAAATGGATATAGTCACAAAATCGGTCATCAAGACCTGTGGTGTAAACGGAGCCCATTTCACCGGTTATTCGATTCATAGAGAGCCTGATGCAATTTCTTGCTCAGCCAACTTAGAAGTAATCCCTTACAGATGACCCAGGTGGGACTTGAACCCACAATCCCCAGCTCCGAAGGCTGATGCCTTATCCATTAGGCCACAGGGCCCTTTTGCCAGTTAACCCACAGGCATTCATAGACAGCCTGATGCAAGCTAAACTGAGTAAGCATTGAGCAGCTTGCCAGCTCTTTGCTAATTCTTACGGCTTTTGTGTAACTTTGTACTAATCATCCTGGAATTTCTTGTACAGCAAACCTAAACGTAACCCCTCAAAGATGACCCAGGTGGGACTCGAACCCACAATCCTCAGCTCCGAAGGCTGATGCCTTATCCATTAGGCCACTGGGCCCTTTTTCTGATGAGTTAGAGGCATTCATAGACAGTCTGATGCAAGCTAATGTAGCACATTAGCTCAACAGGGAACTGTATATTAATAATTCCAATTATTTATATAAGCTGCCACTATTAACTGTGGCAGAATTAAATTGCCATCAACTAATCTGTTCGGCCTGCAAACATTCAGTGTAAGTTCATATCAACTGTAATAAAGGATATTTTCGTGGCCACAGAAAATACTTTCATACAGTCTTAATGTATTAGAGCATGTGGCAAGGGTGAAAATCGTAAAGGGACATTCATTTGCAAGGCAGAATCAGAAACTCATGTAATTTGTGCACAAGAGGTTTATTAACTAAACACTAACACAAACTAGTCTAACAAACAAATATACATACACTCACACGTACATACAAAAAAAGGGGAGCTAAAGTGGATGGATGAAGCCATTAGAGAAACCAGAGAATGCAGTTATGGAAAACGAGCCAGGACCACCTGAGTTAAAAACCATCAGTGCCGTTTTACAACGGGGTCTACCGCTTATACTAAACCTCTGTTTCGTTTAGTTAAATGTACGATACTTGCATTGCCTTTGGTCGTTGAACGAGTGTCCGGATGCAGTCTCGGATGAAAGTTCTGATGGTTTGAAGGCTTGGTGGTGTTGGAGTTCTTCAAGTTGTTCCGGATTTGAAGGGTGATGAACTCCAAAAGAATGTTATTCTGGCTCGGTGGTGATTGGGAGAGTTTTCTCCCAGATGAAGGTGATGAGAGAACTAAGAGAGACATCAGCTGAGATCCTAGGATCTTTGATGAATGGAAAGTCAAGGCCGAAGCCTGGCTCAAACTTAAGGTACAGAAGACTTCTAGCTCACAGCCTCATCTTTTCAGTATCTGCAAGAAGCGCAGACTTAAGAGGCGGGTCACTGATGTGAGAGCTTTATCTGATATAGAGGTCACACCTCCGGAAGGTGACACAGCCAATGGTCACTTTCACTTTTGGAGGGAAAGTTTAAGACTCTTTGTCTTAGACCATGGTATTTTGCATATGTGATTCGATTGGGTGTTGATGCAAAAACTACTAAAGATTCTTAGAACACTGATATGTTGCATAGGTATAAACATGTAATATACGCTCAGTTAGATCATCCGAAGACGAACTGACATGGTATAGTTAAGGTTACATGAACGAGTGGGTCTATCATAAGCATGCTTAAAACAGTATACAATACGAAAGACAATATACAAGAACAGTAATAATATACACAAAGACCTGAGGATATGTGATTGGAAGGTCAAAGAAAATCTGAGAATTGAGTAGGGGGGGAAGACTCTCTCTACATACTTTTAGGTCGTAAAGTTTATCTGATCTGGCTGAGGTGTCCTGGTTGCCATGGTAACCAGGGGCCTGGGGACCTTCACAGACATCCTGGCACCCAGTATGTTTATTGGCTGAGGGGTCTGTGATTATTTGTTAATCTAAAGAACCATTGATATTTTTGTCAGATGTTAATATGGTATACTGAAGTATAATTACAAGCATTTCATAAGTGTCAAAGGTTTTTATCGACAATTACATTAAGTTTATGCAAAGATATTCTCAGATCGGTTTCGGGTCTAATTCATATGTGAAAATAAATCAGATATGAATCGGATACGTGCATTTGCGCCTGCAGTGTAAGCGGTCAGATCGGATATTCCCCTGTAAATGCGACTCCTACATCATTGAGAAGTTAGGTTGTTTTAAAACATTTTGCGTTGAAACCACAAAATAAAATGCACAAAATAAAACCACAAAATGAAATGCACACAAACATGTCCCTGCCTTTGATATACAATAACTGATGAACGCATTTGGTTTTAAATACTAAAAAAAAACACAGACGATGTGACATGCTTAAAAATATCTACCACCTGAGTATTATTCCACTCGCAAACTTTCAACGGAGCTGCGTACATCACTGTCCTGAAGAATTTGTACTAGGATATATAATTATTTTGATGTATAGATGTATTGATAAATTGATCTGTGATGTCCTATATGCTATTTTTGGCTTGTTTCACCAAGTGTAGTGTAAAATGCACACATCAGACACGGGTCACATTTAAAAGAAATGTAAGCACGTCGTCCAAAAAAACGGATATAGTCACAAAATTGGTCATCAAGACCTGTGGTGTAAACGGAGCCCATTTCACCGGTTATTCGATTCATAGAGAGCCTGATGCAATTTCTTGCTCAGCCAACTTAGAAGTAATCCCTTACAGATGACCCAGGTGGGACTTGAACCCACAATCCCCAGCTCCGGAGGCTGATGCCTTATCCATTAGGCCACTGGGCCCCTTTGCCAGTTAACCCACAGGCATTCATAGACAGCCTGATGCAAGCTAAACTGAGTAAGCATTGAGAAGCTTGCCAGCTCTTTGATAATTCTTACGGCTATTGTGTAACTTTGTACTAAACATCCTGGAATTTCTTGCGCAGCAAACCTAAATGTAACCCCTCAAAGATGACCCAGGTGGGACTCGAACCCACAATCCTCAGCTCCGAAGGCTGATGCCTTATCCATTAGGCCACTGGGCCCTTTTCCTGGTCAGTTAGAGGCACTCATAGACAGTCTGATGCAAGCTACACTGACAGAGGATTCCTAAGCTTGCCAGCTCTTTGCTAATTCTCACGGCTTTTGTGTAACTTTGTACTAATCATCCTGGAATTTCTTGTGCAGCAAACCTAAACGTAACCCCTCAAAGATGACCCAGGTGGGACTCGAACCCACAATCCTCAGCTCCGAAGGCTGATGCCTTATCCATTAGGCCACTGGGCCCTTTTTCTGATGAGTTAGAGGCATTCATAGACAGTCTGATGCAAGCTAATGTAGCACATTAGCTCAACAGGGAACTGTATATTAATAATTCCAATTATTTATATAAGCTGCCACTATTAACTGTGGCAGAATTAAATTGCCATCAACTAATCTGTTCGGCCTGCAAACATTCAGTGTAAGTTCATATCAACTGTAAGAAAGGATATTTTCGTGGCCACAGAAAATACTTTCATACAGTCTTAATGTATTAGAGCATGTGGCAAGGGTGAAAATCGTAAAGGGACATTCATTTGCAAGGCAGAATCAGAAACTCATGTAATTTGTGCACAAGAGGTTTATTAACTAAACACTAACACAAACTAGTCTAACAAACAAATATACATACACTCACACGTACATACAAAAAAAGGGGAGCTAAAGTGGATGAGAAACCAGAAGCCATTAGAGAAACCAGAGAATGCAGTTATGGAAAACGAGCCAGGACCACCTGAGTTAAAAACCATCAGTGCCGTTTTACAACGGGGTCTACCGCTTATACTAAACCTCTGTTTCGTTTAGTTAAATGTACGATACTTGCATTGCCTTTGGTCGTTGAACGAGTGTCCGGATGCAGTCTCGGATGAAAGTTCTGATGGTTTGAAGGCTTGGTGGTGTTGGAGTTCTTCAAGTTGTTCCGGATTTGAAGGGTGATGAACTCCAAAAGAATGTTATTCTGGCTCGGTGGTGATTGGGAGAGTTTTCTCCCAGATGAAGGTGATGAGAGAACTAAGAGAGACATCAGCTGAGATCCTAGGATCTTTGATGAATGGAAAGTCAAGGCCGAAGCCTGGCTCAAACTTAAGGTACAGAAGACTTCTAGCTCACAGCCTCATCTTTTCAGTATCTGCAAGAAGCGCAGACTTAAGAGGCGGGTCACTGATGTGAGAGCTTTATCTGATATAGAGGTCACACCTCCGGAAGGTGACACAGCCAATGGTCACTTTCACTTTTGGAGGGAAAGTTTAAGACTCTTTGTCTTAGACCATGGTATTTTGCATATGTGATTCGATTGGGTGTTGATGCAAAAACTACTAAAGATTCTTAGAACACTGATATGTTGCATAGGTATAAACATGTAATATACGCTCAGTTAGATCATCCGAAGACGAACTGACATGGTATAGTTAAGGTTACATGAACGAGTGGGTCTATCATAAGCATGCTTAAAACAGTATACAATACGAAAGACAATATACAAGAACAGTAATAATATACACAAAGACCTGAGGATATGTGATTGGAAGGTCAAAGAAAATCTGAGAATTGAGTAGGGGGGGAAGACTCTCTCTACATACTTTTAGGTCGTAAAGTTTATCTGATCTGGCTGAGGTGTCCTGGTTGCCATGGTAACCAGGGGCCTGGGGACCTTCACAGACATCCTGGCACCCAGTATGTTTATTGGCTGAGGGGTCTGTGATTATTTGTTAATCTAAAGAACCATTGATATTTTTGTCAGATGTTACCATGGTATACTGAAGTATAATTACAAGCATTTCATAAGTGTCAAAGGTTTTTATCGACAATTACATTAAGTTTATGCAAAGATATTCTCAGATCGGTTTCGGGTCTAATTCATATGTGAAAATAAATCAGATATGAATCGGATACGTGCATTTGCGCCTGCAGTGTAAGCGGTCAGATCGGATATTCCCCTGTAAATGCGACTCCTACATCATTGAGAAGTTAGGTTGTTTTAAAACATTTTGCGTTGAAACCACAAAATAAAATGCACAAAATAAAACCACAAAATGAAATGCACACAAACATGTCCCTGCCTTTGATATACAATAACTGATGAACGCATTTGGTTTTAAATACTAAAAAAAAACACAGACGATGTGACATGCTTAAAAATATCTACCACCTGAGTATTATTCCACTCGCAAGCTTTCAACAGAGCTGCGTACATCACTGTCCTGAAGAATTTGTACTAGGATATATAATTATTTTGATGTATAGATGTATTGATAAATTGATCTGTGATGTCCTATATGCTATTTTTGGCTTGTTTCACCAAGTGTAGTGTAAAATGCACACATCAGACACGGGTCACATTTAAAAGAAATGTAAGCACGTCGTCCAAAAAAACGGATATAGTCACAAAATCGGTCATCAAGACCTGTGGTTTAAACGGAGCCCATTTCACCGGTTATTCGATTCATAGAGAGCCTGATGCAATTTCTTGCTCAGCCAACTTTGAAGTAATCCCTTACAGATGACCCAGGTGGGACTTGAACCCACAATCCCCAGCTCCGGAGGCTGATGCCTTATCCATTAGGCCACTGGGCAGTTTTGCCAGTTAACCCACAGGCATTCATAGACAGTCTGATGCAAGCTACACTGACAGAGGATTCCTAAGCTTGCCAGCTCTTTGCTAATTCTCACGGCTTTTGTGTAACTTTGTACTAATCATCCTGGAATTTCTTGTGCAGCAAACCTAAACGTAACCCCTCAAAGATGACCCAGGTGGGACTCGAACCCACAATCCTCAGCTCCGAAGGCTGATGCCTTATCCATTAGGCCACTGGGCCCTTTTTCTGATGAGTTAGAGGCATTCATAGACAGTCTGATGCAAGCTAATGTAGCACATTAGCTCAACAGGGAACTGTATATTAATAATTCCAATTATTTATATAAGCTGCCACTATTAACTGTGGCAGAATTAAATTGCCATCAACTAATCTGTTCGGCCTGCAAACATTCAGTGTAAGTTCATATCAACTGTAAGAAAGGATATTTTCGTGGCCACAGAAAATACTTTCATACAGTCTTAATGTATTAGAGCATGTGGCAAGGGTGAAAATCGTAAAGGGACATTCATTTGCAAGGCAGAATCAGAAACTCATGTAATTTGTGCACAAGAGGTTTATTAACTAAACACTAACACAAACTAGTCTAACAAACAAATATACATACACTCACACGTACATACAAAAAAAGGGGAGCTAAAGTGGATGAGAAACCAGAAGCCATTAGAGAAACCAGAGAATGCAGTTATGGAAAACGAGCCAGGACCACCTGAGTTAAAAACCATCAGTGCCGTTTTACAACGGGGTCTACCGCTTATACTAAACCTCTGTTTCGTTTAGTTAAATGTACGATACTTGCATTGCCTTTGGTCGTTGAACGAGTGTCCGGATGCAGTCTCGGATGAAAGTTCTGATGGTTTGAAGGCTTGGTGGTGTTGGAGTTCTTCAAGTTGTTCCGGATTTGAAGGGTGATGAACTCCAAAAGAATGTTATTCTGGCTCGGTGGTGATTGGGAGAGTTTTCTCCCAGATGAAGGTGATGAGAGAACTAAGAGAGACATCAGCTGAGATCCTAGGATCTTTGATGAATGGAAAGTCAAGGCCGAAGCCTGGCTCAAACTTAAGGTACAGAAGACTTCTAGCTCACAGCCTCATCTTTTCAGTATCTGCAAGAAGCGCAGACTTAAGAGGCGGGTCACTGATGTGAGAGCTTTATCTGATATAGAGGTCACACCTCCGGAAGGTGACACAGCCAATGGTCACTTTCACTTTTGGAGGGAAAGTTTAAGACTCTTTGTCTTAGACCATGGTATTTTGCATATGTGATTCGATTGGGTGTTGATGCAAAAACTACTAAAGATTCTTAGAACACTGATATGTTGCATAGGTATAAACATGTAATATACGCTCAGTTAGATCATCCGAAGACGAACTGACATGGTATAGTTAAGGTTACATGAACGAGTGGGTCTATCATAAGCATGCTTAAAACAGTATACAATACGAAAGACAATATACAAGAACAGTAATAATATACACAAAGACCTGAGGATATGTGATTGGAAGGTCAAAGAAAATCTGAGAATTGAGTAGGGGGGGAAGACTCTCTCTACATACTTTTAGGTCGTAAAGTTTATCTGATCTGGCTGAGGTGTCCTGGTTGCCATGGTAACCAGGGGCCTGGGGACCTTCACAGACATCCTGGCACCCAGTATGTTTATTGGCTGAGGGGTCTGTGATTATTTGTTAATCTAAAGAACCATTGATATTTTTGTCAGATGTTACCATGGTATACTGAAGTATAATTACAAGCATTTCATAAGTGTCAAAGGTTTTTATCGACAATTACATTAAGTTTATGCAAAGATATTCTCAGATCGGTTTCGGGTCTAATTCATATGTGAAAATAAATCAGATATGAATCGGATACGTGCATTTGCGCCTGCAGTGTAAGCGGTCAGATCGGATATTCCCCTGTAAATGCGACTCCTACATCATTGAGAAGTTAGGTTGTTTTAAAACATTTTGCGTTGAAACCACAAAATAAAATGCACAAAATAAAACCACAAAATGAAATGCACACAAACATGTCCCTGCCTTTGATATACAATAACTGATGAACGCATTTGGTTTTAAATACTAAAAAAAAACACAGACGATGTGACATGCTTAAAAATATCTACCACCTGAGTATTATTCCACTCGCAAGCTTTCAACGGAGCTGCGTACATCACTGTCCTGAAGAATTTGTACTAGGATATATAATTATTTTGATGTATAGATGTATTGATAAATTGATCTGTGATGTCCTATATGCTATTTTTGGCTTACAAAAAAAGGGGAGCTAAAGTGGATGGATGAAGCCATTAGAGAAACCAGAGAATGCAGTTATGGAAAACGAGCCAGGACCACCTGAGTTAAAAACCATCAGTGCCGTTTTACAACGGGGTCTACCGCTTATACTAAACCTCTGTTTCGTTTAGTTAAATGTACGATACTTGCATTGCCTTTGGTCGTTGAACGAGTGTCCGGATGCAGTCTCGGATGAAAGTTCTGATGGTTTGAAGGCTTGGTGGTGTTGGAGTTCTTCAAGTTGTTCCGGATTTGAAGGGTGATGAACTCCAAAAGAATGTTATTCTGGCTCGGTGGTGATGGGGAGAGTTTTCTCCCAGATGAAGGTGATGAGAGAACTAAGAGAGACATCAGCTGAGATCCTAGGATCTTTGATGAATGGAAAGTCAAGGCCGAAGCCTGGCTCAAACTTAAGGTACAGAAGACTTCTAGCTCACAGCCTCATCTTTTCAGTATCTGCAAGAAGCGCAGACTTAAGAGGCGGGTCACTGATGTGAGAGCGTTTTCTGATATAGAGGTCACACCTCCGGAAGGTGACACAGCCAATGGTCACTTTCACTTTTGGAGGGAAAGTTTAAGACTCTTTGTCTTAGACCATGGTATTTTGCATATGTGATTCGATTGGGTGTTGATGCAAAAACTACTAAAGATTCTTAGAACACTGATATGTTGCATAGGTATAAACATGTAATATACGCTCAGTTAGATCATCCGAAGACGAACTGACATGGTATAGTTAAGGTTACATGAACGAGTGGGTCTATCATAAGCATGCTTAAAACAGTATACAATACGAAAGACAATATACAAGAACAGTAATAATATACACAAAGACCTGAGGATATGTGATTGGAAGGTCAAAGAAAATCTGAGAATTGAGTAGGGGGGGAAGACTCTCTCTACATACTTTTAGGTCGTAAAGTTTATCTGATCTGGCTGAGGTGTCCTGGTTGCCATGGTAACCAGGGGCCTGGGGACCTTCACAGACATCCTGGCACCCAGTATGTTTATTGGCTGAGGGGTCTGTGATTATTTGTTAATCTAAAGAACCATTGATATTTTTGTCAGATGTTAATATGGTATACTGAAGTATAATTACAAGCATTTCATAAGTGTCAAAGGTTTTTATCGACAATTACATTAAGTTTATGCAAAGATATTCTCAGATCGGTTTCGGGTCTAATTCATATGTGAAAATAAATCAGATATGAATCGGATACGTGCATTTGCGCCTGCAGTGTAAGCGGTCAGATCGGATATTCCCCTGTAAATGCGACTCCTACATCATTGAGAAGTTAGGTTGTTTTAAAACATTTTGCGTTGAAACCACAAAATAAAATGCACAAAATAAAACCACAAAATGAAATGCACACAAACATGTCCCTGCCTTTGATATACAATAACTGATGAACGCATTTGGTTTTAAATACTAAAAAAAAACACAGACGATGTGACATGCTTAAAAATATCTACCACCTGAGTATTATTCCACTCGCAAGCTTTCAACGGAGCTGCGTACATCACTGTCCTGAAGAATTTGTACTAGGATATATAATTATTTTGATGTATAGATGTATTGATAAATTGATCTGTGATGTCCTATATGCTATTTTTGGCTTGTTTCACCAAGTGTAGTGTAAAATGCACACATCAGACACGGGTCACGTTTAAAAGAAATGTAAGCACGTCGTCCAAAAAAACGGATATAGTCACAAAATCGGTCATCAAGACCTGTGGTGTAAACGGAGCCCATTTCACCGGTTATTCGATTCATAGAGAGCCTGATGCAATTTCTTGCTCAGCCAACTTAGAAGTAATCCCTTACAGATGACCCAGGTGGGACTTGAACCCACAATCCCCAGCTCCGGAGGCTGATGCCTTATCCATTAGGCCACTGGGCCCTTTTGCCAGTTAACCCACAGGCATTCATAGACAGCCTGATGCAAGCTAAACTGAGTAAGCATTGAGCAGCTTGCCAGCTCTTTGCTAATTCTTACGGCTTTTGTGTAACTTTGTACTAATCATCCTGGAATTTCTTGTACAGCAAACCTAAACGTAAACCCTCAAAGATGACCCAGGTGGGACTCGAACCCACAATCCTCAGCTCCGAAGGCTGATGCCTTATCCATTAGGCCACTGGGCCCTTTTTCTGATGAGTTAGAGGCATTCATAGACAGTCTGATGCAAGCTAATGTAGCACATTAGCTCAACAGGGAACTGTATATTAATAATTCCAATTATTTATATAAGCTGCCACTATTAACTGTGGCAGAATTAAATTGCCATCAACTAATCTGTTCGGCCTGCAAACATTCAGTGTAAGTTCATATCAACTGTAATAAAGGGTATTTTCGTGGCCACAGAAAATACTTTCATACAGTCTTAATGTATTAGAGCATGTGGCAAGGGTGAAAATCGTAAAGGGACATTCATTTGCAAGGCAGAATCAGAAACTCATGTAATTTGTGCACAAGAGGTTTATTAACTAAACACTAACACAAACTAGTCTAACAAACAAATATACATACACTCACACGTACATACAAAAAAAGGGGAGCTAAAGTGGATGGATGAAGCCATTAGAGAAACCAGAGAATGCAGTTATGGAAAACGAGCCAGGACCACCTGAGTTAAAAACCATCAGTGCCGTTTTACAACGGGGTCTACCGCTTATACTAAACCTCTGTTTTGTTTAGTTAAATGTACGATACTTGCATTGCCTTTGGTCGTTGAACGAGTGTCCGGATGCAGTCTCGGATGAAAGTTCTGATGGTTTGAAGGCTTGGTGGTGTTGGAGTTCTTCAAGTTGTTCCGGATTTGAAGGGTGATGAACTCCAAAAGAATGTTATTCTGGCTCGGTGGTGATTGGGAGAGTTTTCTCCCAGATGAAGGTGATGAGAGAACTAAGAGAGACATCAGCTGAGATCCTAGGATCTTTGATGAATGGAAAGTCAAGGCCGAAGCCTGGCTCAAACTTAAGGTACAGAAGACTTCTAGCTCACAGCCTCATCTTTTCAGTATCTGCAAGAAGCGCAGACTTAAGAGGCGGGTCACTGATGTGAGAGCTTTATCTGATATAGAGGTCACACCTCCGGAAGGTGACACAGCCAATGGTCACTTTCACTTTTGGAGGGAAAGTTTAAGACTCTTTGTCTTAGACCATGGTATTTTGCATATGTGATTCGATTGGGTGTTGATGCAAAAACTACTAAAGATTCTTAGAACACTGATATGTTGCATAGGTATAAACATGTAATATACGCTCAGTTAGATCATCCGAAGACGAACTGACATGGTATAGTTAAGGTTACATGAACGAGTGGGTCTATCATAAGCATGCTTAAAACAGTATACAATACGAAAGACAATATACAAGAACAGTAATAATATACACAAAGACCTGAGGATATGTGATTGGAAGGTCAAAGAAAATCTGAGAATTGAGTAGGGGGGAAGACTCTCTCTACATACTTTTAGGTCGTAAAGTTTATCTGATCTGGCTGAGGTGTCCTGGTTGCCATGGTAACCAGGGGCCTGGGGACCTTCACAGACATCCTGGCACCCAGTATGTTTATTGGCTGAGGGGTCTGTGATTATTTGTTAATCTAAAGAACCATTGATATTTTTGTCAGATGTTACCATGGTATACTGAAGTATAATTACAAGCATTTCATAAGTGTCAAAGGTTTTTATCGACAATTACATTAAGTTTATGCAAAGATATTCTCAGATCGGTTTCGGGTCTAATTCATATGTGAAAATAAATCAGATATGAATCGGATACGTGCATTTGCGCCTGCAGTGTAAGCGGTCAGATCGGATATTCCCCTGTAAATGCGACTCCTACATCATTGAGAAGTTAGGTTGTTTTAAAACATTTTGCGTTGAAACCACAAAATAAAATGCACAAAATAAAACCACAAAATGAAATGCACACAAACATGTCCCTGCCTTTGATATACAATAACTGATGAACGCATTTGGTTTTAAATACTAAAAAAAAACACAGACGATGTGACATGCTTAAAAATATCTACCACCTGAGTATTATTCCACTCGCAAGCTTTCAACGGAGCTGCGTACATCACTGTCCTGAAGAATTTGTACTAGGATATATAATTATTTTGATGTATAGATGTATTGATAAATTGATCTGTGATGTCCTATATGCTATTTTTGGCTTGTTTCACCAAGTGTAGTGTAAAATGCACACATCAGACACGGGTCACATTTAAAAGAAATGTAAGCACGTCGTCCAAAAAAATGGATATAGTCACAAAATCGGTCATCAAGACCTGTGGTGTAAACGGAGCCCATTTCACCGGTTATTCGATTCATAGAGAGCCTGATGCAATTTCTTGCTCAGCCAACTTAGAAGTAATCCCTTACAGATGACCCAGGTGGGACTTGAACCCACAATCCCCAGCTCCGAAGGCTGATGCCTTATCCATTAGGCCACAGGGCCCTTTTGCCAGTTAACCCACAGGCATTCATAGACAGCCTGATGCAAGCTAAACTGAGTAAGCATTGAGCAGCTTGCCAGCTCTTTGCTAATTCTTACGGCTTTTGTGTAACTTTGTACTAATCATCCTGGAATTTCTTGTACAGCAAACCTAAACGTAACCCCTCAAAGATGACCCAGGTGGGACTCGAACCCACAATCCTCAGCTCCGAAGGCTGATGCCTTATCCATTAGGCCACTGGGCCCTTTTTCTGATGAGTTAGAGGCATTCATAGACAGTCTGATGCAAGCTAATGTAGCACATTAGCTCAACAGGGAACTGTATATTAATAATTCCAATTATTTATATAAGCTGCCACTATTAACTGTGGCAGAATTAAATTGCCATCAACTAATCTGTTCGGCCTGCAAACATTCAGTGTAAGTTCATATCAACTGTAATAAAGGATATTTTCGTGGCCACAGAAAATACTTTCATACAGTCTTAATGTATTAGAGCATGTGGCAAGGGTGAAAATCGTAAAGGGACATTCATTTGCAAGGCAGAATCAGAAACTCATGTAATTTGTGCACAAGAGGTTTATTAACTAAACACTAACACAAACTAGTCTAACAAACAAATATACATACACTCACACGTACATACAAAAAAAGGGGAGCTAAAGTGGATGGATGAAGCCATTAGAGAAACCAGAGAATGCAGTTATGGAAAACGAGCCAGGACCACCTGAGTTAAAAACCATCAGTGCCGTTTTACAACGGGGTCTACCGCTTATACTAAACCTCTGTTTCGTTTAGTTAAATGTACGATACTTGCATTGCCTTTGGTCGTTGAACGAGTGTCCGGATGCAGTCTCGGATGAAAGTTCTGATGGTTTGAAGGCTTGGTGGTGTTGGAGTTCTTCAAGTTGTTCCGGATTTGAAGGGTGATGAACTCCAAAAGAATGTTATTCTGGCTCGGTGGTGATTGGGAGAGTTTTCTCCCAGATGAAGGTGATGAGAGAACTAAGAGAGACATCAGCTGAGATCCTAGGATCTTTGATGAATGGAAAGTCAAGGCCGAAGCCTGGCTCAAACTTAAGGTACAGAAGACTTCTAGCTCACAGCCTCATCTTTTCAGTATCTGCAAGAAGCGCAGACTTAAGAGGCGGGTCACTGATGTGAGAGCTTTATCTGATATAGAGGTCACACCTCCGGAAGGTGACACAGCCAATGGTCACTTTCACTTTTGGAGGGAAAGTTTAAGACTCTTTGTCTTAGACCATGGTATTTTGCATATGTGATTCGATTGGGTGTTGATGCAAAAACTACTAAAGATTCTTAGAACACTGATATGTTGCATAGGTATAAACATGTAATATACGCTCAGTTAGATCATCCGAAGACGAACTGACATGGTATAGTTAAGGTTACATGAACGAGTGGGTCTATCATAAGCATGCTTAAAACAGTATACAATACGAAAGACAATATACAAGAACAGTAATAATATACACAAAGACCTGAGGATATGTGATTGGAAGGTCAAAGAAAATCTGAGAATTGAGTAGGGGGGGAAGACTCTCTCTACATACTTTTAGGTCGTAAAGTTTATCTGATCTGGCTGAGGTGTCCTGGTTGCCATGGTAACCAGGGGCCTGGGGACCTTCACAGACATCCTGGCACCCAGTATGTTTATTGGCTGAGGGGTCTGTGATTATTTGTTAATCTAAAGAACCATTGATATTTTTGTCAGATGTTACCATGGTATACTGAAGTATAATTACAAGCATTTCATAAGTGTCAAAGGTTTTTATCGACAATTACATTAAGTTTATGCAAAGATATTCTCAGATCGGTTTCGGGTCTAATTCATATGTGAAAATAAATCAGATATGAATCGGATACGTGCATTTGCGCCTGCAGTGTAAGCGGTCAGATCGGATATTCCCCTGTAAATGCGACTCCTACATCATTGAGAAGTTAGGTTGTTTTAAAACATTTTGCGTTGAAACCACAAAATAAAATGCACAAAATAAAACCACAAAATGAAATGCACACAAACATGTCCCTGCCTTTGATATACAATAACTGATGAACGCATTTGGTTTTAAATACTAAAAAAAAACACAGACGATGTGACATGCTTAAAAATATCTACCACCTGAGTATTATTCCACTCGCAAGCTTTCAACAGAGCTGCGTACATCACTGTCCTGAAGAATTTGTACTAGGATATATAATTATTTTGATGTATAGATGTATTGATAAATTGATCTGTGATGTCCTATATGCTATTTTTGGCTTGTTTCACCAAGTGTAGTGTAAAATGCACACATCAGACACGGGTCACATTTAAAAGAAATGTAAGCACGTCGTCCAAAAAAATGGATATACAAAATCGGTCATCAAGACCTGTGGTGTAAACGGAGCCCATTTCACCGGTTATTCGATTCATAGAGAGCCTGATGCAATTTCTTGCTCAGCCAACTTAGAAGTAATCCCTTACAGATGACCCAGGTGGGACTTGAACCCACAATCCCCAGCTCCGGAGGCTGATGCCTTATCCATTAGGCCACTGGGCCCCTTTGCCAGTTAACCCACAGGCATTCATAGACAGCCTGATGCAAGCTAAACTGAGTAAGCATTGAGAAGCTTGCCAGCTCTTTGCTAATTCTTACGGCTATTGTGTAACTTTGTACTAAACATCCTGGAATTTCTTGCGCAGCAAACCTAAACGTAACCCCTCAAAGATGACCCAGGTGGGACTCGAACCCACAATCCTCAGCTCCGAAGGCTGATGCCTTATCCATTAGGCCACTGGGCCCTTTTCCTGGTCAGTTAGAGGCACTCATAGACAGTCTGATGCAAGCTACACTGACAGAGGATTCCTAAGCTTGCCAGCTCTTTGCTAATTCTCACGGCTTTTGTGTAACTTTGTACTAATCATCCTGGAATTTCTTGTGCAGCAAACCTAAACGTAACCCCTCAAAGATGACCCAGGTGGGACTCGAACCCACAATCCTCAGCTCCGAAGGCTGATGCCTTATCCATTAGGCCACTGGGCCCTTTTTCTGATGAGTTAGAGGCATTCATAGACAGTCTGATGCAAGCTAATGTAGCACATTAGCTCAACAGGGAACTGTATATTAATAATTCCAATTATTTATATAAGCTGCCACTATTAACTGTGGCAGAATTAAATTGCCATCAACTAATCTGTTCGGCCTGCAAACATTCAGTGTAAGTTCATATCAACTGTAAGAAAGGATATTTTCGTGGCCACAGAAAATACTTTCATACAGTCTTAATGTATTAGAGCATGTGGCAAGGGTGAAAATCGTAAAGGGACATTCATTTGCAAGGCAGAATCAGAAACTCATGTAATTTGTGCACAAGAGGTTTATTAACTAAACACTAACACAAACTAGTCTAACAAACAAATATACATACACTCACACGTACATACAAAAAAAGGGGAGCTAAAGTGGATGGATGAAGCCATTAGAGAAACCAGAGAATGCAGTTATGGAAAACGAGCCAGGACCACCTGAGTTAAAAACCATCAGTGCCGTTTTACAACGGGGTCTACCGCTTATACTAAACCTCTGTTTCGTTTAGTTAAATGTACGATACTTGCATTGCCTTTGGTCGTTGAACGAGTGTCCGGATGCAGTCTCGGATGAAAGTTCTGATGGTTTGAAGGCTTGGTGGTGTTGGAGTTCTTCAAGTTGTTCCGGATTTGAAGGGTGATGAACTCCAAAAGAATGTTATTCTGGCTCGGTGGTGATGGGGAGAGTTTTCTCCCAGATGAAGGTGATGAGAGAACTAAGAGAGACATCAGCTGAGATCCTAGGATCTTTGATGAATGGAAAGTCAAGGCCGAAGCCTGGCTCAAACTTAAGGTACAGAAGACTTCTAGCTCACAGCCTCATCTTTTCAGTATCTGCAAGAAGCGCAGACTTAAGAGGCGGGTCACTGATGTGAGAGCGTTTTCTGATATAGAGGTCACACCTCCGGAAGGTGACACAGCCAATGGTCACTTTCACTTTTGGAGGGAAAGTTTAAGACTCTTTGTCTTAGACCATGGTATTTTGCATATGTGATTCGATTGGGTGTTGATGCAAAAACTACTAAAGATTCTTAGAACACTGATATGTTGCATAGGTATAAACATGTAATATACGCTCAGTTAGATCATCCGAAGACGAACTGACATGGTATAGTTAAGGTTACATGAACGAGTGGGTCTATCATAAGCATGCTTAAAACAGTATACAATACGAAAGACAATATACAAGAACAGTAATAATATACACAAAGACCTGAGGATATGTGATTGGAAGGTCAAAGAAAATCTGAGAATTGAGTAGGGGGGGAAGACTCTCTCTACATACTTTTAGGTCGTAAAGTTTATCTGATCTGGCTGAGGTGTCCTGGTTGCCATGGTAACCAGGGGCCTGGGGACCTTCACAGACATCCTGGCACCCAGTATGTTTATTGGCTGAGGGGTCTGTGATTATTTGTTAATCTAAAGAACCATTGATATTTTTGTCAGATGTTAATATGGTATACTGAAGTATAATTACAAGCATTTCATAAGTGTCAAAGGTTTTTATCGACAATTACATTAAGTTTATGCAAAGATATTCTCAGATCGGTTTCGGGTCTAATTCATATGTGAAAATAAATCAGATATGAATCGGATACGTGCATTTGCGCCTGCAGTGTAAGCGGTCAGATCGGATATTCCCCTGTAAATGCGACTCCTACATCATTGAGAAGTTAGGTTGTTTTAAAACATTTTGCGTTGAAACCACAAAATAAAATGCACAAAATAAAACCACAAAATGAAATGCACACAAACATGTCCCTGCCTTTGATATACAATAACTGATGAACGCATTTGGTTTTAAATACTAAAAAAAAACACAGACGATGTGACATGCTTAAAAATATCTACCACCTGAGTATTATTCCACTCGCAAGCTTTCAACGGAGCTGCGTACATCACTGTCCTGAAGAATTTGTACTAGGATATATAATTATTTTGATGTATAGATGTATTGATAAATTGATCTGTGATGTCCTATATGCTATTTTTGGCTTGTTTCACCAAGTGTAGTGTAAAATGCACACATCAGACACGGGTCACGTTTAAAAGAAATGTAAGCACGTCGTCCAAAAAAACGGATATAGTCACAAAATCGGTCATCAAGACCTGTGGTGTAAACGGAGCCCATTTCACCGGTTATTCGATTCATAGAGAGCCTGATGCAATTTCTTGCTCAGCCAACTTAGAAGTAATCCCTTACAGATGACCCAGGTGGGACTTGAACCCACAATCCCCAGCTCCGGAGGCTGATGCCTTATCCATTAGGCCACTGGGCCCTTTTGCCAGTTAACCCACAGGCATTCATAGACAGCCTGATGCAAGCTAAACTGAGTAAGCATTGAGCAGCTTGCCAGCTCTTTGCTAATTCTTACGGCTTTTGTGTAACTTTGTACTAATCATCCTGGAATTTCTTGTACAGCAAACCTAAACGTAAACCCTCAAAGATGACCCAGGTGGGACTCGAACCCACAATCCTCAGCTCCGAAGGCTGATGCCTTATCCATTAGGCCACTGGGCCCTTTTTCTGATGAGTTAGAGGCATTCATAGACAGTCTGATGCAAGCTAATGTAGCACATTAGCTCAACAGGGAACTGTATATTAATAATTCCAATTATTTATATAAGCTGCCACTATTAACTGTGGCAGAATTAAATTGCCATCAACTAATCTGTTCGGCCTGCAAACATTCAGTGTAAGTTCATATCAACTGTAATAAAGGATATTTTCGTGGCCACAGAAAATACTTTCATACAGTCTTAATGTATTAGAGCATGTGGCAAGGGTGAAAATCGTAAAGGGACATTCATTTGCAAGGCAGAATCAGAAACTCATGTAATTTGTGCACAAGAGGTTTATTAACTAAACACTAACACAAACTAGTCTAACAAACAAATATACATACACTCACACGTACATACAAAAAAAGGGGAGCTAAAGTGGATGGATGAAGCCATTAGAGAAACCAGAGAATGCAGTTATGGAAAACGAGCCAGGACCACCTGAGTTAAAAACCATCAGTGCCGTTTTACAACGGGGTCTACCGCTTATACTAAACCTCTGTTTTGTTTAGTTAAATGTACGATACTTGCATTGCCTTTGGTCGTTGAACGAGTGTCCGGATGCAGTCTCGGATGAAAGTTCTGATGGTTTGAAGGCTTGGTGGTGTTGGAGTTCTTCAAGTTGTTCCGGATTTGAAGGGTGATGAACTCCAAAAGAATGTTATTCTGGCTCGGTGGTGATTGGGAGAGTTTTCTCCCAGATGAAGGTGATGAGAGAACTAAGAGAGACATCAGCTGAGATCCTAGGATCTTTGATGAATGGAAAGTCAAGGCCGAAGCCTGGCTCAAACTTAAGGTACAGAAGACTTCTAGCTCACAGCCTCATCTTTTCAGTATCTGCAAGAAGCGCAGACTTAAGAGGCGGGTCACTGATGTGAGAGCTTTATCTGATATAGAGGTCACACCTCCGGAAGGTGACACAGCCAATGGTCACTTTCACTTTTGGAGGGAAAGTTTAAGACTCTTTGTCTTAGACCATGGTATTTTGCATATGTGATTCGATTGGGTGTTGATGCAAAAACTACTAAAGATTCTTAGAACACTGATATGTTGCATAGGTATAAACATGTAATATACGCTCAGTTAGATCATCCGAAGACGAACTGACATGGTATAGTTAAGGTTACATGAACGAGTGGGTCTATCATAAGCATGCTTAAAACAGTATACAATACGAAAGACAATATACAAGAACAGTAATAATATACACAAAGACCTGAGGATATGTGATTGGAAGGTCAAAGAAAATCTGAGAATTGAGTAGGGGGGAAGACTCTCTCTACATACTTTTAGGTCGTAAAGTTTATCTGATCTGGCTGAGGTGTCCTGGTTGCCATGGTAACCAGGGGCCTGGGGACCTTCACAGACATCCTGGCACCCAGTATGTTTATTGGCTGAGGGGTCTGTGATTATTTGTTAATCTAAAGAACCATTGATATTTTTGTCAGATGTTACCATGGTATACTGAAGTATAATTACAAGCATTTCATAAGTGTCAAAGGTTTTTATCGACAATTACATTAAGTTTATGCAAAGATATTCTCAGATCGGTTTCGGGTCTAATTCATATGTGAAAATAAATCAGATATGAATCGGATACGTGCATTTGCGCCTGCAGTGTAAGCGGTCAGATCGGATATTCCCCTGTAAATGCGACTCCTACATCATTGAGAAGTTAGGTTGTTTTAAAACATTTTGCGTTGAAACCACAAAATAAAATGCACAAAATAAAACCACAAAATGAAATGCACACAAACATGTCCCTGCCTTTGATATACAATAACTGATGAACGCATTTGGTTTTAAATACTAAAAAAAAACACAGACGATGTGACATGCTTAAAAATATCTACCACCTGAGTATTATTCCACTCGCAAGCTTTCAACGGAGCTGCGTACATCACTGTCCTGAAGAATTTGTACTAGGATATATAATTATTTTGATGTATAGATGTATTGATAAATTGATCTGTGATGTCCTATATGCTATTTTTGGCTTGTTTCACCAAGTGTAGTGTAAAATGCACACATCAGACACGGGTCACATTTAAAAGAAATGTAAGCACGTCGTCCAAAAAAATGGATATAGTCACAAAATCGGTCATCAAGACCTGTGGTGTAAACGGAGCCCATTTCACCGGTTATTCGATTCATAGAGAGCCTGATGCAATTTCTTGCTCAGCCAACTTAGAAGCAATCCCTTACAGATGACCCAGGTGGGACTTGAACCCACAATCCCCAGCTCCGAAGGCTGATGCCTTATCCATTAGGCCACAGGGCCCTTTTGCCAGTTAACCCACAGGCATTCATAGACAGCCTGATGCAAGCTAAACTGAGTAAGCATTGAGCAGCTTGCCAGCTCTTTGCTAATTCTTACGGCTTTTGTGTAACTTTGTACTAATCATCCTGGAATTTCTTGTACAGCAAACCTAAACGTAACCCCTCAAAGATGACCCAGGTGGGACTCGAACCCACAATCCTCAGCTCCGAAGGCTGATGCCTTATCCATTAGGCCACTGGGCCCTTTTTCTGATGAGTTAGAGGCATTCATAGACAGTCTGATGCAAGCTAATGTAGCACATTAGCTCAACAGGGAACTGTATATTAATAATTCCAATTATTTATATAAGCTGCCACTATTAACTGTGGCAGAATTAAATTGCCATCAACTAATCTGTTCGGCCTGCAAACATTCAGTGTAAGTTCATATCAACTGTAATAAAGGATATTTTCGTGGCCACAGAAAATACTTTCATACAGTCTTAATGTATTAGAGCATGTGGCAAGGGTGAAAATCGTAAAGGGACATTCATTTGCAAGGCAGAATCAGAAACTCATGTAATTTGTGCACAAGAGGTTTATTAACTAAACACTAACACAAACTAGTCTAACAAACAAATATACATACACTCACACGTACATACAAAAAAAGGGGAGCTAAAGTGGATGGATGAAGCCATTAGAGAAACCAGAGAATGCAGTTATGGAAAACGAGCCAGGACCACCTGAGTTAAAAACCATCAGTGCCGTTTTACAACGGGGTCTACCGCTTATACTAAACCTCTGTTTTGTTTAGTTAAATGTACGATACTTGCATTGCCTTTGGTCGTTGAACGAGTGTCCGGATGCAGTCTCGGATGAAAGTTCTGATGGTTTGAAGGCTTGGTGGTGTTGGAGTTCTTCAAGTTGTTCCGGATTTGAAGGGTGATGAACTCCAAAAGAATGTTATTCTGGCTCGGTGGTGATTGGGAGAGTTTTCTCCCAGATGAAGGTGATGAGAGAACTAAGAGAGACATCAGCTGAGATCCTAGGATCTTTGATGAATGGAAAGTCAAGGCCGAAGCCTGGCTCAAACTTAAGGTACAGAAGACTTCTAGCTCACAGCCTCATCTTTTCAGTATCTGCAAGAAGCGCAGACTTAAGAGGCGGGTCACTGATGTGAGAGCTTTATCTGATATAGAGGTCACACCTCCGGAAGGTGACACAGCCAATGGTCACTTTCACTTTTGGAGGGAAAGTTTAAGACTCTTTGTCTTAGACCATGGTATTTTGCATATGTGATTCGATTGGGTGTTGATGCAAAAACTACTAAAGATTCTTAGAACACTGATATGTTGCATAGGTATAAACATGTAATATACGCTCAGTTAGATCATCCGAAGACGAACTGACATGGTATAGTTAAGGTTACATGAACGAGTGGGTCTATCATAAGCATGCTTAAAACAGTATACAATACGAAAGACAATATACAAGAACAGTAATAATATACACAAAGACCTGAGGATATGTGATTGGAAGGTCAAAGAAAATCTGAGAATTGAGTAGGGGGGGAAGACTCTCTCTACATACTTTTAGGTCGTAAAGTTTATCTGATCTGGCTGAGGTGTCCTGGTTGCCATGGTAACCAGGGGCCTGGGGACCTTCACAGACATCCTGGCACCCAGTATGTTTATTGGCTGAGGGGTCTGTGATTATTTGTTAATCTAAAGAACCATTGATATTTTTGTCAGATGTTACCATGGTATACTGAAGTATAATTACAAGCATTTCATAAGTGTCAAAGGTTTTTATCGACAATTACATTAAGTTTATGCAAAGATATTCTCAGATCGGTTTCGGGTCTAATTCATATGTGAAAATAAATCAGATATGAATCGGATACGTGCATTTGCGCCTGCAGTGTAAGCGGTCAGATCGGATATTCCCCTGTAAATGCGACTCCTACATCATTGAGAAGTTAGGTTGTTTTAAAACATTTTGCGTTGAAACCACAAAATAAAATGCACAAAATAAAACCACAAAATGAAATGCACACAAACATGTCCCTGCCTTTGATATACAATAACTGATGAACGCATTTGGTTTTAAATACTAAAAAAAAACACAGACGATGTGACATGCTTAAAAATATCTACCACCTGAGTATTATTCCACTCGCAAGCTTTCAACGGAGCTGCGTACATCACTGTCCTGAAGAATTTGTACTAGGATATATAATTATTTTGATGTATAGATGTATTGATAAATTGATCTGTGATGTCCTATATGCTATTTTTGGCTTGTTTCACCAAGTGTAGTGTAAAATGCACACATCAGACACGGGTCACATTTAAAAGAAATGTAAGCACGTCGTCCAAAAAAACGGATATAGTCACAAAATCGGTCATCAAGACCTGTGGTGTAAATGGAGCCCATTTCACCGGTTATTTGATTCATAGAGAGCCTGATGCAATTTCTTGCTCAGCCAGCTTAGAAGTAATCCCTTACAGATGACCCAGGTGGGACTTGAACCCACAATCCCCAGCTCCGGAGGCTGATGCCTTATCCATTAGGCCACTGGGCCCTTTTGCCAGTTAACCCACAGGCATTCATAGACAGCCTGATGCAAGCTAAACTGAGTAAGCATTGAGCAGCTTGCCAGCTCTTTGCTAATTCTTACGGCTTTTGTGTAACTTTGTACTAATCATCCTGGAATTTCTTGTACAGCAAACCTAAACGTAACCCCTCAAAGATGACCCAGGTGGGACTCGAACCCACAATCCTCAGCTCCGAAGGCTGATGCCTTATCCATTAGGCCACTGGGCCCTTTTTCTGATGAGTTAGAGGCATTCATAGACAGTCTGATGCAAGCTAATGTAGCACATTAGCTCAACAGGGAACTGTATATTAATAATTCCAATTATTTATATAAGCTGCCACTATTAACTGTGGCAGAATTAAATTGCCATCAACTAATCTGTTCGGCCTGCAAACATTCAGTGTAAGTTCATATCAACTGTAATAAAGGATATTTTCGTGGCCACAGAAAATACTTTCATACAGTCTTAATGTATTAGAGCATGTGGCAAGGGTGAAAATCGTAAAGGGACATTCATTTGCAAGGCAGAATCAGAAACTCATGTAATTTGTGCACAAGAGGTTTATTAACTAAACACTAACACAAACTAGTCTAACAAACAAACATACATACACTCACACGTACATACAAAAAAAGGGGAGCTAAAGTGGATGAGAAACCAGAAGCCATTAGAGAAACCAGAGAATGCAGTTATGGAAAACGAGCCAGGACCACCTGAGTTAAAAACCATCAGTGCCGTTTTACAACGGGGTCTACCGCTTATACTAAACCTCTGTTTTGTTTAGTTAAATGTACGATACTTGCATTGCCTTTGGTCGTTGAACGAGTGTCCGGATGCAGTCTCGGATGAAAGTTCTGATGGTTTGAAGGCTTGGTGGTGTTGGAGTTCTTCAAGTTGTTCCGGATTTGAAGGGTGATGAACTCCAAAAGAATGTTATTCTGGCTCGGTGGTGATTGGGAGAGTTTTCTCCCAGATGAAGGTGATGAGAGAACTAAGAGAGACATCAGCTGAGATCCTAGGATCTTTGATGAATGGAAAGTCAAGGCCGAAGCCTGGCTCAAACTTAAGGTACAGAAGACTTCTAGCTCACAGCCTCATCTTTTCAGTATCTGCAAGAAGCGCAGACTTAAGAGGCGGGTCACTGATGTGAGAGCTTTATCTGATATAGAGGTCACACCTCCGGAAGGTGACACAGCCAATGGTCACTTTCACTTTTGGAGGGAAAGTTTAAGACTCTTTGTCTTAGACCATGGTATTTTGCATATGTGATTCGATTGGGTGTTGATGCAAAAACTACTAAAGATTCTTAGAACACTGATATGTTGCATAGGTATAAACATGTAATATACGCTCAGTTAGATCATCCGAAGACGAACTGACATGGTATAGTTAAGGTTACATGAACGAGTGGGTCTATCATAAGCATGCTTAAAACAGTATACAATACGAAAGACAATATACAAGAACAGTAATAATATACACAAAGACCTGAGGATATGTGATTGGAAGGTCAAAGAAAATCTGAGAATTGAGTAGGGGGGGAAGACTCTCTCTACATACTTTTAGGTCGTAAAGTTTATCTGATCTGGCTGAGGTGTCCTGGTTGCCATGGTAACCAGGGGCCTGGGGACCTTCACAGACATCCTGGCACCCAGTATGTTTATTGGCTGAGGGGTCTGTGATTATTTGTTAATCTAAAGAACCATTGATATTTTTGTCAGATGTTACCATGGTATACTGAAGTATAATTACAAGCATTTCATAAGTGTCAAAGGTTTTTATCGACAATTACATTAAGTTTATGCAAAGATATTCTCAGATCGGTTTCGGGTCTAATTCATATGTGAAAATAAATCAGATATGAATCGGATACGTGCATTTGCGCCTGCAGTGTAAGCGGTCAGATCGGATATTCCCCTGTAAATGCGACTCCTACATCATTGAGAAGTTAGGTTGTTTTAAAACATTTTGCGTTGAAACCACAAAATAAAATGCACAAAATAAAACCACAAAATGAAATGCAAACAAACATGTCCCTGCCTTTGATATACAATAACTGATGAACGCATTTGGTTTTAAATACTAAAAAAAAACACAGACGATGTGACATGCTTAAAAATATCTACCACCTGAGTATTATTCCACTCGCAAGCTTTCAACGGAGCTGCGTACATCACTGTCCTGAAGAATTTGTACTAGGATATATAATTATTTTGATGTATAGATGTATTGATAAATTGATCTGTGATGTCCTATATGCTATTTTTGGCTTGTTTCACCAAGTGTAGTGTAAAATGCACACATCAGACACGGGTCACATTTAAAAGAAATGTAAGCACGTTGTCCAAAAAAATGGATATAGTCACAAAATCGGTCATCAAGACCTGTGGTGTAAACGGAGCCCATTTCACCGGTTATTCGATTCATAGAGAGCCTGATGCAATTTCTTGCTCAGCCAACTTAGAGGTAATCCCTTACAGATGACCCAGGTGGGACTTGAACCCACAATCCCCAGCTCCGGAGGCTGATGCCTTATCCATTAGGCCACTGGGCCCTTTTGCCAGTTAACCCACAGGCATTCATAGACAGCCTGATGCAAGCTAAACTGAGTAAGCATTGAGAAGATTGCCAGCTCTTTGCTAATTCTTACGGCTATTGTGTAACTTTGTACTAAACATCCTGGAATTTCTTGTGCAATAAACCTAAACTTAACCCCTCAAAGATGACCCAGGTGGGACTCGAACCCACAATCCTCAGCTCCGAAGGCTGCTGCCTTATCCATTAGGCCACTGGGCCCTTCTCCTGGTCAGTTAGAGGCACTCATAGACAGTCTGATGCAAGCTACACTGACAGAGGATTCCTAAGCTTGCCAGCTCTTTGCTAATTCTCACGGCTTTTGTGTAACTTTGTACTAATCATCCTGGAATTTCTTGTGCAGCAAACCTAAACGTAACCCCTCAAAGATGACCCAGGTGGGACTCGAACCCACAATCCTCAGCTCCGAAGGCTGATGCTTTATCCATTAGGCCACTGGGCCCTTTTTCTGATGAGTTAGAGGCATTCATAGACAGTCTGATGCAAGCTAATGTAGCACATTAGCTCAACAGGGAACTGTATATTAATAATTCCAATTATTTATATAAGCTGCCACTATTAACTGTGGCAGAATTAAATTGCCATCAACTAATCTGTTCGGCCTGCAAACATTCAGTGTAAGTTCATATCAACTGTAAGAAAGGATATTTTCGTGGCCACAGAAAATACTTTCATACAGTCTTAATGTATTAGAGCATGTGGCAAGGGTGAAAATCGTAAAGGGACATTCATTTGCAAGGCAGAATCAGAAACTCATGTAATTTGTGCACAAGAGGTTTATTAACCAAACACTAACACAAACTAGTCTAACAAACAAACATACATACACTCACACGTACATACAAAAAAAGGGGAGCTAAAGTGGATGAGAAACCAGAAGCCATTAGAGAAACCAGAGAATGCAGTTATGGAAAACGAGCCAGGACCACCTGAGTTAAAAACCATCAGTGCCGTTTTACAACGGGGTCTACCGCTTATACTAAACCTCTGTTTCGTTTAGTTAAATGTACGATACTTGCATTGCCTTTGGTCGTTGAACGAGTGTCCGGATGCAGTCTCGGATGAAAGTTCTGATGGTTTGAAGGCTTGGTGGTGTTGGAGTTCTTCAAGTTGTTCCGGATTTGAAGGGTGATGAACTCCAAAAGAATGTTATTCTGGCTCGGTGGTGATTGGGAGAGTTTTCTCCCAGATGAAGGTGATGAGAGAACTAAGAGAGACATCAGCTGAGATCCTAGGATCTTTGATGAATGGAAAGTCAAGGCCGAAGCCTGGCTCAAACTTAAGGTACAGAAGACTTCTAGCTCACAGCCTCATCTTTTCAGTATCTGCAAGAAGCGCAGACTTAAGAGGCGGGTCACTGATGTGAGAGCTTTATCTGATATAGAGGTCACACCTCCGGAAGGTGACACAGCCAATGGTCACTTTCACTTTTGGAGGGAAAGTTTAAGACTCTTTGTCTTAGACCATGGTATTTTGCATATGTGATTCGATTGGGTGTTGATGCAAAAACTACTAAAGATTCTTAGAACACTGATATGTTGCATAGGTATAAACATGTAATATACGCTCAGTTAGATCATCCGAAGACGAACTGATAGAAACCAGACATGGTATAGTTAAGGTTACATGAACGAGTGGGTCTATCATAAGCATGCTTAAAACAGTATACAATACGAAAGACAATATACAAGAACAGTAATAATATACACAAAGACCTGAGGATATGTGATTGGAAGGTCAAAGAAAATCTGAGAATTGAGTAGGGGGGGAAGACTCTCTCTACATACTTTTAGGTCGTAAAGTTTATCTGATCTGGCTGAGGTGTCCTGGTTGCCATGGTAACCAGGGGCCTGGGGACCTTCACAGACATCCTGGCACCCAGTATGTTTATTGGCTGAGGGGTCTGTGATTATTTGTTAATCTAAAGAACCATTGATATTTTTGTCAGATGTTACCATGGTATACTGAAGTATAATTACAAGCATTTCATAAGTGTCAAAGGTTTTTATCGACAATTACATTAAGTTTATGCAAAGATATTCTCAGATCGGTTTCGGGTCTAATTCATATGTGAAAATAAATCAGATATGAATCGGATACGTGCATTTGCGCCTGCAGTGTAAGCGGTCAGATCGGATATTCCCCTGTAAATGCGACTCCTACATCATTGAGAAGTTAGGTTGTTTTAAAACATTTTGCGTTGAAACCACAAAATAAAATGCACAAAAAAACCCCACAAAATGAAATGCACACAAACATGTCCCTGCCTTTGATATACAATAACTGATGAACGCATTTGGTTTTAAATACTAAAAAAAAACACAGACGATGTGACATGCTTAACAATATCTACCACCTGAGTATTATTCCACTCGCAAGCTTTCAACGGAGCTGCGTACATCACTGTCCTGAAGAATTTGTACTAGGATATATCATTATTTTGATGTATAGATGTATTGATAAATTGATCTGTGATGTCCTATATGCTATTTTTGGCTTGTTTCACCAAGTGTAGTGTAAAATGCACACATCAGACACGGGTCACATTTAAAAGAAATGTAAGCACGTCGTCCAAAAAAACGGATATAGTCACAAAATCGGTCATCAAGACCTGTGGTGTAAACGGAGCCCATTTCACCGGTTATTTGATTCATAGAGAGCCTGATGCAATTTCTTGCTCAGCCAACTTAGAAGTAATCCCTTACAGATGACCCAGGTGGGACTTGAACCCACAATCCCCAGCTCCGGAGGCTGATGCCTTATCCATTAGGCCACTGGGCCCTTTTGCCAGTTAACCCACAGGCATTCATAGACAGCCTGATGCAAGCTAAACTGAGTAAGCATTGAGCAGCTTGCCAGCTCTTTGCTAATTCTTACGGCTTTTGTGTAACTTTGTACTAATCATCCTGGAATTTCTTGTACAGCAAACCTAAACTTAACCCCTCAAAGATGACCCAGGTGGGACTCGAACCCACAATCCTCAGCTCCGAAGGCTGATGCCTTATCCATTAGGCCACTGGGCCCTTTTCCTGGTCAGTTAGAGGCACTCATAGACAGTCTGATGCAAGCTACACTGACAGAGGATTTCTAAGCTTGCCAGCTCTTTGCTAATTCTCACGGCTTTTGTGTAACTTTGTACTAATCATCCTGGAATTTCCAGCGCAGCAAACCTAAACGTAACCCCTCAAAGATGACCCAGGTGGGACTCGAACCCACAATCCTCAGCTCCGAAGGCTGATGCCTTATCCATTAGGCCACTAGGCCCTTTTTCTGATGAGTTAGAGGCATTCATAGACAGTCTGATGCAAGCTAATGTAGCACATTAGCTCAACAGGGAACTGTATATTAATAATTCCAATTATTTATATAAGCTGCCACTATTAACTGTGGCAGAATTAAATTGCCATCAACTAATCTGTTCGGCCTGCAAACATTCAGTGTAAGTTCATATCAACTGTAAGAAAGGATATTTTCGTGGCCACAGAAAATACTTTCATACAGTCTTAATGTATTAGAGCATGTGGCAAGGGTGAAAATCGTAAAGGGACATTCATTTGCAAGGCAGAATCAGAAACTCATGTAATTTGTGCACAAGAGGTTTATTAACTAAACACTAACACAAACTAGTCTAACAAACAAACATACATACACTCGCGCGTACATACAAAAAAAGGGGAGCTAAAGTGGATGGATGAAGCCATTAGAGAAACCAGAGAATGCAGTTATGGAAAACGAGCCAGGACCACCTGAGTTAAAAACCATCAGTGCCGTTTTACAACGGGGTCTACCGCTTATACTAAACCTCTGTTTCGTTTAGTTAAATGTACGATACTTGCATTGCCTTTGGTCGTTGAACGAGTGTCCGGATGCAGTCTCGGATGAAAGTTCTGATGGTTTGAAGGCTTGGTGGTGTTGGAGTTCTTCAAGTTGTTCCGGATTTGAAGGGTGATGAACTCCAAAAGAATGTTATTCTGGCTCGGTGGTGATTGGGAGAGTTTTCTCCCAGATGAAGGTGATGAGAGAACTAAGAGAGACATCAGCTGAGATCCTAGGATCTTTGATGAATGGAAAGTCAAGGCCGAAGCCTGGCTCAAACTTAAGGTACAGAAGACTTCTAGCTCACAGCCTCATCTTTTCAGTATCTGCAAGAAGCGCAGACTTAAGAGGCGGGTCACTGATGTGAGAGCTTTATCTGATATAGAGGTCACACCTCCGGAAGGTGACACAGCCAATGGTCACTTTCACTTTTGGAGGGAAAGTTTAAGACTCTTTGTCTTAGACCATGGTATTTTGCATATGTGATTCGATTGGGTGTTGATGCAAAAACTACTAAAGATTCTTAGAACACTGATATGTTGCATAGGTATAAACATGTAATATACGCTCAGTTAGATCATCCGAAGACGAACTGATAGAAACCAGACATGGTATAGTTAAGGTTACATGAACGAGTGGGTCTATCATAAGCATGCTTAAAACAGTATACAATACGAAAGACAATATACAAGAACAGTAATAATATACACAAAGACCTGAGGATATGTGATTGGAAGGTCAAAGAAAATCTGAGAATTGAGTAGGGGGGGAAGACTCTCTCTACATACTTTTAGGTCGTAAAGTTTATCTGATCTGGCTGAGGTGTCCTGGTTGCCATGGTAACCAGGGGCCTGGGGACCTTCACAGACATCCTGGCACCCAGTATGTTTATTGGCTGAGGGGTCTGTGATTATTTGTTAATCTAAAGAACCATTGATATTTTTGTCAGATGTTACCATGGTATACTGAAGTATAATTACAAGCATTTCATAAGTGTCAAAGGTTTTTATCGACAATTACATTAAGTTTATGCAAAGATATTCTCAGATCGGTTTCGGGTCTAATTCATATGTGAAAATAAATCAGATATGAATCGGATACGTGCATTTGCGCCTGCAGTGTAAGCGGTCAGATCGGATATTCCCCTGTAAATGCGACTCCTACATCATTGAGAAGTTAGGTTGTTTTAAAACATTTTGCGTTGAAACCACAAAATAAAATGCACAAAAAAAACCCACAAAATGAAATGCACACAAACATGTCCCTGCCTTTGATATACAATAACTGATGAACGCATTTGGTTTTAAATACTAAAAAAAAACACAGACGATGTGACATGCTTAACAATATCTACCACCTGAGTATTATTCCACTCGCAAGCTTTCAACGGAGCTGCGTACATCACTGTCCTGAAGAATTTGTACTAGGATATATAATTATTTTGATGTATAGATGTATTGATAAATTGATCTGTGATGTCCTATATGCTATTTTTGGCTTGTTTCACCAAGTGTAGTGTAAAATGCACACATCAGACACGGGTCACATTTAAAAGAAATGTAAGCACGTCGTCCAAAAAAACGGATATAGTCACAAAATCGGTCATCAAGACCTGTGGTGTAAACGGAGCCCATTTCACCGGTTATTCGATTCATAGAGAGCCTGATGCAATTTCTTGCTCAGCCAACTTAGAAGTAATCCCTTACAGATGACCCAGGTGGGACTTGAACCCACAATCCCCAGCTCCGGAGGCTGATGCCTTATCCATTAGGCCACTGGGCCCTTTTGCCAGTTAACCCACAGGCATTCATAGACAGCCTGATGCAAGCTAAACTGAGAAAGCATTCAGAAACTTGCCAGCTCTTTGCTAATTCTTACGGCTATTGTGTAACTTTGTACTAAACATCCTGGAATTTCTTGTGCAGCAAACCTAAACTTAACCCCTCAAAGATGACCCAGGTGGGACTCGAACCCACAATCCTCAGCTCCGAAGGCTGATGCCTTATCCATTAGGCCACTGGGCCCTTTTCCTGGTCAGTTAGAGGCACTCATAGACAGTCTGATGCAAGCTACACTGACAGAGGATTCCTAAGCTTGCCAGCTCTTTGCTAATTCTCACGGCTTTTGTGTAACTTTGTACTAATCATCCTGGAATTTCTTGCGCAGCAAACTGCCTTTCTTGCGCAGCAAACCTAAACGTAAGCCCTCAAAGATGACCCAGGTGGGACTCGAACCCACAATCCTCAGCTCCGAAGGCTGATGCCTTATCCATTAGGCCACTAGGCCCTTTTTCTGATGAGTTAGAGGCATTCATAGACAGTCTGATGCAAGCTAATGTAGCACATTAGCTCAACAGGGAACTGTATATTAATAATTCCAATTATTTATATAAGCTGCCACTATTAACTGTGGCAGAATTAAATTGCCATCAACTAATCTGTTCGGCCTGCAAACATTCAGTGTAAGTTCATATCAACTGTAATAAAGGATATTTTCGTGGCCACAGAAAATACTTTCATACAGTCTTAATGTATTAGAGCATGTGGCAAGGGTGAAAATCGTAAAGGGACATTCATTTGCAAGGCAGAATCAGAAACTCATGTAATTTGTGCACAAGAGGTTTATTAACTAAACACTAACACAAACTAGTCTAACAAACAAACATACATACACTCGCGTGTACATACAAAAAAAGGGGAGCTAAAGTGGATGAGAAACCAGAAGCCATTAGAGAAACCAGAGAATGCAGTTATGGAAAACGAGCCAGGACCACCTGAGTTAAAAACCATCAGTGCCGTTTTACAACGGGGTCTACCGCTTATACTAAACCTCTGTTTCGTTTAGTTAAATGTACGATACTTGCATTGCCTTTGGTCGTTGAACGAGTGTCCGGATGCAGTCTCGGATGAAAGTTCTGATGGTTTGAAGGCTTGGTGGTGTTGGAGTTCTTCAAGTTGTTCCGGATTTGAAGGGTGATGAACTCCAAAAGAATGTTATTCTGGCTCGGTGGTGATTGGGAGAGTTTTCTCCCAGATGAAGGTGATGAGAGAACTAAGAGAGACATCAGCTGAGATCCTAGGATCTTTGATGAATGGAAAGTCAAGGCCGAAGCCTGGCTCAAACTTAAGGTACAGAAGACTTCTAGCTCACAGCCTCATCTTTTCAGTATCTGCAAGAAGCGCAGACTTAAGAGGCGGGTCACTGATGTGAGAGCTTTATCTGATATAGAGGTCACACCTCCGGAAGGTGACACAGCCAATGGTCACTTTCACTTTTGGAGGGAAAGTTTAAGACTCTTTGTCTTAGACCATGGTATTTTGCATATGTGATTCGATTGGGTGTTGATGCAAAAACTACTAAAGATTCTTAGAACACTGATATGTTGCATAGGTATAAACATGTAATATACGCTCAGTTAGATCATCCGAAGACGAACTGATAGAAACCAGACATGGTATAGTTAAGGTTACATGAACGAGTGGGTCTATCATAAGCATGCTTAAAACAGTATACAATACGAAAGACAATATACAAGAACAGTAATAATATACACAAAGACCTGAGGATATGTGATTGGAAGGTCAAAGAAAATCTGAGAATTGAGTAGGGGGGGAAGACTCTCTCTACATACTTTTAGGTCGTAAAGTTTATCTGATCTGGCTGAGGTGTCCTGGTTGCCATGGTAACCAGGGGCCTGGGGACCTTCACAGACATCCTGGCACCCAGTATGTTTATTGGCTGAGGGGTCTGTGATTATTTGTTAATCTAAAGAACCATTGATATTTTTGTCAGATGTTACCATGGTATACTGAAGTATAATTACAAGCATTTCATAAGTGTCAAAGGTTTTTATCGACAATTACATTAAGTTTATGCAAAGATATTCTCAGATCGGTTTCGGGTCTAATTCATATGTGAAAATAAATCAGATATGAATCGGATACGTGCATTTGCGCCTGCAGTGTAATCGGTCAGATCGGATATTCCCCTGTAAATGCGACTCCTACATCATTGAGAAGTTAGGTTGTTTTAAAACATTTTGCGTTGAAACCACAAAATAAAATGCACAAAAAAAACCCACAAAATGAAATGCACACAAACATGTCCCTGCCTTTGATATACAATAACTGATGAACGCATTTGGTTTTAAATACTAAAAAAAAACACAGACGATGTGACATGCTTAACAATATCTACCACCTGAGTATTATTCCACTCGCAAGCTTTCAACGGAGCTGCGTACATCACTGTCCTGAAGAATTTGTACTAGGATATATAATTATTTTGATGTATAGATGTATTGATAAATTGATCTGTGATGTCCTATATGCTATTTTTGGCTTGTTTCACCAAGTGTAGTGTAAAATGCACACATCAGACACGGGTCACATTTAAAAGAAATGTAAGCACGTCGTCCAAAAAAATGGATATAGTCACAAAATCGGTCATCAAGACCTGTGGTGTAAACGGAGCCCATTTCACCGGTTATTCGATTCATAGAGAGCCTGATGCAATTTCTTGCTCAGCCAACTTAGAAGTAATCCCTTAAAGATGACCCAGGTGGGACTCGAACCCACAATCCTCAGCTCCGAAGGCTGATGCCTTATCCATTAGGCCACTGGGCCCTTTTCCTGGTCAGTTAGAGGCACTCATAGACAGTCTGATGCAAGCTACACTGACAGAGGATTCCTAAGCTTGCCAGCTCTTTGCTAATTCTCACGGCTTTTGTGTAACTTTGTACTAATCATCCTGGAATTTCTTGCGCAGCAAACTGCCTTTCTTGCGCAGCAAACCTAAACGTAACCCCTCAAAGATGACCCAGGTGGGACTCGAACCCACAATCCTCAGCTCCGAAGGCTGATGCCTTATCCATTAGGCCACTAGGCCCTTTTTCTGATGAGTTAGAGGCATTCATAGACAGTCTGATGCAAGCTAATGTAGCACATTAGCTCAACAGGGAACTGTATATTAATAATTCCAATTATTTATATAAGCTGCCACTATTAACTGTGGCAGAATTAAATTGCCATCAACTAATCTGTTCGGCCTGCAAACATTCAGTGTAAGTTCATATCAACTGTAAGAAAGGATATTTTCGTGGCCACAGAAAATACTTTCATACAGTCTTAATGTATTAGAGCATGTGGCAAGGGTGAAAATCGTAAAGGGACATTCATTTGCAAGGCAGAATCAGAAACTCATGTAATTTGTGCACAAGAGGTTTATTAACTAAACACTAACACAAACTAGTCTAACAAACAAACATACATACACTCGCGCGTACATACAAAAAAAGGGGAGCTAAAGTGGATGGATGAAGCCATTAGAGAAACCAGAGAATGCAGTTATGGAAAACGAGCCAGGACCACCTGAGTTAAAAACCATCAGTGCCGTTTTACAACGGGGTCTACCGCTTATACTAAACCTCTGTTTCGTTTAGTTAAATGTACGATACTTGCATTGCCTTTGGTCGTTGAACGAGTGTCCGGATGCAGTCTCGGATGAAAGTTCTGATGGTTTGAAGGCTTGGTGGTGTTGGAGTTCTTCAAGTTGTTCCGGATTTGAAGGGTGATGAACTCCAAAAGAATGTTATTCTGGCTCGGTGGTGATTGGGAGAGTTTTCTCCCAGATGAAGGTGATGAGAGAACTAAGAGAGACATCAGCTGAGATCCTAGGATCTTTGATGAATGGAAAGTCAAGGCCGAAGCCTGGCTCAAACTTAAGGTACAGAAGACTTCTAGCTCACAGCCTCATCTTTTCAGTATCTGCAAGAAGCGCAGACTTAAGAGGCGGGTCACTGATGTGAGAGCTTTATCTGATATAGAGGTCACACCTCCGGAAGGTGACACAGCCAATGGTCACTTTCACTTTTGGAGGGAAAGTTTAAGACTCTTTGTCTTAGACCATGGTATTTTGCATATGTGATTCGATTGGGTGTTGATGCAAAAACTACTAAAGATTCTTAGAACACTGATATGTTGCATAGGTATAAACATGTAATATACGCTCAGTTAGATCATCCGAAGACGAACTGACATGGTATAGTTAAGGTTACATGAACGAGTGGGTCTATCATAAGCATGCTTAAAACAGTATACAATACGAAAGACAATATACAAGAACAGTAATAATATACACAAAGACCTGAGGATATGTGATTGGAAGGTCAAAGAAAATCTGAGAATTGAGTAGGGGGGGAAGACTCTCTCTACATACTTTTAGGTCGTAAAGTTTATCTGATCTGGCTGAGGTGTCCTGGTTGCCATGGTAACCAGGGGCCTGGGGACCTTCACAGACATCCTGGCACCCAGTATGTTTATTGGCTGAGGGGTCTGTGATTATTTGTTAATCTAAAGAACCATTGATATTTTTGTCAGATGTTACCATGGTATACTGAAGTATAATTACAAGCATTTCATAAGTGTCAAAGGTTTTTATCGACAATTACATTAAGTTTATGCAAAGATATTCTCAGATCGGTTTCGGGTCTAATTCATATGTGAAAATAAATCAGATATGAATCGGATACGTGCATTTGCGCCTGCAGTGTAAGCGGTCAGATCGGATATTCCCCTGTAAATGCGACTCCTACATCATTGAGAAGTTAGGTTGTTTTAAAACATTTTGCGTTGAAACCACAAAATAAAATGCACAAAATAAACCCACAAAATGAAATGCACACAAACATGTCCCTGCCTTTGATATACAATAACTGATGAACGCATTTGGTTTTAAATACTAAAAAAAAACACAGACGATGTGACATGCTTAAAAATATCTACCACCTGAGTATTATTCCACTCGCAAGCTTTCAACGGAGCTGCGTACATCACTGTCCTGAAGAATTTGTACTAGGATATATAATTATTTTGATGTATAGATGTATTGATAAATTGATCTGTGATGTCCTATATGCTATTTTTGGCTTGTTTCACCAAGTGTAGTGTAAAATGCACACATCAGACACGGGTCACATTTAAAAGAAATGTAAGCACGTCGTCCAAAAAAACGGATATAGTCACAAAATCGGTCATCAAGACCTGTGGTGTAAACGGAGCCCATTTCACCGGTTATTCGATTCATAGAGAGCCTGATGCAATTTCTTGCTCAGCCAACTTAGAAGTAATCCCTTACAGATGACCCAGGTGGGACTTGAACCCACAATCCCCAGCTCCGGAGGCTGATGCCTTATCCATTAGGCCACTGGGCCCTTTTGCCAGTTAACCCACAGGCATTCATAGACAGCCTGATGCAAGCTAAACTGAGTAAGCATTGAGCAGCTTGCCAGCTCTTTGCTAATTCTTATGGCTTTTGTGTAACTTTGTACTAATCATCCTGGAATTTCTTGTACAGCAAACCTAAACGTAACCCCTCAAAGATGACCCAGGTGGGACTCGAACCCACAATCCTCAGCTCCGAAGGCTGATGCCTTATCCATTAGGCCACTAGGCCCTTTTTCTGATGAGTTAGAGGCATTCATAGACAGTCTGATGCAAGCTAATGTAGCACATTAGCTCAACAGGGAACTGTATATTAATAATTCCAATTATTTATATAAGCTGCCACTATTAACTGTGGCAGAATTAAATTGCCATCAACTAATCTGTTCGGCCTGCAAACATTCAGTGTAAGTTCATATCAACTGTAAGAAAGGATATTTTCGTGGCCACAGAAAATACTTTCATACAGTCTTAATGTATTAGAGCATGTGGCAAGGGTGAAAATCGTAAAGGGACATTCATTTGCAAGGCAGAATCAGAAACTCATGTAATTTGTGCACAAGAGGTTTATTAACTAAACACTAACACAAACTAGTCTAACAAACAAACATACATACACTCGCGTGTACATACAAAAAAAGGGGAGCTAAAGTGGATGAGAAACCAGAAGCCATTAGAGAAACCAGAGAATGCAGTTATGGAAAACGAGCCAGGACCACCTGAGTTAAAAACCATCAGTGCCGTTTTACAACGGGGTCTACCGCTTATACTAAACCTCTGTTTCGTTTAGTTAAATGTACGATACTTGCATTGCCTTTGGTCGTTGAACGAGTGTCCGGATGCAGTCTCGGATGAAAGTTCTGATGGTTTGAAGGCTTGGTGGTGTTGGAGTTCTTCAAGTTGTTCCGGATTTGAAGGGTGATGAACTCCAAAAGAATGTTATTCTGGCTCGGTGGTGATTGGGAGAGTTTTCTCCCAGATGAAGGTGATGAGAGAACTAAGAGAGACATCAGCTGAGATCCTAGGATCTTTGATGAATGGAAAGTCAAGGCCGAAGCCTGGCTCAAACTTAAGGTACAGAAGACTTCTAGCTCACAGCCTCATCTTTTCAGTATCTGCAAGAAGCACAGACTTAAGAGGCGGGTCACTGATGTGAGAGCTTTATCTGATATAGAGGTCACACCTCCGGAAGGTGACACAGCCAATGGTCACTTTCACTTTTGGAGGGAAAGTTTAAGACTCTTTGTCTTAGACCATGGTATTTTGCATATGTGATTCGATTGGGTGTTGATGCAAAAACTACTAAAGATTCTTAGAACACTGATATGTTGCATAGGTATAAACATGTAATATACGCTCAGTTAGATCATCCGAAGACGAACTGATAGAAACCAGACATGGTATAGTTAAGGTTACATGAACGAGTGGGTCTATCATAAGCATGCTTAAAACAGTATACAATACGAAAGACAATATACAAGAACAGTAATAATATACACAAAGACCTGAGGATATGTGATTGGAAGGTCAAAGAAAATCTGAGAATTGAGTAGGGGGGGAAGACTCTCTCTACATACTTTTAGGTCGTAAAGTTTATCTGATCTGGCTGAGGTGTCCTGGTTGCCATGGTAACCAGGGGCCTGGGGACCTTCACAGACATCCTGGCACCCAGTATGTTTATTGGCTGAGGGGTCTGTGATTATTTGTTAATCTAAAGAACCATTGATATTTTTGTCAGATGTTACCATGGTATACTGAAGTATAATTACAAGCATTTCATAAGTGTCAAAGGTTTTTATCGACAATTACATTAAGTTTATGCAAAGATATTCTCAGATCGGTTTCGGGTCTAATTCATATGTGAAAATAAATCAGATATGAATCGGATACGTGCATTTGCGCCTGCAGTGTAAGCGGTCAGATCGGATATTCCCCTGTAAATGCGACTCCTACATCATTGAGAAGTTAGGTTGTTTTAAAACATTTTGCGTTGAAACCACAAAATAAAATGCACAAAAAAACCCCACAAAATGAAATGCACACAAACATGTCCCTGCCTTTGATATACAATAACTGATGAACGCATTTGGTTTTAAATACTAAAAAAAAACACAGACGATGTGACATGCTTAACAATATCTACCACCTGAGTATTATTCCACTCGCAAGCTTTCAACGGAGCTGCGTACATCACTGTCCTGAAGAATTTGTACTAGGATATATAATTATTTTGATGTATAGATGTATTGATAAATTGATCTGTGATGTCCTATATGCTATTTTTGGCTTGTTTCACCAAGTGTAGTGTAAAATGCACACATCAGACACGGGTCACATTTAAAAGAAATGTAAGCACGTCGTCCAAAAAAATGGATATAGTCACAAAATCGGTCATCAAGACCTGTGGTGTAAACGGAGCCCATTTCACCGGTTATTCGATTCATAGAGAGCCTGATGCAATTTCTTGCTCAGCCAACTTAGAAGTAATCCCTTACAGATGACCCAGGTGGGACTCGAACCCACAATCCTCAGCTCCGAAGGCTGATGCCTTATCCATTAGGCCACTGGGCCCTTTTCCTGGTCAGTTAGAGGCACTCATAGACAGTCTGATGCAAGCTACACTGACAGAGGATTCCTAAGCTTGCCAGCTCTTTGCTAATTCTCACGGCTTTTGTGTAACTTTGTACTAATCATCCTGGAATTTCTTGCGCAGCAAACTGCCTTTCTTGCGCAGCAAACCTAAACGTAACCCCTCAAAGATGACCCAGGTGGGACTCGAACCCACAATCCTCAGCTCCGAAGGCTGATGCCTTATCCATTAGGCCACTAGGCCCTTTTTCTGATGAGTTAGAGGCATTCATAGACAGTCTGATGCAAGCTAATGTAGCACATTAGCTCAACAGGGAACTGTATATTAATAATTCCAATTATTTATATAAGCTGCCACTATTAACTGTGGCAGAATTAAATTGCCATCAACTAATCTGTTCGGCCTGCAAACATTCAGTGTAAGTTCATATCAACTGTAAGAAAGGATATTTTCGTGGCCACAGAAAATACTTTCATACAGTCTTAATGTATTAGAGCATGTGGCAAGGGTGAAAATCGTAAAGGGACATTCATTTGCAAGGCAGAATCAGAAACTCATGTAATTTGTGCACAAGAGGTTTATTAACTAAACACTAACACAAACTAGTCTAACAAACAAACATACATACACTCGCGCGTACATACAAAAAAAGGGGAGCTAAAGTGGATGGATGAAGCCATTAGAGAAACCAGAGAATGCAGTTATGGAAAACGAGCCAGGACCACCTGAGTTAAAAACCATCAGTGCCGTTTTACAACGGGGTCTACCGCTTATACTAAACCTCTGTTTCGTTTAGTTAAATGTACGATACTTGCATTGCCTTTGGTCGTTGAACGAGTGTCCGGATGCAGTCTCGGATGAAAGTTCTGATGGTTTGAAGGCTTGGTGGTGTTGGAGTTCTTCAAGTTGTTCCGGATTTGAAGGGTGATGAACTCCAAAAGAATGTTATTCTGGCTCGGTGGTGATTGGGAGAGTTTTCTCCCAGATGAAGGTGATGAGAGAACTAAGAGAGACATCAGCTGAGATCCTAGGATCTTTGATGAATGGAAAGTCAAGGCCGAAGCCTGGCTCAAACTTAAGGTACAGAAGACTTCTAGCTCACAGCCTCATCTTTTCAGTATCTGCAAGAAGCGCAGACTTAAGAGGCGGGTCACTGATGTGAGAGCTTTATCTGATATAGAGGTCACACCTCCGGAAGGTGACACAGCCAATGGTCACTTTCACTTTTGGAGGGAAAGTTTAAGACTCTTTGTCTTAGACCATGGTATTTTGCATATGTGATTCGATTGGGTGTTGATGCAAAAACTACTAAAGATTCTTAGAACACTGATATGTTGCATAGGTATAAACATGTAATATACGCTCAGTTAGATCATCCGAAGACGAACTGATAGAAACCAGACATGGTATAGTTAAGGTTACATGAACGAGTGGGTCTATCATAAGCATGCTTAAAACAGTATACAATACGAAAGACAATATACAAGAACAGTAATAATATACACAAAGACCTGAGGATATGTGATTGGAAGGTCAAAGAAAATCTGAGAATTGAGTAGGGGGGGAAGACTCTCTCTACATACTTTTAGGTCGTAAAGTTTATCTGATCTGGCTGAGGTGTCCTGGTTGCCATGGTAACCAGGGGCCTGGGGACCTTCACAGACATCCTGGCACCCAGTATGTTTATTGGCTGAGGGGTCTGTGATTATTTGTTAATCTAAAGAACCATTGATATTTTTGTCAGATGTTACCATGGTATACTGAAGTATAATTACAAGCATTTCATAAGTGTCAAAGGTTTTTATCGACAATTACATTAAGTTTATGCAAAGATATTCTCAGATCGGTTTCGGGTCTAATTCATATGTGAAAATAAATCAGATATGAATCGGATACGTGCATTTGCGCCTGCAGTGTAAGCGGTCAGATCGGATATTCCCCTGTAAATGCGACTCCTACATCATTGAGAAGTTAGGTTGTTTTAAAACATTTTGCGTTGAAACCACAAAATAAAATGCACAAAAAAACCCCACAAAATGAAATGCACACAAACATGTCCCTGCCTTTGATATACAATAACTGATGAACGCATTTGGTTTTAAATACTAAAAAAAAACACAGACGATGTGACATGCTTAACAATATCTACCACCTGAGTATTATTCCACTCGCAAGCTTTCAACGGAGCTGCGTACATCACTGTCCTGAAGAATTTGTACTAGGATATATAATTATTTTGATGTATAGATGTATTGATAAATTGATCTGTGATGTCCTATATGCTATTTTTGGCTTGTTTCACCAAGTGTAGTGTAAAATGCACACATCAGACACGGGTCACATTTAAAAGAAATGTAAGCACGTCGTCCAAAAAAATGGATATAGTCACAAAATCGGTCATCAAGACCTGTGGTGTAAACGGAGCCCATTTCACCGGTTATTCGATTCATAGAGAGCCTGATGCAATTTCTTGCTCAGCCAACTTAGAAGTAATCCCTTACAGATGACCCAGGTGGGACTCGAACCCACAATCCTCAGCTCCGAAGGCTGATGCCTTATCCATTAGGCCACTGGGCCCTTTTCCTGGTCAGTTAGAGGCACTCATAGACAGTCTGATGCAAGCTACACTGACAGAGGATTCCTAAGCTTGCCAGCTCTTTGCTAATTCTCACGGCTTTTGTGTAACTTTGTACTAATCATCCTGGAATTTCTTGCGCAGCAAACTGCCTTTCTTGCGCAGCAAACCTAAACGTAACCCCTCAAAGATGACCCAGGTGGGACTCGAACCCACAATCCTCAGCTCCGAAGGCTGATGCCTTATCCATTAGGCCACTAGGCCCTTTTTCTGATGAGTTAGAGGCATTCATAGACAGTCTGATGCAAGCTAATGTAGCACATTAGCTCAACAGGGAACTGTATATTAATAATTCCAATTATTTATATAAGCTGCCACTATTAACTGTGGCAGAATTAAATTGCCATCAACTAATCTGTTCGGCCTGCAAACATTCAGTGTAAGTTCATATCAACTGTAAGAAAGGATATTTTCGTGGCCACAGAAAATACTTTCATACAGTCTTAATGTATTAGAGCATGTGGCAAGGGTGAAAATCGTAAAGGGACATTCATTTGCAAGGCAGAATCAGAAACTCATGTAATTTGTGCACAAGAGGTTTATTAACTAAACACTAACACAAACTAGTCTAACAAACAAACATACATACACTCGCGCGTACATACAAAAAAAGGGGAGCTAAAGTGGATGGATGAAGCCATTAGAGAAACCAGAGAATGCAGTTATGGAAAACGAGCCAGGACCACCTGAGTTAAAAACCATCAGTGCCGTTTTACAACGGGGTCTACCGCTTATACTAAACCTCTGTTTCGTTTAGTTAAATGTACGATACTTGCATTGCCTTTGGTCGTTGAACGAGTGTCCGGATGCAGTCTCGGATGAAAGTTCTGATGGTTTGAAGGCTTGGTGGTGTTGGAGTTCTTCAAGTTGTTCCGGATTTGAAGGGTGATGAACTCCAAAAGAATGTTATTCTGGCTCGGTGGTGATTGGGAGAGTTTTCTCCCAGATGAAGGTGATGAGAGAACTAAGAGAGACATCAGCTGAGATCCTAGGATCTTTGATGAATGGAAAGTCAAGGCCGAAGCCTGGCTCAAACTTAAGGTACAGAAGACTTCTAGCTCACAGCCTCATCTTTTCAGTATCTGCAAGAAGCGCAGACTTAAGAGGCGGGTCACTGATGTGAGAGCTTTATCTGATATAGAGGTCACACCTCCGGAAGGTGACACAGCCAATGGTCACTTTCACTTTTGGAGGGAAAGTTTAAGACTCTTTGTCTTAGACCATGGTATTTTGCATATGTGATTCGATTGGGTGTTGATGCAAAAACTACTAAAGATTCTTAGAACACTGATATGTTGCATAGGTATAAACATGTAATATACGCTCAGTTAGATCATCCGAAGACGAACTGATAGAAACCAGACATGGTATAGTTAAGGTTACATGAACGAGTGGGTCTATCATAAGCATGCTTAAAACAGTATACAATACGAAAGACAATATACAAGAACAGTAATAATATACACAAAGACCTGAGGATATGTGATTGGAAGGTCAAAGAAAATCTGAGAATTGAGTAGGGGGGGAAGACTCTCTCTACATACTTTTAGGTCGTAAAGTTTATCTGATCTGACTGAGGTGTCCTGGTTGCCATGGTAACCAGGGGCCTGGGGACCTTCACAGACATCCTGGCACCCAGTATGTTTATTGGCTGAGGGGTCTGTGATTATTTGTTAATCTAAAGAACCATTGATATTTTTGTCAGATGTTACCATGGTATACTGAAGTATAATTACAAGCATTTCATAAGTGTCAAAGGTTTTTATCGACAATTACATTAAGTTTATGCAAAGATATTCTCAGATCGGTTTCGGGTCTAATTCATATGTGAAAATAAATCAGATATGAATCGGATACGTGCATTTGCGCCTGCAGTGTAAGCGGTCAGATCGGATATTCCCCTGTAAATGCGACTCCTACATCATTGAGAAGTTAGGTTGTTTTAAAACATTTTGCGTTGAAACCACAAAATAAAATGCACAAAAAAAACCCACAAAATGAAATGCACACAAACATGTCCCTGCCTTTGATATACAATAACTGATGAACGCATTTGGTTTTAAATACTAAAAAAAAACACAGACGATGTGACATGCTTAACAATATCTACCACCTGAGTATTATTCCACTCGCAAGCTTTCAACGGAGCTGCGTACATCACTGTCCTGAAGAATTTGTACTAGGATATATAATTATTTTGATGTATAGATGTATTGATAAATTGATCTGTGATGTCCTATATGCTATTTTTGGCTTGTTTCACCAAGTGTAGTGTAAAATGCACACATCAGACACGGGTCACATTTAAAAGAAATGTAAGCACGTCGTCCAAAAAAACGGATATAGTCACAAAATCGGTCATCAAGACCTGTGGTGTAAACGGAGCCCATTTCACCGGTTATTCGATTCATAGAGAGCCTGATGCAATTTCTTGCTCAGCCAACTTAGAAGTAATCCCTTACAGATGACCCAGGTGGGACTTGAACCCACAATCCCCAGCTCCGGAGGCTGATGCCTTATCCATTAGGCCACTGGGCCCTTTTGCCAGTTAACCCACAGGCATTCATAGACAGCCTGATGCAAGCTAAACTGAGAAAGCATTCAGAAACTTGCCAGCTCTTTGCTAATTCTTATGGCTATTGTGTAACTTTGTACTAAACATCCTGGAATTTCTTGTGCAGCAAACCTAAACTTAACCCCTCAAAGATGACCCAGGTGGGACTCGAACCCACAATCCTCAGCTCCGAAGGCTGATGCCTTATCCATTAGGCCACTGGGCCCTTTTCCTGGTCAGTTAGAGGCACTCATAGACAGTCTGATGCAAGCTACACTGACAGAGGATTCCTAAGCTTGCCAGCTCTTTGCTAATTCTCACGGCTTTTGTGTAACTTTGTACTAATCATCCTGGAATTTCTTGCGCAGCAAACTGCCTTTCTTGCGCAGCAAACCTAAACGTAACCCTTCAAAGATGACCAAGGTGGGACTCGAACCCACAATCCTCAGCTCCGAAGGCTGATGCCTTATCCATTAGGCCACTAGGCCCTTTTTCTGATGAGTTAGAGGCATTCATAGACAGTCTGATGCAAGCTAATGTAGCACATTAGCTCAACAGGGAACTGTATATTAATAATTCCAATTATTTATATAAGCTGCCACTATTAACTGTGGCAGAATTAAATTGCCATCAACTAATCTGTTCGGCCTGCAAACATTCAGTGTAAGTTCATATCAACTGTAAGAAAGGATATTTTCGTGGCCACAGAAAATACTTTCATACAGTCTTAATGTATTAGAGCATGTGGCAAGGGTGAAAATCGTAAAGGGACATTCATTTGCAAGGCAGAATCAGAAACTCATGTAATTTGTGCACAAGAGGTTTATTAACTAAACACTAACACAAACTAGTCTAACAAACAAACATACATACACTCGCGCGTACATACAAAAAAAGGGGAGCTAAAGTGGATGGATGAAGCCATTAGAGAAACCAGAGAATGCAGTTATGGAAAACGAGCCAGGACCACCTGAGTTAAAAACCATCAGTGCCGTTTTACAACGGGGTCTACCGCTTATACTAAACCTCTGTTTCGTTTAGTTAAATGTACGATACTTGCATTGCCTTTGGTCGTTGAACGAGTGTCCGGATGCAGTCTCGGATGAAAGTTCTGATGGTTTGAAGGCTTGGTGGTGTTGGAGTTCTTCAAGTTGTTCCGGATTTGAAGGGTGATGAACTCCAAAAGAATGTTATTCTGGCTCGGTGGTGATTGGGAGAGTTTTCTCCCAGATGAAGGTGATGAGAGAACTAAGAGAGACATCAGCTGAGATCCTAGGATCTTTGATGAATGGAAAGTCAAGGCCGAAGCCTGGCTCAAACTTAAGGTACAGAAGACTTCTAGCTCACAGCCTCATCTTTTCAGTATCTGCAAGAAGCGCAGACTTAAGAGGCGGGTCACTGATGTGAGAGCTTTATCTGATATAGAGGTCACACCTCCGGAAGGTGACACAGCCAATGGTCACTTTCACTTTTGGAGGGAAAGTTTAAGACTCTTTGTCTTAGACCATGGTATTTTGCATATGTGATTCGATTGGGTGTTGATGCAAAAACTACTAAAGATTCTTAGAACACTGATATGTTGCATAGGTATAAACATGTAATATACGCTCAGTTAGATCATCCGAAGACGAACTGACATGGTATAGTTAAGGTTACATGAACGAGTGGGTCTATCATAAGCATGCTTAAAACAGTATACAATACGAAAGACAATATACAAGAACAGTAATAATATACACAAAGACCTGAGGATATGTGATTGGAAGGTCAAAGAAAATCTGAGAATTGAGTAGGGGGGGAAGACTCTCTCTACATACTTTTAGGTCGTAAAGTTTATCTGATCTGGCTGAGGTGTCCTGGTTGCCATGGTAACCAGGGGCCTGGGGACCTTCACAGACATCCTGGCACCCAGTATGTTTATTGGCTGAGGGGTCTGTGATTATTTGTTAATCTAAAGAACCATTGATATTTTTGTCAGATGTTACCATGGTATACTGAAGTATAATTACAAGCATTTCATAAGTGTCAAAGGTTTTTATCGACAATTACATTAAGTTTATGCAAAGATATTCTCAGATCGGTTTCGGGTCTAATTCATATGTGAAAATAAATCAGATATGAATCGGATACGTGCATTTGCGCCTGCAGTGTAAGCGGTCAGATCGGATATTCCCCTGTAAATGCGACTCCTACATCATTGAGAAGTTAGGTTGTTTTAAAACATTTTGCGTTGAAACCACAAAATAAAATGCACAAAAAAAAACCACAAAATGAAATGCACACAAACATGTCCCTGCCTTTGATATACAATAACTGATGAACGCATTTGGTTTTAAATACTAAAAAAAAACACAGACGATGTGACATGCTTAACAATATCTACCACCTGAGTATTATTCCACTCGCAAGCTTTCAACGGAGCTGCGTACATCACTGTCCTGAAGAATTTGTACTAGGATATATAATTATTTTGATGTATAGATGTATTGATAAATTGATCTGTGATGTCCTATATGCTATTTTTGGCTTGTTTCACCAAGTGTAGTGTAAAATGCACACATCAGACACGGGTCACATTTAAAAGAAATGTAAGCACGTCGTCCAAAAAAACGGATATATTCACAAAATCGGTCATCAAGACCTGTGGTGTAAACGGAGCCCATTTCACCGGTTATTCGATTCATAGAGAGCCTGATGCAATTTCGTGCTCAGCCAACTTAGAAGTAATCCCTTACAGATGACCCAGGTGGGACTTGAACCCACAATCCCCAGCTCCGGAGGCTGATGCCTTATCCATTAGGCCACTGGGCCCTTTTGCCAGTTAACCCACAGGCATTCATAGACAGCCTGATGCAAGCTAAACTGAGAAAGCATTCAGAAACTTGCCAGCTCTTTGCTAATTCTTACGGCTATTGTGTAACTTTGTACTAAACATCCTGGAATTTCTTGTGCAGCAAACCTAAACTTAACCCCTCAAAGATGACCCAGGTGGGACTCGAACCCACAATCCTCAGCTCCGAAGGCTGATGCCTTAACCATTAGGCCACTGGGCCCTTTTCCTGGTCAGTTAGAGGCACTCATAGACAGTCTGATGCAAGCTACACTGACAGAGGATTCCTAAGCTTGCCAGCTCTTTGCTAATTCTCACGGCTTTTGTGTAACTTTGTACTAATCATCCTGGAATTTCTTGCGCAGCAAACTGCCTTTCTTGCGCAGCAAACCTAAACGTAACCCTTCAAAGATGACCCAGGTGGGACTCGAACCCACAATCCTCAGCTCCGAAGGCTGATGCCTTATCCATTAGGCCACTAGGCCCTTTTTCTGATGAGTTAGAGGCATTCATAGACAGTCTGATGCAAGCTAATGTAGCACATTAGCTCAACAGGGAACTGTATATTAATAATTCCAATTATTTATATAAGCTGCCACTATTAACTGTGGCAGAATTAAATTGCCATCAACTAATCTGTTCGGCCTGCAAACATTCAGTGTAAGTTCATATCAACTGTAAGAAAGGATATTTTCGTGGCCACAGAAAATACTTTCATACAGTCTTAATGTATTAGAGCATGTGGCAAGGGTGAAAATCGTAAAGGGACATTCATTTGCAAGGCAGAATCAGAAACTCATGTAATTTGTGCACAAGAGGTTTATTAACTAAACACTAACACAAACTAGTCTAACAAACAAACATACATACACTCGCGCGTACATACAAAAAAAGGGGAGCTAAAGTGGATGGATGAAGCCATTAGAGAAACCAGAGAATGCAGTTATGGAAAACGAGCCAGGACCACCTGAGTTAAAAACCATCAGTGCCGTTTTACAACGGGGTCTACCGCTTATACTAAACCTCTGTTTCGTTTAGTTAAATGTACGATACTTGCATTGCCTTTGGTCGTTGAACGAGTGTCCGGATGCAGTCTCGGATGAAAGTTCTGATGGTTTGAAGGCTTGGTGGTGTTGGAGTTCTTCAAGTTGTTCCGGATTTGAAGGGTGATGAACTCCAAAAGAATGTTATTCTGGCTCGGTGGTGATTGGGAGAGTTTTCTCCCAGATGAAGGTGATGAGAGAACTAAGAGAGACATCAGCTGAGATCCTAGGATCTTTGATGAATGGAAAGTCAAGGCCGAAGCCTGGCTCAAACTTAAGGTACAGAAGACTTCTAGCTCACAGCCTCATCTTTTCAGTATCTGCAAGAAGCGCAGACTTAAGAGGCGGGTCACTGATGTGAGAGCTTTATCTGATATAGAGGTCACACCTCCGGAAGGTGACACAGCCAATGGTCACTTTCACTTTTGGAGGGAAAGTTTAAGACTCTTTGTCTTAGACCATGGTATTTTGCATATGTGATTCGATTGGGTGTTGATGCAAAAACTACTAAAGATTCTTAGAACACTGATATGTTGCATAGGTATAAACATGTAATATACGCTCAGTTAGATCATCCGAAGACGAACTGACATGGTATAGTTAAGGTTACATGAACGAGTGGGTCTATCATAAGCATGCTTAAAACAGTATACAATACGAAAGACAATATACAAGAACAGTAATAATATACACAAAGACCTGAGGATATGTGATTGGAAGGTCAAAGAAAATCTGAGAATTGAGTAGGGGGGGAAGACTCTCTCTACATACTTTTAGGTCGTAAAGTTTATCTGATCTGGCTGAGGTGTCCTGGTTGCCATGGTAACCAGGGGCCTGGGGACCTTCACAGACATCCTGGCACCCAGTATGTTTATTGGCTGAGGGGTCTGTGATTATTTGTTAATCTAAAGAACCATTGATATTTTTGTCAGATGTTACCATGGTATACTGAAGTATAATTACAAGCATTTCATAAGTGTCAAAGGTTTTTATCGACAATTACATTAAGTTTATGCAAAGATATTCTCAGATCGGTTTCGGGTCTAATTCATATGTGAAAATAAATCAGATATGAATCGGATACGTGCATTTGCGCCTGCAGTGTAAGCGGTCAGATCGGATATTCCCCTGTAAATGCGACTCCTACATCATTGAGAAGTTAGGTTGTTTTAAAACATTTTGCGTTGAAACCACAAAATAAAATGCACAAAATAAAACCACAAAATGAAATGCACACAAACATGTCCCTGCCTTTGATATACAATAACTGATGAACGCATTTGGTTTTAAATACTAAAAAAAAACACAGACGATGTGACATGCTTAAAAATATCTACCACCTGAGTATTATTCCACTCGCAAGCTTTCAACGGAGCTGCGTACATCACTGTCCTGAAGAATTTGTACTAGGATATATAATTATTTTGATGTATAGATGTATTGATAAATTGATCTGTGATGTCCTATATGCTATTTTTGGCTTGTTTCACCAAGTGTAGTGTAAAATGCACACATCAGACACGGGTCACATTTAAAAGAAATGTAAGCACGTCGTCCAAAAAAACGGATATAGTCACAAAATCGGTCATCAAGACCTGTGGTGTAAACGGAGCCCATTTCACCGGTTATTCGATTCATAGAGAGCCTGATGCAATTTCTTGCTCAGCCAACTTAGAAGTAATCCCTTACAGATGACCCAGGTGGGACTTGAACCCACAATCCCCAGCTCCGGAGGCTGATGCCTTATCCATTAGGCCACTGGGCCCTTTTGCCAGTTAACCCACAGGCATTCATAGACAGCCTGATGCAAGCTAAACTGAGTAAGCATTGAGCAGCTTGCCAGCTCTTTGCTAATTCTTACGGCTTTTGTGTAACTTTGTACTAATCATCCTGGAATTTCTTGTACAGCAAACCTAAACGTAACCCCTCAAAGATGACCCAGGTGGGACTCGAACCCACAATCCTCAGCTCCGAAGGCTGATGCCTTATCCATTAGGCCACTAGGCCCTTTTTCTGATGAGTTAGAGGCATTCATAGACAGTCTGATGCAAGCTAATGTAGCACATTAGCTCAACAGGGAACTGTATATTAATAATTCCAATTATTTATATAAGCTGCCACTATTAACTGTGGCAGAATTAAATTGCCATCAACTAATCTGTTCGGCCTGCAAACATTCAGTGTAAGTTCATATCAACTGTAAGAAAGGATATTTTCGTGGCCACAGAAAATACTTTCATACAGTCTTAATGTATTAGAGCATGTGGCAAGGGTGAAAATCGTAAAGGGACATTCATTTGCAAGGCAGAATCAGAAACTCATGTAATTTGTGCACAAGAGGTTTATTAACTAAACACTAACACAAACTAGTCTAACAAACAAACATACATACACTCGCGCGTACATACAAAAAAAGGGGAGCTAAAGTGGATGAGAAACCAGAAGCCATTAGAGAAACCAGAGAATGCAGTTATGGAAAACGAGCCAGGACCACCTGAGTTAAAAACCATCAGTGCCGTTTTACAACGGGGTCTACCGCTTATACTAAACCTCTGTTTCGTTTAGTTAAATGTACGATACTTGCATTGCCTTTGGTCGTTGAACGAGTGTCCGGATGCAGTCTCGGATGAAAGTTCTGATGGTTTGAAGGCTTGGTGGTGTTGGAGTTCTTCAAGTTGTTCCGGATTTGAAGGGTGATGAACTACTAAAAAACTACTAAAGATTCTTAGAACACTGATATGTTGCATAGGTATAAACATGTAATATACGCTCAGTTAGATCATCCGAAGACGAACTGATAGAAACCAGACATGGTATAGTTAAGGTTACATGAACGAGTGGGTCTATCATAAGCATGCTTAAAACAGTATACAATACGAAAGACAATATACAAGAACAGTAATAATATACACAAAGACCTGAGGATATGTGATTGGAAGGTCAAAGAAAATCTGAGAATTGAGTAGGGGGGGAAGACTCTCTCTACATACTTTTAGGTCGTAAAGTTTATCTGATCTGGCTGAGGTGTCCTGGTTGCCATGGTAACCAGGGGCCTGGGGACCTTCACAGACATCCTGGCACCCAGTATGTTTATTGGCTGAGGGGTCTGTGATTATTTGTTAATCTAAAGAACCATTGATATTTTTGTCAGATGTTACCATGGTATACTGAAGTATAATTACAAGCATTTCATAAGTGTCAAAGGTTTTTATCGACAATTACATTAAGTTTATGCAAAGATATTCTCAGATCGGTTTCGGGTCTAATTCATATGTGAAAATAAATCAGATATGAATCGGATACGTGCATTTGCGCCTGCAGTGTAAGCGGTCAGATCGGATATTCCCCTGTAAATGCGACTCCTACATCATTGAGAAGTTAGGTTGTTTTAAAACATTTTGCGTTGAAACCACAAAATAAAATGCACAAAATAAAACCACAAAATGAAATGCACACAAACATGTCCCTGCCTTTGATATACAATAACTGATGAACGCATTTGGTTTTAAATACTAAAAAAAAACACAGACGATGTGACATGCTTAAAAATATCTACCACCTGAGTATTATTCCACTCGCAAGCTTTCAACGGAGCTGCGTACATCACTGTCCTGAAGAATTTGTACTAGGATATATAATTATTTTGATGTATAGATGTATTGATAAATTGATCTGTGATGTCCTATATGCTATTTTTGGCTTGTTTCACCAAGTGTAGTGTAAAATGCACACATCAGACACGGGTCACATTTAAAAGAAATGTAAGCACGTCGTCCAAAAAAATGGATATAGTCACAAAATCGGTCATCAAGACCTGTGGTGTAAACGGAGCCCATTTCACCGGTTATTCGATTCATAGAGAGCCTGATGCAATTTCTTGCTCAGCCAACTTAGAAGTAATCCCTTACAGATGACCCAGGTGGGACTCGAACCCACAATCCTCAGCTCCGAAGGCTGATGCCTTATCCATTAGGCCACTGGGCCCTTTTCCTGGTCAGTTAGAGGCACTCATAGACAGTCTGATGCAAGCTACACTGACAGAGGATTCCTAAGCTTGCCAGCTCTTTGCTAATTCTCACGGCTTTTGTGTAACTTTGTACTAATCATCCTGGAATTTCTTGCGCAGCAAACTGCCTTTCTTGCGCAGCAAACCTAAACGTAACCCCTCAAAGATGACCCAGGTGGGACTCGAACCCACAATCCTCAGCTCCGAAGGCTGATGCCTTATCCATTAGGCCACTAGGCCCTTTTTCTGATGAGTTAGAGGCATTCATAGACAGTCTGATGCAAGCTAATGTAGCACATTAGCTCAACAGGGAACTGTATATTAATAATTCCAATTATTTATATAAGCTGCCACTATTAACTGTGGCAGAATTAAATTGCCATCAACTAATCTGTTCGGCCTGCAAACATTCAGTGTAAGTTCATATCAACTGTAAGAAAGGATATTTTCGTGGCCACAGAAAATACTTTCATACAGTCTTAATGTATTAGAGCATGTGGCAAGGGTGAAAATCGTAAAGGGACATTCATTTGCAAGGCAGAATCAGAAACTCATGTAATTTGTGCACAAGAGGTTTATTAACTAAACACTAACACAAACTAGTCTAACAAACAAACATACATACACTCGCATGTACATACAAAAAAAGGGGAGCTAAAGTGGATGGATGAAGCCATTAGAGAAACCAGAGAATGCAGTTATGGAAAACGAGCCAGGACCACCTGAGTTAAAAACCATCAGTGCCGTTTTACAACGGGGTCTACCGCTTATACTAAACCTCTGTTTCGTTTAGTTAAATGTACGATACTTGCATTGCCTTTGGTCGTTGAACGAGTGTCCGGATGCAGTCTCGGATGAAAGTTCTGATGGTTTGAAGGCTTGGTGGTGTTGGAGTTCTTCAAGTTGTTCCGGATTTGAAGGGTGATGAACTCCAAAAGAATGTTATTCTGGCTCGGTGGTGATTGGGAGAGTTTTCTCCCAGATGAAGGTGATGAGAGAACTAAGAGAGACATCAGCTGAGATCCTAGGATCTTTGATGAATGGAAAGTCAAGGCCGAAGCCTGGCTCAAACTTAAGGTACAGAAGACTTCTAGCTCACAGCCTCATCTTTTCAGTATCTGCAAGAAGCGCAGACTTAAGAGGCGGGTCACTGATGTGAGAGCTTTATCTGATATAGAGGTCACACCTCCGGAAGGTGACACAGCCAATGGTCACTTTCACTTTTGGAGGGAAAGTTTAAGACTCTTTGTCTTAGACCATGGTATTTTGCATATGTGATTCGATTGGGTGTTGATGCAAAAACTACTAAAGATTCTTAGAACACTGATATGTTGCATAGGTATAAACATGTAATATACGCTCAGTTAGATCATCCGAAGACGAACTGACATGGTATAGTTAAGGTTACATGAACGAGTGGGTCTATCATAAGCATGCTTAAAACAGTATACAATACGAAAGACAATATACAAGAACAGTAATAATATACACAAAGACCTGAGGATATGTGATTGGAAGGTCAAAGAAAATCTGAGAATTGAGTAGGGGGGGAAGACTCTCTCTACATACTTTTAGGTCGTAAAGTTTATCTGATCTGGCTGAGGTGTCCTGGTTGCCATGGTAACCAGGGGCCTGGGGACCTTCACAGACATCCTGGCACCCAGTATGTTTATTGGCTGAGGGGTCTGTGATTATTTGTTAATCTAAAGAACCATTGATATTTTTGTCAGATGTTACCATGGTATACTGAAGTATAATTACAAGCATTTCATAAGTGTCAAAGGTTTTTATCGACAATTACATTAAGTTTATGCAAAGATATTCTCAGATCGGTTTCGGGTCTAATTCATATGTGAAAATAAATCAGATATGAATCGGATACGTGCATTTGCGCCTGCAGTGTAAGCGGTCAGATCGGATATTCCCCTGTAAATGCGACTCCTACATCATTGAGAAGTTAGGTTGTTTTAAAACATTTTGCGTTGAAACCACAAAATAAAATGCACAAAATAAAACCACAAAATGAAATGCACACAAACATGTCCCTGCCTTTGATATACAATAACTGATGAACGCATTTGGTTTTAAATACTAAAAAAAAACACAGACGATGTGACATGCTTAAAAATATCTACCACCTGAGTATTATTCCACTCGCAAGCTTTCAACGGAGCTGCGTACATCACTGTCCTGAAGAATTTGTACTAGGATATATAATTATTTTGATGTATAGATGTATTGATAAATTGATCTGTGATGTCCTATATGCTATTTTTGGCTTGTTTCACCAAGTGTAGTGTAAAATGCACACATCAGACACGGGTCACATTTAAAAGAAATGTAAGCACGTCGTCCAAAAAAACGGATATAGTCACAAAATCGGTCACCAAGACCTGTGGTGTAAACGGAGCCCATTTCACCGGTTATTTGATTAATAGAGAGCCTGATGCAATTTCTTGCTCAGCCAACTTAGAAGTAATCCCTTACAGATGACCCAGGTGGGACTTGAACCCACAATCCCCAGCTCCGGAGGCTGATGCCTTATCCATTAGGCCACTGGGCCCTTTTGCCAGTTAACCCACAGGCATTCATAGACAGCCTGATGCAAGCTAAACTGAGTAAGCATTGAGCAGCTTGCCAGCTCTTTGCTAATTCTTACGGCTTTTGTGTAACTTTGTACTAATCATCCTGGAATTTCTTGTACAGCAAACCTAAACGTAACCCCTCAAAGATGACCCAGGTGGGACTCGAACCCACAATCCTCAGCTCCGAAGGCTGATGCCTTATCCATTAGGCCACTAGGCCCTTTTTCTGATGAGTTAGAGGCATTCATAGACAGTCTGATGCAAGCTAATGTAGCACATTAGCTCAACAGGGAACTGTATATTAATAATTCCAATTATTTATATAAGCTGCCACTATTAACTGTGGCAGAATTAAATTGCCATCAACTAATCTGTTCGGCCTGCAAACATTCAGTGTAAGTTCATATCAACTGTAAGAAAGGATATTTTCGTGGCCACAGAAAATACTTTCATACAGTCTTAATGTATTAGAGCATGTGGCAAGGGTGAAAATCGTAAAGGGACATTCATTTGCAAGGCAGAATCAGAAACTCATGTAATTTGTGCACAAGAGGTTTATTAACTAAACACTAACACAAACTAGTCTAACAAACAAACATACATACACTCGCGTGTACATACAAAAAAAGGGGAGCTAAAGTGGATGAGAAACCAGAAGCCATTAGAGAAACCAGAGAATGCAGTTATGGAAAACGAGCCAGGACCACCTGAGTTAAAAACCATCAGTGCCGTTTTACAACGGGGTCTACCGCTTATACTAAACCTCTGTTTCGTTTAGTTAAATGTACGATACTTGCATTGCCTTTGGTCGTTGAACGAGTGTCCGGATGCAGTCTCGGATGAAAGTTCTGATGGTTTGAAGGCTTGGTGGTGTTGGAGTTCTTCAAGTTGTTCCGGATTTGAAGGGTGATGAACTCCAAAAGAATGTTATTCTGGCTCGGTGGTGATTGGGAGAGTTTTCTCCCAGATGAAGGTGATGAGAGAACTAAGAGAGACATCAGCTGAGATCCTAGGATCTTTGATGAATGGAAAGTCAAGGCCGAAGCCTGGCTCAAACTTAAGGTACAGAAGACTTCTAGCTCACAGCCTCATCTTTTCAGTATCTGCAAGAAGCGCAGACTTAAGAGGCGGGTCACTGATGTGAGAGCTTTATCTGATATAGAGGTCACACCTCCGGAAGGTGACACAGCCAATGGTCACTTTCACTTTTGGAGGGAAAGTTTAAGACTCTTTGTCTTAGACCATGGTATTTTGCATATGTGATTCGATTGGGTGTTGATGCAAAAACTACTAAAGATTCTTAGAACACTGATATGTTGCATAGGTATAAACATGTAATATACGCTCAGTTAGATCATCCGAAGACGAACTGATAGAAACCAGACATGGTATAGTTAAGGTTACATGAACGAGTGGGTCTATCATAAGCATGCTTAAAACAGTATACAATACGAAAGACAATATACAAGAACAGTAATAATATACACAAAGACCTGAGGATATGTGATTGGAAGGTCAAAGAAAATCTGAGAATTGAGTAGGGGGGGAAGACTCTCTCTACATACTTTTAGGTCGTAAAGTTTATCTGATCTGGCTGAGGTGTCCTGGTTGCCATGGTAACCAGGGGCCTGGGGACCTTCACAGACATCCTGGCACCCAGTATGTTTATTGGCTGAGGGGTCTGTGATTATTTGTTAATCTAAAGAACCATTGATATTTTTGTCAGATGTTACCATGGTATACCGAAGTATAATTACAAGCATTTCATAAGTGTCAAAGGTTTTTATCGACAATTACATTAAGTTTATGCAAAGATATTCTCAGATCGGTTTCGGGTCTAATTCATATGTGAAAATAAATCAGATATGAATCGGATACGTGCATTTGCGCCTGCAGTGTAAGCGGTCAGATCGGATATTCCCCTGTAAATGCGACTCCTACATCATTGAGAAGTTAGGTTGTTTTAAAACATTTTGCGTTGAAACCACAAAATAAAATGCACAAAAAAAACCCACAAAATGAAATGCACACAAACATGTCCCTGCCTTTGATATACAATAACTGATGAACGCATTTGGTTTTAAATACTAAAAAAAAACACAGACGATGTGACATGCTTAACAATATCTACCACCTGAGTATTATTCCACTCGCAAGCTTTCAACGGAGCTGCGTACATCACTGTCCTGAAGAATTTGTACTAGGATATATAATTATTTTGATGTATAGATGTATTGATAAATTGATCTGTGATGTCCTATATGCTATTTTTGGCTTGTTTCACCAAGTGTAGTGTAAAATGCACACATCAGACACGGGTCACATTTAAAAGAAATGTAAGCACGTCGTCCAAAAAAACGGATATAGTCACAAAATCGGTCATCAAGACCTGTGGTGTAAACGGAGCCCATTTCACCGGTTATTCGATTCATAGAGAGCCTGATGCAATTTCTTGCTCAGCCAACTTAGAAGTAATCCCTTACAGATGACCCAGGTGGGACTTGAACCCACAATCCCCAGCTCCGGAGGCTGATGCCTTATCCAATAGGCCACTGGGCCCTTTTGCCAGTTAACCCACAGGCATTCATAGACAGCCTGATGCAAGCTAAACTGAGAAAGCATTCAGAAACTTGCCAGCTCTTTGCTAATTCTTACGGCTATTGTGTAACTTTGTACTAAACATCCTGGAATTTCTTGTGCAGCAAACCTAAACGTAACCCCTCAAAGATGACCCAGGTGGGACTCGAACCCACAATCCTCAGCTCCGAAGGCTGATGCCTTATCCATTAGGCCACTGGGCCCTTTTCCTGGTCAGTTAGAGGCACTCATAGACAGTCTGATGCAAGCTACACTGACAGAGGATTCCTAAGCTTGCCAGCTCTTTGCTAATTCTCACGGCTTTTGTGTAACTTTGTACTAATCATCCTGGAATTTCTTGCGCAGCAAACTGCCTTTCTTGCGCAGCAAACCTAAACGTAACCCCTCAAAGATGACCCAGGTGGGACTCGAACCCACAATCCTCAGCTCCGAAGGCTGATGCCTTATCCATTAGGCCACTAGGCCCTTTTTCTGATGAGTTAGAGGCATTCATAGACAGTCTGATGCAAGCTAATGTAGCACATTAGCTCAACAGGGAACTGTATATTAATAATTCCAATTATTTATATAAGCTGCCACTATTAACTGTGGCAGAATTAAATTGCCATCAACTAATCTGTTCGGCCTGCAAACATTAAGTGTAAGTTCATATCAACTGTAAGAAAGGATATTTTCGTGGCCACAGAAAATACTTTCATACAGTCTTAATGTATTAGAGCATGTGGCAAGGGTGAAAATCGTAAAGGGACATTCATTTGCAAGGCAGAATCAGAAACTCATGTAATTTGTGCACAAGAGGTTTATTAACTAAACACTAACACAAACTAGTCTAACAAACAAACATACATACACTCGCGCGTACATACAAAAAAAGGGGAGCTAAAGTGGATGGATGAAGCCATTAGAGAAACCAGAGAATGCAGTTATGGAAAACGAGCCAGGACCACCTGAGTTAAAAACCATCAGTGCCGTTTTACAACGGGGTCTACCGCTTATACTAAACCTCTGTTTCGTTTAGTTAAATGTACGATACTTGCATTGCCTTTGGTCGTTGAACGAGTGTCCGGATGCAGTCTCGGATGAAAGTTCTGATGGTTTGAAGGCTTGGTGGTGTTGGAGTTCTTCAAGTTGTTCCAGATTTGAAGGGTGATGAACTCCAAAAGAATGTTATTCTGGCTCGGTGGTGATTGGGAGAGTTTTCTCCCAGATGAAGGTGATGAGAGAACTAAGAGAGACATCAGCTGAGATCCTAGGATCTTTGATGAATGGAAAGTCAAGGCCGAAGCCTGGCTCAAACTTAAGGTACAGAAGACTTCTAGCTCACAGCCTCATCTTTTCAGTATCTGCAAGAAGCGCAGACTTAAGAGGCGGGTCACTGATGTGAGAGCTTTATCTGATATAGAGGTCACACCTCCGGAAGGTGACACAGCCAATGGTCACTTTCACTTTTGGAGGGAAAGTTTAAGACTCTTTGTCTTAGACCATGGTATTTTGCATATGTGATTCGATTGGGTGTTGATGCAAAAACTACTAAAGATTCTTAGAACACTGATATGTTGCATAGGTATAAACATGTAATATACGCTCAGTTAGATCATCCGAAGACGAACTGACATGGTATAGTTAAGGTTACATGAACGAGTGGGTCTATCATAAGCATGCTTAAAACAGTATACAATACGAAAGACAATATACAAGAACAGTAATAATATACACAAAGACCTGAGGATATGTGATTGGAAGGTCAAAGAAAATCTGAGAATTGAGTAGGGGGGGAAGACTCTCTCTACATACTTTTAGGTCGTAAAGTTTATCTGATCTGGCTGAGGTGTCCTGGTTGCCATGGTAACCAGGGGCCTGGGGACCTTCACAGACATCCTGGCACCCAGTATGTTTATTGGCTGAGGGGTCTGTGATTATTTGTTAATCTAAAGAACCATTGATATTTTTGTCAGATGTTACCATGGTATACTGAAGTATAATTACAAGCATTTCATAAGTGTCAAAGGTTTTTATCGACAATTACATTAAGTTTATGCAAAGATATTCTCAGATCGGTTTCGGGTCTAATTCATATGTGAAAATAAATCAGATATGAATCGGATACGTGCATTTGCGCCTGCAGTGTAAGCGGTCAGATCGGATATTCCCCTGTAAATGCGACTCCTACATCATTGAGAAGTTAGGTTGTTTTAAAACATTTTGCGTTGAAACCACAAAATAAAATGCACAAAATAAAACCACAAAATGAAATGCACACAAACATGTCCCTGCCTTTGATATACAATAACTGATGAACGCATTTGGTTTTAAATACTAAAAAAAAACACAGACGATGTGACATGCTTAAAAATATCTACCACCTGAGTATTATTCCACTCGCAAGCTTTCAACGGAGCTGCGTACATCACTGTCCTGAAGAATTTGTACTAGGATATATAATTATTTTGATGTATAGATGTATTGATAAATTGATCTGTGATGTCCTATATGCTATTTTTGGCTTGTTTCACCAAGTGTAGTGTAAAATGCACACATCAGACACGGGTCACATTTAAAAGAAATGTAAGCACGTCGTCCAAAAAAACGGATATAGTCACAAAATCGGTCATCAAGACCTGTGGTGTAAACGGAGCCCATTTCACCGGTTATTCGATTCATAGAGAGCCTGATGCAATTTCTTGCTCAGCCAACTTAGAAGTAATCCCTTACAGATGACCCAGGTGGGACTTGAACCCACAATCCCCAGCTCCGGAGGCTGATGCCTTATCCATTAGGCCACTGGGCCCTTTTGCCAGTTAACCCACAGGCATTCATAGACAGCCTGATGCAAGCTAAACTGAGTAAGCATTGAGCAGCTTGCCAGCTCTTTGCTAATTCTTACGGCTTTTGTGTAACTTTGTACTAATCATCCTGGAATTTCTTGTACAGCAAACCTAAACGTAACCCCTCAAAGATGACCCAGGTGGGACTCGAACCCACAATCCTCAGCTCCGAAGGCTGATGCCTTATCCATTAGGCCACTAGGCCCTTTTTCTGATGAGTTAGAGGCATTCATAGACAGTCTGATGCAAGCTAATGTAGCACATTAGCTCAACAGGGAACTGTATATTAATAATTCCAATTATTTATATAAGCTGCCACTATTAACTGTGGCAGAATTAAATTGCCATCAACTAATCTGTTCGGCCTGCAAACATTCAGTGTAAGTTCATATCAACTGTAAGAAAGGATATTTTCGTGGCCACAGAAAATACTTTCATACAGTCTTAATGTATTAGAGCATGTGGCAAGGGTGAAAATCGTAAAGGGACATTCATTTGCAAGGCAGAATCAGAAACTCATGTAATTTGTGCACAAGAGGTTTATTAACTAAACACTAACACAAACTAGTCTAACAAACAAACATACATACACTCGCGTGTACATACAAAAAAAGGGGAGCTAAAGTGGATGAGAAACCAGAAGCCATTAGAGAAACCAGAGAATGCAGTTATGGAAAACGAGCCAGGACCACCTGAGTTAAAAACCATCAGTGCCGTTTTACAACGGGGTCTACCGCTTATACTAAACCTCTGTTTCGTTTAGTTAAATGTACGATACTTGCATTGCCTTTGGTCGTTGAACGAGTGTCCGGATGCAGTCTCGGATGAAAGTTCTGATGGTTTGAAGGCTTGGTGGTGTTGGAGTTCTTCAAGTTGTTCCGGATTTGAAGGGTGATGAACTCCAAAAGAATGTTATTCTGGCTCGGTGGTGATGGGGAGAGTTTTCTCCCAGATGAAGGTGATGAGAGAACTAAGAGAGACATCAGCTGAGATCCTAGGATCTTTGATGAATGGAAAGTCAAGGCCGAAGCCTGGCTCAAACTTAAGGTACAGAAGACTTCTAGCTCACAGCCTCATCTTTTCAGTATCTGCAAGAAGCGCAGACTTAAGAGGCGGGTCACTGATGTGAGAGCGTTTTCTGATATAGAGGTCACACCTCCGGAAGGTGACACAGCCAATGGTCACTTTCACTTTTGGAGGGAAAGTTTAAGACTCTTTGTCTTAGACCATGGTATTTTGCATATGTGATTCGATTGGGTGTTGATGCAAAAACTACTAAAGATTCTTAGAACACTGATATGTTGCATAGGTATAAACATGTAATATACGCTCAGTTAGATCATCCGAAGACGAACTGACATGGTATAGTTAAGGTTACATGAACGAGTGGGTCTATCATAAGCATGCTTAAAACAGTATACAATACGAAAGACAATATACAAGAACAGTAATAATATACACAAAGACCTGAGGATATGTGATTGGAAGGTCAAAGAAAATCTGAGAATTGAGTAGGGGGGGAAGACTCTCTCTACATACTTTTAGGTCGTAAAGTTTATCTGATCTGGCTGAGGTGTCCTGGTTGCCATGGTAACCAGGGGCCTGGGGACCTTCACAGACATCCTGGCACCCAGTATGTTTATTGGCTGAGGGGTCTGTGATTATTTGTTAATCTAAAGAACCATTGATATTTTTGTCAGATGTTAATATGGTATACTGAAGTATAATTACAAGCATTTCATAAGTGTCAAAGGTTTTTATCGACAATTACATTAAGTTTATGCAAAGATATTCTCAGATCGGTTTCGGGTCTAATTCATATGTGAAAATAAATCAGATATGAATCGGATACGTGCATTTGCGCCTGCAGTGTAAGCGGTCAGATCGGATATTCCCCTGTAAATGCGACTCCTACATCATTGAGAAGTTAGGTTGTTTTAAAACATTTTGCGTTGAAACCACAAAATAAAATGCACAAAATAAAACCACAAAATGAAATGCACACAAACATGTCCCTGCCTTTGATATACAATAACTGATGAACGCATTTGGTTTTAAATACTAAAAAAAAACACAGACGATGTGACATGCTTAAAAATATCTACCACCTGAGTATTATTCCACTCGCAAGCTTTCAACGGAGCTGCGTACATCACTGTCCTGAAGAATTTGTACTAGGATATATAATTATTTTGATGTATAGATGTATTGATAAATTGATCTGTGATGTCCTATATGCTATTTTTGGCTTGTTTCACCAAGTGTAGTGTAAAATGCACACATCAGACACGGGTCACGTTTAAAAGAAATGTAAGCACGTCGTCCAAAAAAATGGATATAGTCACAAAATCGGTCATCAAGACCTGTGGTGTAAACGGAGCCCATTTCACCGGTTATTCGATTCATAGAGAGCCTGATGCAATTTCTTGCTCAGCCAACTTAGAAGCAATCCCTTACAGATGACCCAGGTGGGACTTGAACCCACAATCCCCAGCTCCGAAGGCTGATGCCTTATCCATTAGGCCACAGGGCCCTTTTGCCAGTTAACCCACAGGCATTCATAGACAGCCTGATGCAAGCTAAACTGAGTAAGCATTGAGCAGCTTGCCAGCTCTTTGCTAATTCTTACGGCTTTTGTGTAACTTTGTACTAATCATCCTGGAATTTCTTGTACAGCAAACCTAAACGTAACCCCTCAAAGATGACCCAGGTGGGACTCGAACCCACAATCCTCAGCTCCGAAGGCTGATGCCTTATCCATTAGGCCACTGGGCCCTTTTTCTGATGAGTTAGAGGCATTCATAGACAGTCTGATGCAAGCTAATGTAGCACATTAGCTCAACAGGGAACTGTATATTAATAATTCCAATTATTTATATAAGCTGCCACTATTAACTGTGGCAGAATTAAATTGCCATCAACTAATCTGTTCGGCCTGCAAACATTCAGTGTAAGTTCATATCAACTGTAATAAAGGATATTTTCGTGGCCACAGAAAATACTTTCATACAGTCTTAATGTATTAGAGCATGTGGCAAGGGTGAAAATCGTAAAGGGACATTCATTTGCAAGGCAGAATCAGAAACTCATGTAATTTGTGCACAAGAGGTTTATTAACTAAACACTAACACAAACTAGTCTAACAAACAAATATACATACACTCACACGTACATACAAAAAAAGGGGAGCTAAAGTGGATGGATGAAGCCATTAGAGAAACCAGAGAATGCAGTTATGGAAAACGAGCCAGGACCACCTGAGTTAAAAACCATCAGTGCCGTTTTACAACGGGGTCTACCGCTTATACTAAACCTCTGTTTTGTTTAGTTAAATGTACGATACTTGCATTGCCTTTGGTCGTTGAACGAGTGTCCGGATGCAGTCTCGGATGAAAGTTCTGATGGTTTGAAGGCTTGGTGGTGTTGGAGTTCTTCAAGTTGTTCCGGATTTGAAGGGTGATGAACTCCAAAAGAATGTTATTCTGGCTCGGTGGTGATTGGGAGAGTTTTCTCCCAGATGAAGGTGATGAGAGAACTAAGAGAGACATCAGCTGAGATCCTAGGATCTTTGATGAATGGAAAGTCAAGGCCGAAGCCTGGCTCAAACTTAAGGTACAGAAGACTTCTAGCTCACAGCCTCATCTTTTCAGTATCTGCAAGAAGCGCAGACTTAAGAGGCGGGTCACTGATGTGAGAGCTTTATCTGATATAGAGGTCACACCTCCGGAAGGTGACACAGCCAATGGTCACTTTCACTTTTGGAGGGAAAGTTTAAGACTCTTTGTCTTAGACCATGGTATTTTGCATATGTGATTCGATTGGGTGTTGATGCAAAAACTACTAAAGATTCTTAGAACACTGATATGTTGCATAGGTATAAACATGTAATATACGCTCAGTTAGATCATCCGAAGACGAACTGACATGGTATAGTTAAGGTTACATGAACGAGTGGGTCTATCATAAGCATGCTTAAAACAGTATACAATACGAAAGACAATATACAAGAACAGTAATAATATACACAAAGACCTGAGGATATGTGATTGGAAGGTCAAAGAAAATCTGAGAATTGAGTAGGGGGGGAAGACTCTCTCTACATACTTTTAGGTCGTAAAGTTTATCTGATCTGGCTGAGGTGTCCTGGTTGCCATGGTAACCAGGGGCCTGGGGACCTTCACAGACATCCTGGCACCCAGTATGTTTATTGGCTGAGGGGTCTGTGATTATTTGTTAATCTAAAGAACCATTGATATTTTTGTCAGATGTTACCATGGTATACTGAAGTATAATTACAAGCATTTCATAAGTGTCAAAGGTTTTTATCGACAATTACATTAAGTTTATGCAAAGATATTCTCAGATCGGTTTCGGGTCTAATTCATATGTGAAAATAAATCAGATATGAATCGGATACGTGCATTTGCGCCTGCAGTGTAAGCGGTCAGATCGGATATTCCCCTGTAAATGCGACTCCTACATCATTGAGAAGTTAGGTTGTTTTAAAACATTTTGCGTTGAAACCACAAAATAAAATGCACAAAATAAAACCACAAAATGAAATGCACACAAACATGTCCCTGCCTTTGATATACAATAACTGATGAACGCATTTGGTTTTAAATACTAAAAAAAAACACAGACGATGTGACATGCTTAAAAATATCTACCACCTGAGTATTATTCCACTCGCAAGCTTTCAACGGAGCTGCGTACATCACTGTCCTGAAGAATTTGTACTAGGATATATAATTATTTTGATGTATAGATGTATTGATAAATTGATCTGTGATGTCCTATATGCTATTTTTGGCTTGTTTCACCAAGTGTAGTGTAAAATGCACACATCAGACACGGGTCACATTTAAAAGAAATGTAAGCACGTCGTCCAAAAAAACGGATATAGTCACAAAATCGGTCATCAAGACCTGTGGTGTAAATGGAGCCCATTTCACCGGTTATTCGATTCATAGAGAGCCTGATGCAATTTCTTGCTCAGCCAACTTAGAAGTAATCCCTTACAGATGACCCAGGTGGGACTTGAACCCACAATCCCCAGCTCCGGAGGCTGATGCCTTATCCATTAGGCCACTGGGCCCTTTTGCCAGTTAACCCACAGGCATTCATAGACAGCCTGATGCAAGCTAAACTGAGTAAGCATTGAGCAGCTTGCCAGCTCTTTGCTAATTCTTACGGCTTTTGTGTAACTTTGTACTAATCATCCTGGAATTTCTTGTACAGCAAACCTAAACGTAACCCCTCAAAGATGACCCAGGTGGGACTCGAACCCACAATCCTCAGCTCCGAAGGCTGATGCCTTATCCATTAGGCCACTGGGCCCTTTTTCTGATGAGTTAGAGGCATTCATAGACAGTCTGATGCAAGCTAATGTAGCACATTAGCTCAACAGGGAACTGTATATTAATAATTCCAATTATTTATATAAGCTGCCACTATTAACTGTGGCAGAATTAAATTGCCATCAACTAATCTGTTCGGCCTGCAAACATTCAGTGTAAGTTCATATCAACTGTAATAAAGGATATTTTCGTGGCCACAGAAAATACTTTCATACAGTCTTAATGTATTAGAGCATGTGGCAAGGGTGAAAATCGTAAAGGGACATTCATTTGCAAGGCAGAATCAGAAACTCATGTAATTTGTGCACAAGAGGTTTATTAACTAAACACTAACACAAACTAGTCTAACAAACAAACATACATACACTCACACGTACATACAAAAAAAGGGGAGCTAAAGTGGATGAGAAACCAGAAGCCATTAGAGAAACCAGAGAATGCAGTTATGGAAAACGAGCCAGGACCACCTGAGTTAAAAACCATCAGTGCCGTTTTACAACGGGGTCTACCGCTTATACTAAACCTCTGTTTTGTTTAGTTAAATGTACGATACTTGCATTGCCTTTGGTCGTTGAACGAGTGTCCGGATGCAGTCTCGGATGAAAGTTCTGATGGTTTGAAGGCTTGGTGGTGTTGGAGTTCTTCAAGTTGTTCCGGATTTGAAGGGTGATGAACTCCAAAAGAATGTTATTCTGGCTCGGTGGTGATTGGGAGAGTTTTCTCCCAGATGAAGGTGATGAGAGAACTAAGAGAGACATCAGCTGAGATCCTAGGATCTTTGATGAATGGAAAGTCAAGGCCGAAGCCTGGCTCAAACTTAAGGTACAGAAGACTTCTAGCTCACAGCCTCATCTTTTCAGTATCTGCAAGAAGCGCAGACTTAAGAGGCGGGTCACTGATGTGAGAGCTTTATCTGATATAGAGGTCACACCTCCGGAAGGTGACACAGCCAATGGTCACTTTCACTTTTGGAGGGAAAGTTTAAGACTCTTTGTCTTAGACCATGGTATTTTGCATATGTGATTCGATTGGGTGTTGATGCAAAAACTACTAAAGATTCTTAGAACACTGATATGTTGCATAGGTATAAACATGTAATATACGCTCAGTTAGATCATCCGAAGACGAACTGATAGAAACCAGACATGGTATAGTTAAGGTTACATGAACGAGTGGGTCTATCATAAGCATGCTTAAAACAGTATACAATATGAAAGACAATATACAAGAACAGTAATAATATACACAAAGACCTGAGGATATGTGATTGGAAGGTCAAAGAAAATCTGAGAATTGAGTAGGGGGGGAAGACTCTCTCTACATACTTTTAGGTCGTAAAGTTTATCTGATCTGGCTGAGGTGTCCTGGTTGCCATGGTAACCAGGGGCCTGGGGACCTTCACAGACATCCTGGCACCCAGTATGTTTATTGGCTGAGGGGTCTGTGATTATTTGTTAATCTAAAGAACCATTGATATTTTTGTCAGATGTTACCATGGTATACTGAAGTATAATTACAAGCATTTCATAAGTGTCAAAGGTTTTTATCGACAATTACATTAAGTTTATGCAAAGATATTCTCAGATCGGTTTCGGGTCTAATTCATATGTGAAAATAAATCAGATATGAATCGGATACGTGCATTTGCGCCTGCAGTGTAAGCGGTCAGATCGGATATTCCCCTGTAAATGCGACTCCTACATCATTGAGAAGTTAGGTTGTTTTAAAACATTTTGCGTTGAAACCACAAAATAAAATGCACAAAATAAAACCACAAAATGAAATGCAAACAAACATGTCCCTGCCTTTGATATACAATAACTGATGAACGCATTTGGTTTTAAATACTAAAAAAAAACACAGACGATGTGACATGCTTAAAAATATCTACCACCTGAGTATTATTCCACTCGCAAGCTTTCAACGGAGCTGCGTACATCACTGTCCTGAAGAATTTGTACTAGGATATATAATTATTTTGATGTATAGATGTATTGATAAATTGATCTGTGATGTCCTATATGCTATTTTTGGCTTGTTTCACCAAGTGTAGTGTAAAATGCACACATCAGACACGGGTCACATTTAAAAGAAATGTAAGCACGTTGTCCAAAAAAATGGATATAGTCACAAAATCGGTCATCAAGACCTGTGGTGTAAACGGAGCCCATTTCACCGGTTATTCGATTCATAGAGAGCCTGATGCAATTTCTTGCTCAGCCAACTTAGAGGTAATCCCTTACAGATGACCCAGGTGGGACTTGAACCCACAATCCCCAGCTCCGGAGGCTGATGCCTTATCCATTAGGCCACTGGGCCCTTTTGCCAGTTAACCCACAGGCATTCATAGACAGCCTGATGCAAGCTAAACTGAGTAAGCATTGAGAAGATTGCCAGCTCTTTGCTAATTCTTACGGCTATTGTGTAACTTTGTACTAAACATCCTGGAATTTCTTGTGCAGCAAACCTAAACTTAACCCCTCAAAGATGACCCAGGTGGGACTCGAACCCACAATCCTCAGCTCCGAAGGCTGCTGCCTTATCCATTAGGCCACTGGGCCCTTCTCCTGGTCAGTTAGAGGCACTCATAGACAGTCTGATGCAAGCTACACTGACAGAGGATTCCTAAGCTTGCCAGCTCTTTGCTAATTCTCACGGCTTTTGTGTAACTTTGTACTAATCATCCTGGAATTTCTTGTGCAGCAAACCTAAACGTAACCCCTCAAAGATGACCCAGGTGGGACTCGAACCCACAATCCTCAGCTCCGAAGGCTGATGCTTTATCCATTAGGCCACTGGGCCCTTTTTCTGATGAGTTAGAGGCATTCATAGACAGTCTGATGCAAGCTAATGTAGCACATTAGCTCAACAGGGAACTGTATATTAATAATTCCAATTATTTATATAAGCTGCCACTATTAACTGTGGCAGAATTAAATTGCCATCAACTAATCTGTTCGGCCTGCAAACATTCAGTGTAAGTTCATATCAACTGTAAGAAAGGATATTTTCGTGGCCACAGAAAATACTTTCATACAGTCTTAATGTATTAGAGCATGTGGCAAGGGTGAAAATCGTAAAGGGACATTCATTTGCAAGGCAGAATCAGAAACTCATGTAATTTGTGCACAAGAGGTTTATTAACCAAACACTAACACAAACTAGTCTAACAAACAAACATACATACACTCACACGTACATACAAAAAAAGGGGAGCTAAAGTGGATGAGAAACCAGAAGCCATTAGAGAAACCAGAGAATGCAGTTATGGAAAACGAGCCAGGACCACCTGAGTTAAAAACCATCAGTGCCGTTTTACAACGGGGTCTACCGCTTATACTAAACCTCTGTTTCGTTTAGTTAAATGTACGATACTTGCATTGCCTTTGGTCGTTGAACGAGTGTCCGGATGCAGTCTCGGATGAAAGTTCTGATGGTTTGAAGGCTTGGTGGTGTTGGAGTTCTTCAAGTTGTTCCGGATTTGAAGGGTGATGAACTCCAAAAGAATGTTATTCTGGCTCGGTGGTGATTGGGAGAGTTTTCTCCCAGATGAAGGTGATGAGAGAACTAAGAGAGACATCAGCTGAGATCCTAGGATCTTTGATGAATGGAAAGTCAAGGCCGAAGCCTGGCTCAAACTTAAGGTACAGAAGACTTCTAGCTCACAGCCTCATCTTTTCAGTATCTGCAAGAAGCGCAGACTTAAGAGGCGGGTCACTGATGTGAGAGCTTTATCTGATATAGAGGTCACACCTCCGGAAGGTGACACAGCCAATGGTCACTTTCACTTTTGGAGGGAAAGTTTAAGACTCTTTGTCTTAGACCATGGTATTTTGCATATGTGATTCGATTGGGTGTTGATGCAAAAACTACTAAAGATTCTTAGAACACTGATATGTTGCATAGGTATAAACATGTAATATACGCTCAGTTAGATCATCCGAAGACGAACTGATAGAAACCAGACATGGTATAGTTAAGGTTACATGAACGAGTGGGTCTATCATAAGCATGCTTAAAACAGTATACAATACGAAAGACAATATACAAGAACAGTAATAATATACACAAAGACCTGAGGATATGTGATTGGAAGGTCAAAGAAAATCTGAGAATTGAGTAGGGGGGGAAGACTCTCTCTACATACTTTTAGGTCGTAAAGTTTATCTGATCTGGCTGAGGTGTCCTGGTTGCCATGGTAACCAGGGGCCTGGGGACCTTCACAGACATCCTGGCACCCAGTATGTTTATTGGCTGAGGGGTCTGTGATTATTTGTTAATCTAAAGAACCATTGATATTTTTGTCAGATGTTACCATGGTATACTGAAGTATAATTACAAGCATTTCATAAGTGTCAAAGGTTTTTATCGACAATTACATTAAGTTTATGCAAAGATATTCTCAGATCGGTTTCGGGTCTAATTCATATGTGAAAATAAATCAGATATGAATCGGATACGTGCATTTGCGCCTGCAGTGTAAGCGGTCAGATCGGATATTCCCCTGTAAATGCGACTCCTACATCATTGAGAAGTTAGGTTGTTTTAAAACATTTTGCGTTGAAACCACAAAATAAAATGCACAAAAAAAACCCACAAAATGAAATGCACACAAACATGTCCCTGCCTTTGATATACAATAACTGATGAACGCATTTGGTTTTAAATACTAAAAAAAAACACAGACGATGTGACATGCTTAACAATATCTACCACCTGAGTATTATTCCACTCGCAAGCTTTCAACGGAGCTGCGTACATCACTGTCCTGAAGAATTTGTACTAGGATATATCATTATTTTGATGTATAGATGTATTGATAAATTGATCTGTGATGTCCTATATGCTATTTTTGGCTTGTTTCACCAAGTGTAGTGTAAAATGCACACATCAGACACGGGTCACATTTAAAAGAAATGTAAGCACGTCGTCCAAAAAAACGGATATAGTCACAAAATCGGTCATCAAGACCTGTGGTGTAAACGGAGCCCATTTCACCGGTTATTTGATTCATAGAGAGCCTGATGCAATTTCTTGCTCAGCCAACTTAGAAGTAATCCCTTACAGATGACCCAGGTGGGACTTGAACCCACAATCCCCAGCTCCGGAGGCTGATGCCTTATCCATTAGGCCACTGGGCCCTTTTGCCAGTTAACCCACAGGCATTCATAGACAGCCTGATGCAAGCTAAACTGAGTAAGCATTGAGCAGCTTGCCAGCTCTTTGCTAATTCTTACGGCTTTTGTGTAACTTTGTACTAATCATCCTGGAATTTCTTGTACAGCAAACCTAAACTTAACCCCTCAAAGATGACCCAGGTGGGACTCGAACCCACAATCCTCAGCTCCGAAGGCTGATGCCTTATCCATTAGGCCACTGGGCCCTTTTCCTGGTCAGTTAGAGGCACTCATAGACAGTCTGATGCAAGCTACACTGACAGAGGATTTCTAAGCTTGCCAGCTCTTTGCTAATTCTCACGGCTTTTGTGTAACTTTGTACTAATCATCCTGGAATTTCCAGCGCAGCAAACCTAAACGTAACCCCTCAAAGATGACCCAGGTGGGACTCGAACCCACAATCCTCAGCTCCGAAGGCTGATGCCTTATCCATTAGGCCACTAGGCCCTTTTTCTGATGAGTTAGAGGCATTCATAGACAGTCTGATGCAAGCTAATGTAGCACATTAGCTCAACAGGGAACTGTATATTAATAATTCCAATTATTTATATAAGCTGCCACTATTAACTGTGGCAGAATTAAATTGCCATCAACTAATCTGTTCGGCCTGCAAACATTCAGTGTAAGTTCATATCAACTGTAAGAAAGGATATTTTCGTGGCCACAGAAAATACTTTCATACAGTCTTAATGTATTAGAGCATGTGGCAAGGGTGAAAATCGTAAAGGGACATTCATTTGCAAGGCAGAATCAGAAACTCATGTAATTTGTGCACAAGAGGTTTATTAACTAAACACTAACACAAACTAGTCTAACAAACAAACATACATACACTCGCGCGTACATACAAAAAAAGGGGAGCTAAAGTGGATGGATGAAGCCATTAGAGAAACCAGAGAATGCAGTTATGGAAAACGAGCCAGGACCACCTGAGTTAAAAACCATCAGTGCCGTTTTACAACGGGGTCTACCGCTTATACTAAACCTCTGTTTCGTTTAGTTAAATGTACGATACTTGCATTGCCTTTGGTCGTTGAACGAGTGTCCGGATGCAGTCTCGGATGAAAGTTCTGATGGTTTGAAGGCTTGGTGGTGTTGGAGTTCTTCAAGTTGTTCCGGATTTGAAGGGTGATGAACTCCAAAAGAATGTTATTCTGGCTCGGTGGTGATTGGGAGAGTTTTCTCCCAGATGAAGGTGATGAGAGAACTAAGAGAGACATCAGCTGAGATCCTAGGATCTTTGATGAATGGAAAGTCAAGGCCGAAGCCTGGCTCAAACTTAAGGTACAGAAGACTTCTAGCTCACAGCCTCATCTTTTCAGTATCTGCAAGAAGCGCAGACTTAAGAGGCGGGTCACTGATGTGAGAGCTTTATCTGATATAGAGGTCACACCTCCGGAAGGTGACACAGCCAATGGTCACTTTCACTTTTGGAGGGAAAGTTTAAGACTCTTTGTCTTAGACCATGGTATTTTGCATATGTGATTCGATTGGGTGTTGATGCAAAAACTACTAAAGATTCTTAGAACACTGATATGTTGCATAGGTATAAACATGTAATATACGCTCAGTTAGATCATCCGAAGACGAACTGATAGAAACCAGACATGGTATAGTTAAGGTTACATGAACGAGTGGGTCTATCATAAGCATGCTTAAAACAGTATACAATACGAAAGACAATATACAAGAACAGTAATAATATACACAAAGACCTGAGGATATGTGATTGGAAGGTCAAAGAAAATCTGAGAATTGAGTAGGGGGGGAAGACTCTCTCTACATACTTTTAGGTCGTAAAGTTTATCTGATCTGGCTGAGGTGTCCTGGTTGCCATGGTAACCAGGGGCCTGGGGACCTTCACAGACATCCTGGCACCCAGTATGTTTATTGGCTGAGGGGTCTGTGATTATTTGTTAATCTAAAGAACCATTGATATTTTTGTCAGATGTTACCATGGTATACTGAAGTATAATTACAAGCATTTCATAAGTGTCAAAGGTTTTTATCGACAATTACATTAAGTTTATGCAAAGATATTCTCAGATCGGTTTCGGGTCTAATTCATATGTGAAAATAAATCAGATATGAATCGGATACGTGCATTTGCGCCTGCAGTGTAAGCGGTCAGATCGGATATTCCCCTGTAAATGCGACTCCTACATCATTGAGAAGTTAGGTTGTTTTAAAACATTTTGCGTTGAAACCACAAAATAAAATGCACAAAAAAAACCCACAAAATGAAATGCACACAAACATGTCCCTGCCTTTGATATACAATAACTGATGAACGCATTTGGTTTTAAATACTAAAAAAAAACACAGACGATGTGACATGCTTAACAATATCTACCACCTGAGTATTATTCCACTCGCAAGCTTTCAACGGAGCTGCGTACATCACTGTCCTGAAGAATTTGTACTAGGATATATAATTATTTTGATGTATAGATGTATTGATAAATTGATCTGTGATGTCCTATATGCTATTTTTGGCTTGTTTCACCAAGTGTAGTGTAAAATGCACACATCAGACACGGGTCACATTTAAAAGAAATGTAAGCACGTCGTCCAAAAAAACGGATATAGTCACAAAATCGGTCATCAAGACCTGTGGTGTAAACGGAGCCCATTTCACCGGTTATTCGATTCATAGAGAGCCTGATGCAATTTCTTGCTCAGCCAACTTAGAAGTAATCCCTTACAGATGACCCAGGTGGGACTTGAACCCACAATCCCCAGCTCCGGAGGCTGATGCCTTATCCATTAGGCCACTGGGCCCTTTTGCCAGTTAACCCACAGGCATTCATAGACAGCCTGATGCAAGCTAAACTGAGAAAGCATTCAGAAACTTGCCAGCTCTTTGCTAATTCTTACGGCTATTGTGTAACTTTGTACTAAACATCCTGGAATTTCTTGTGCAGCAAACCTAAACTTAACCCCTCAAAGATGACCCAGGTGGGACTCGAACCCACAATCCTCAGCTCCGAAGGCTGATGCCTTATCCATTAGGCCACTGGGCCCTTTTCCTGGTCAGTTAGAGGCACTCATAGACAGTCTGATGCAAGCTACACTGACAGAGGATTCCTAAGCTTGCCAGCTCTTTGCTAATTCTCACGGCTTTTGTGTAACTTTGTACTAATCATCCTGGAATTTCTTGCGCAGCAAACTGCCTTTCTTGCGCAGCAAACCTAAACGTAAGCCCTCAAAGATGACCCAGGTGGGACTCGAACCCACAATCCTCAGCTCCGAAGGCTGATGCCTTATCCATTAGGCCACTAGGCCCTTTTTCTGATGAGTTAGAGGCATTCATAGACAGTCTGATGCAAGCTAATGTAGCACATTAGCTCAACAGGGAACTGTATATTAATAATTCCAATTATTTATATAAGCTGCCACTATTAACTGTGGCAGAATTAAATTGCCATCAACTAATCTGTTCGGCCTGCAAACATTCAGTGTAAGTTCATATCAACTGTAAGAAAGGATATTTTCGTGGCCACAGAAAATACTTTCATACAGTCTTAATGTATTAGAGCATGTGGCAAGGGTGAAAATCGTAAAGGGACATTCATTTGCAAGGCAGAATCAGAAACTCATGTAATTTGTGCACAAGAGGTTTATTAACTAAACACTAACACAAACTAGTCTAACAAACAAACATACATACACTCGCGCGTACATACAAAAAAAGGGGAGCTAAAGTGGATGGATGAAGCCATTAGAGAAACCAGAGAATGCAGTTATGGAAAACGAGCCAGGACCACCTGAGTTAAAAACCATCAGTGCCGTTTTACAACGGGGTCTACCGCTTATACTAAACCTCTGTTTCGTTTAGTTAAATGTACGATACTTGCATTGCCTTTGGTCGTTGAACGAGTGTCCGGATGCAGTCTCGGATGAAAGTTCTGATGGTTTGAAGGCTTGGTGGTGTTGGAGTTCTTCAAGTTGTTCCGGATTTGAAGGGTGATGAACTCCAAAAGAATGTTATTCTGGCTCGGTGGTGATTGGGAGAGTTTTCTCCCAGATGAAGGTGATGAGAGAACTAAGAGAGACATCAGCTGAGATCCTAGGATCTTTGATGAATGGAAAGTCAAGGCCGAAGCCTGGCTCAAACTTAAGGTACAGAAGACTTCTAGCTCACAGCCTCATCTTTTCAGTATCTGCAAGAAGCGCAGACTTAAGAGGCGGGTCACTGATGTGAGAGCTTTATCTGATATAGAGGTCACACCTCCGGAAGGTGACACAGCCAATGGTCACTTTCACTTTTGGAGGGAAAGTTTAAGACTCTTTGTCTTAGACCATGGTATTTTGCATATGTGATTCGATTGGGTGTTGATGCAAAAACTACTAAAGATTCTTAGAACACTGATATGTTGCATAGGTATAAACATGTAATATACGCTCAGTTAGATCATCCGAAGACGAACTGACATGGTATAGTTAAGGTTACATGAACGAGTGGGTCTATCATAAGCATGCTTAAAACAGTATACAATACGAAAGACAATATACAAGAACAGTAATAATATACACAAAGACCTGAGGATATGTGATTGGAAGGTCAAAGAAAATCTGAGAATTGAGTAGGGGGGGAAGACTCTCTCTACATACTTTTAGGTCGTAAAGTTTATCTGATCTGGCTGAGGTGTCCTGGTTGCCATGGTAACCAGGGGCCTGGGGACCTTCACAGACATCCTGGCACCCAGTATGTTTATTGGCTGAGGGGTCTGTGATTATTTGTTAATCTAAAGAACCATTGATATTTTTGTCAGATGTTACCATGGTATACTGAAGTATAATTACAAGCATTTCATAAGTGTCAAAGGTTTTTATCGACAATTACATTAAGTTTATGCAAAGATATTCTCAGATCGGTTTCGGGTCTAATTCATATGTGAAAATAAATCAGATATGAATCGGATACGTGCATTTGCGCCTGCAGTGTAAGCGGTCAGATCGGATATTCCCCTGTAAATGCGACTCCTACATCATTGAGAAGTTAGGTTGTTTTAAAACATTTTGCGTTGAAACCACAAAATAAAATGCACAAAATAAAACCACAAAATGAAATGCACACAAACATGTCCCTGCCTTTGATATACAATAACTGATGAACGCATTTGGTTTTAAATACTAAAAAAAAACACAGACGATGTGACATGCTTAAAAATATCTACCACCTGAGTATTATTCCACTCGCAAGCTTTCAACGGAGCTGCGTACATCACTGTCCTGAAGAATTTGTACTAGGATATATAATTATTTTGATGTATAGATGTATTGATAAATTGATCTGTGATGTCCTATATGCTATTTTTGGCTTGTTTCACCAAGTGTAGTGTAAAATGCACACATCAGACACGGGTCACATTTAAAAGAAATGTAAGCACGTCGTCCAAAAAAACGGATATAGTCACAAAATCGGTCATCAAGACCTGTGGTGTAAACGGAGCCCATTTCACCGGTTATTCGATTCATAGAGAGCCTGATGCAATTTCTTGCTCAGCCAACTTAGAAGTAATCCCTTACAGATGACCCAGGTGGGACTTGAACCCACAATCCCCAGCTCCGGAGGCTGATGCCTTATCCATTAGGCCACTGGGCCCTTTTGCCAGTTAACCCACAGGCATTCATAGACAGCCTGATGCAAGCTAAACTGAGTAAGCATTGAGCAGCTTGCCAGCTCTTTGCTAATTCTTACGGCTTTTGTGTAACTTTGTACTAATCATCCTGAAATTTCTTGTACAGCAAACCTAAACGTAACCCCTCAAAGACGACCCAGGTGGGACTCGAACCCACAATCCTCAGCTCCGAAGGCTGATGCCTTATCCATTAGGCCACTGGGCCCTTTTTCTGATGAGTTAGAGGCATTCATAGACAGTCTGATGCAAGCTAATGTAGCACATTAGCTCAACAGGGAACTGTATATTAATAATTCCAATTATTTATATAAGCTGCCACTATTAACTGTGGCAGAATTAAATTGCCATCAACTAATCTGTTCGGCCTGCAAACATTCAGTGTAAGTTCATATCAACTGTAATAAAGGATATTTTCGTGGCCACAGAAAATACTTTCATACAGTCTTAATGTATTAGAGCATGTGGCAAGGGTGAAAATCGTAAAGGGACATTCATTTGCAAGGCAGAATCAGAAACTCATGTAATTTGTGCACAAGAGGTTTATTAACTAAACACTAACACAAACTAGTCTAACAAACAAATATACATACACTCACACGTACATACAAAAAAAGGGGAGCTAAAGTGGATGGATGAAGCCATTAGAGAAACCAGAGAATGCAGTTATGGAAAACGAGCCAGGACCACCTGAGTTAAAAACCATCAGTGCCGTTTTACAACGGGGTCTACCGCTTATACTAAACCTCTGTTTCGTTTAGTTAAATGTACGATACTTGCATTGCCTTTGGTCGTTGAACGAGTGTCCGGATGCAGTCTCGGATGAAAGTTCTGATGGTTTGAAGGCTTGGTGGTGTTGGAGTTCTTCAAGTTGTTCCGGATTTGAAGGGTGATGAACTCCAAAAGAATGTTATTCTGGCTCGGTGGTGATTGGGAGAGTTTTCTCCCAGATGAAGGTGATGAGAGAACTAAGAGAGACATCAGCTGAGATCCTAGGATCTTTGATGAATGGAAAGTCAAGGCCGAAGCCTGGCTCAAACTTAAGGTACAGAAGACTTCTAGCTCACAGCCTCATCTTTTCAGTATCTGCAAGAAGCGCAGACTTAAGAGGCGGGTCACTGATGTGAGAGCTTTATCTGATATAGAGGTCACACCTCCGGAAGGTGACACAGCCAATGGTCACTTTCACTTTTGGAGGGAAAGTTTAAGACTCTTTGTCTTAGACCATGGTATTTTGCATATGTGATTCGATTGGGTGTTGATGCAAAAACTACTAAAGATTCTTAGAACACTGATATGTTGCATAGGTATAAACATGTAATATACGCTCAGTTAGATCATCCGAAGACGAACTGATAGAAACCAGACATGGTATAGTTAAGGTTACATGAACGAGTGGGTCTATCATAAGCATGCTTAAAACAGTATACAATACGAAAGACAATATACAAGAACAGTAATAATATACACAAAGACCTGAGGATATGTGATTGGAAGGTCAAAGAAAATCTGAGAATTGAGTAGGGGGGGAAGACTCTCTCTACATACTTTTAGGTCGTAAAGTTTATCTGATCTGGCTGAGGTGTCCTGGTTGCCATGGTAACCAGGGGCCTGGGGACCTTCACAGACATCCTGGCACCCAGTATGTTTATTGGCTGAGGGGTCTGTGATTATTTGTTAATCTAAAGAACCATTGATATTTTTGTCAGATGTTACCATGGTATACTGAAGTATAATTACAAGCATTTCATAAGTGTCAAAGGTTTTTATCGACAATTACATTAAGTTTATGCAAAGATATTCTCAGATCGGTTTCGGGTCTAATTCATATGTGAAAATAAATCAGATATGAATCGGATACGTGCATTTGCGCCTGCAGTGTAAGCGGTCAGATCGGATATTCCCCTGTAAATGCGACTCCTACATCATTGAGAAGTTAGGTTGTTTTAAAACATTTTGCGTTGAAACCACAAAATAAAATGCACAAAATAAAACCACAAAATGAAATGCACACAAACATGTCCCTGCCTTTGATATACAATAACTGATGAACGCATTTGGTTTTAAATACTAAAAAAAAACACAGACGATGTGACATGCTTAAAAATATCTACCACCTGAGTATTATTCCACTCGCAAGCTTTCAACGGAGCTGCGTACATCACTGTCCTGAAGAATTTGTACTAGGATATATAATTATTTTGATGTATAGATGTATTGATAAATTGATCTGTGATGTCCTATATGCTATTTTTGGCTTGTTTCACCAAGTGTAGTGTAAAATGCACACATCAGACACGGGTCACATTTAAAAGAAATGTAAGCACGTCGTCCAAAAAAACGGATATAGTCACAAAATCGGTCATCAAGACCTGTGGTGTAAACGGAGCCCATTTCACCGGTTATTCGATTCATAGAGAGCCTGATGCAATTTCTTGCTCAGCCAACTTAGAAGTAATCCCTTACAGATGACCCAGGTGGGACTTGAACCCACAATCCCCAGCTCCGGAGGCTGATGCCTTATCCATTAGGCCACTGGGCCCTTTTGCCAGTTAACCCACAGGCATTCATAGACAGCCTGATGCAAGCTAAACTGAGTAAGCATTGAGCAGCTTGCCAGCTCTTTGCTAATTCTTACGGCTTTTGTGTAACTTTGTACTAATCATCCTGAAATTTCTTGTACAGCAAACCTAAACGTAACCCCTCAAAGACGACCCAGGTGGGACTCGAACCCACAATCCTCAGCTCCGAAGGCTGATGCCTTATCCATTAGGCCACTGGGCCCTTTTTCTGATGAGTTAGAGGCATTCATAGACAGTCTGATGCAAGCTAATGTAGCACATTAGCTCAACAGGGAACTGTATATTAATAATTCCAATTATTTATATAAGCTGCCACTATTAACTGTGGCAGAATTAAATTGCCATCAACTAATCTGTTCGGCCTGCAAACATTCAGTGTAAGTTCATATCAACTGTAATAAAGGATATTTTCGTGGCCACAGAAAATACTTTCATACAGTCTTAATGTATTAGAGCATGTGGCAAGGGTGAAAATCGTAAAGGGACATTCATTTGCAAGGCAGAATCAGAAACTCATGTAATTTGTGCACAAGAGGTTTATTAACTAAACACTAACACAAACTAGTCTAACAAACAAACATACATACACTCGCGTGTACATACAAAAAAAGGGGAGCTAAAGTGGATGAGAAACCAGAAGCCATTAGAGAAACCAGAGAATGCAGTTATGGAAAACGAGCCAGGACCACCTGAGTTAAAAACCATCAGTGCCGTTTTACAACGGGGTCTACCGCTTATACTAAACCTCTGTTTCGTTTAGTTAAATGTACGATACTTGCATTGCCTTTGGTCGTTGAACGAGTGTCCGGATGCAGTCTCGGATGAAAGTTCTGATGGTTTGAAGGCTTGGTGGTGTTGGAGTTCTTCAAGTTGTTCCGGATTTGAAGGGTGATGAACTCCAAAAGAATGTTATTCTGGCTCGGTGGTGATTGGGAGAGTTTTCTCCCAGATGAAGGTGATGAGAGAACTAAGAGAGACATCAGCTGAGATCCTAGGATCTTTGATGAATGGAAAGTCAAGGCCGAAGCCTGGCTCAAACTTAAGGTACAGAAGACTTCTAGCTCACAGCCTCATCTTTTCAGTATCTGCAAGAAGCGCAGACTTAAGAGGCGGGTCACTGATGTGAGAGCTTTATCTGATATAGAGGTCACACCTCCGGAAGGTGACACAGCCAATGGTCACTTTCACTTTTGGAGGGAAAGTTTAAGACTCTTTGTCTTAGACCATGGTATTTTGCATATGTGATTCGATTGGGTGTTGATGCAAAAACTACTAAAGATTCTTAGAACACTGATATGTTGCATAGGTATAAACATGTAATATACGCTCAGTTAGATCATCCGAAGACGAACTGATAGAAACCAGACATGGTATAGTTAAGGTTACATGAACGAGTGGGTCTATCATAAGCATGCTTAAAACAGTATACAATACGAAAGACAATATACAAGAACAGTAATAATATACACAAAGACCTGAGGATATGTGATTGGAAGGTCAAAGAAAATCTGAGAATTGAGTAGGGGGGGAAGACTCTCTCTACATACTTTTAGGTCGTAAAGTTTATCTGATCTGGCTGAGGTGTCCTGGTTGCCATGGTAACCAGGGGCCTGGGGACCTTCACAGACATCCTGGCACCCAGTATGTTTATTGGCTGAGGGGTCTGTGATTATTTGTTAATCTAAAGAACCATTGATATTTTTGTCAGATGTTACCATGGTATACTGAAGTATAATTACAAGCATTTCATAAGTGTCAAAGGTTTTTATCGACAATTACATTAAGTTTATGCAAAGATATTCTCAGATCGGTTTCGGGTCTAATTCATATGTGAAAATAAATCAGATATGAATCGGATACGTGCATTTGCGCCTGCAGTGTAATCGGTCAGATCGGATATTCCCCTGTAAATGCGACTCCTACATCATTGAGAAGTTAGGTTGTTTTAAAACATTTTGCGTTGAAACCACAAAATAAAATGCACAAAAAAAACCCACAAAATGAAATGCACACAAACATGTCCCTGCCTTTGATATACAATAACTGATGAACGCATTTGGTTTTAAATACTAAAAAAAAACACAGACGATGTGACATGCTTAACAATATCTACCACCTGAGTATTATTCCACTCGCAAGCTTTCAACGGAGCTGCGTACATCACTGTCCTGAAGAATTTGTACTAGGATATATAATTATTTTGATGTATAGATGTATTGATAAATTGATCTGTGATGTCCTATATGCTATTTTTGGCTTGTTTCACCAAGTGTAGTGTAAAATGCACACATCAGACACGGGTCACATTTAAAAGAAATGTAAGCACGTCGTCCAAAAAAATGGATATAGTCACAAAATCGGTCATCAAGACCTGTGGTGTAAACGGAGCCCATTTCACCGGTTATTCGATTCATAGAGAGCCTGATGCAATTTCTTGCTCAGCCAACTTAGAAGTAATCCCTTAAAGATGACCCAGGTGGGACTCGAACCCACAATCCTCAGCTCCGAAGGCTGATGCCTTATCCATTAGGCCACTGGGCCCTTTTCCTGGTCAGTTAGAGGCACTCATAGACAGTCTGATGCAAGCTACACTGACAGAGGATTCCTAAGCTTGCCAGCTCTTTGCTAATTCTCACGGCTTTTGTGTAACTTTGTACTAATCATCCTGGAATTTCTTGCGCAGCAAACTGCCTTTCTTGCGCAGCAAACCTAAACGTAACCCCTCAAAGATGACCCAGGTGGGACTCGAACCCACAATCCTCAGCTCCGAAGGCTGATGCCTTATCCATTAGGCCACTAGGCCCTTTTTCTGATGAGTTAGAGGCATTCATAGACAGTCTGATGCAAGCTAATGTAGCACATTAGCTCAACAGGGAACTGTATATTAATAATTCCAATTATTTATATAAGCTGCCACTATTAACTGTGGCAGAATTAAATTGCCATCAACTAATCTGTTCGGCCTGCAAACATTCAGTGTAAGTTCATATCAACTGTAAGAAAGGATATTTTCGTGGCCACAGAAAATACTTTCATACAGTCTTAATGTATTAGAGCATGTGGCAAGGGTGAAAATCGTAAAGGGACATTCATTTGCAAGGCAGAATCAGAAACTCATGTAATTTGTGCACAAGAGGTTTATTAACTAAACACTAACACAAACTAGTCTAACAAACAAACATACATACACTCGCGCGTACATACAAAAAAAGGGGAGCTAAAGTGGATGGATGAAGCCATTAGAGAAACCAGAGAATGCAGTTATGGAAAACGAGCCAGGACCACCTGAGTTAAAAACCATCAGTGCCGTTTTACAACGGGGTCTACCGCTTATACTAAACCTCTGTTTCGTTTAGTTAAATGTACGATACTTGCATTGCCTTTGGTCGTTGAACGAGTGTCCGGATGCAGTCTCGGATGAAAGTTCTGATGGTTTGAAGGCTTGGTGGTGTTGGAGTTCTTCAAGTTGTTCCGGATTTGAAGGGTGATGAACTCCAAAAGAATGTTATTCTGGCTCGGTGGTGATTGGGAGAGTTTTCTCCCAGATGAAGGTGATGAGAGAACTAAGAGAGACATCAGCTGAGATCCTAGGATCTTTGATGAATGGAAAGTCAAGGCCGAAGCCTGGCTCAAACTTAAGGTACAGAAGACTTCTAGCTCACAGCCTCATCTTTTCAGTATCTGCAAGAAGCGCAGACTTAAGAGGCGGGTCACTGATGTGAGAGCTTTATCTGATATAGAGGTCACACCTCCGGAAGGTGACACAGCCAATGGTCACTTTCACTTTTGGAGGGAAAGTTTAAGACTCTTTGTCTTAGACCATGGTATTTTGCATATGTGATTCGATTGGGTGTTGATGCAAAAACTACTAAAGATTCTTAGAACACTGATATGTTGCATAGGTATAAACATGTAATATACGCTCAGTTAGATCATCCGAAGACGAACTGACATGGTATAGTTAAGGTTACATGAACGAGTGGGTCTATCATAAGCATGCTTAAAACAGTATACAATACGAAAGACAATATACAAGAACAGTAATAATATACACAAAGACCTGAGGATATGTGATTGGAAGGTCAAAGAAAATCTGAGAATTGAGTAGGGGGGGAAGACTCTCTCTACATACTTTTAGGTCGTAAAGTTTATCTGATCTGGCTGAGGTGTCCTGGTTGCCATGGTAACCAGGGGCCTGGGGACCTTCACAGACATCCTGGCACCCAGTATGTTTATTGGCTGAGGGGTCTGTGATTATTTGTTAATCTAAAGAACCATTGATATTTTTGTCAGATGTTACCATGGTATACTGAAGTATAATTACAAGCATTTCATAAGTGTCAAAGGTTTTTATCGACAATTACATTAAGTTTATGCAAAGATATTCTCAGATCGGTTTCGGGTCTAATTCATATGTGAAAATAAATCAGATATGAATCGGATACGTGCATTTGCGCCTGCAGTGTAAGCGGTCAGATCGGATATTCCCCTGTAAATGCGACTCCTACATCATTGAGAAGTTAGGTTGTTTTAAAACATTTTGCGTTGAAACCACAAAATAAAATGCACAAAATAAACCCACAAAATGAAATGCACACAAACATGTCCCTGCCTTTGATATACAATAACTGATGAACGCATTTGGTTTTAAATACTAAAAAAAAACACAGACGATGTGACATGCTTAACAATATCTACCACCTGAGTATTATTCCACTCGCAAGCTTTCAACGGAGCTGCGTACATCACTGTCCTGAAGAATTTGTACTAGGATATATAATTATTTTGATGTATAGATGTATTGATAAATTGATCTGTGATGTCCTATATGCTATTTTTGGCTTGTTTCACCAAGTGTAGTGTAAAATGCACACATCAGACACGGGTCACATTTAAAAGAAATGTAAGCACGTCGTCCAAAAAAACGGATATAGTCACAAAATCGGTCATCAAGACCTGTGGTGTAAACGGAGCCCATTTCACCGGTTATTCGATTCATAGAGAGCCTGATGCAATTTCTTGCTCAGCCAACTTAGAAGTAATCCCTTACAGATGACCCAGGTGGGACTTGAACCCACAATCCCCAGCTCCGGAGGCTGATGCCTTATCCATTAGGCCACTGGGCCCTTTTGCCAGTTAACCCACAGGCATTCATAGACAGCCTGATGCAAGCTAAACTGAGTAAGCATTGAGCAGCTTGCCAGCTCTTTGCTAATTCTTATGGCTTTTGTGTAACTTTGTACTAATCATCCTGGAATTTCTTGTACAGCAAACCTAAACGTAACCCCTCAAAGATGACCCAGGTGGGACTCGAACCCACAATCCTCAGCTCCGAAGGCTGATGCCTTATCCATTAGGCCACTAGGCCCTTTTTCTGATGAGTTAGAGGCATTCATAGACAGTCTGATGCAAGCTAATGTAGCACATTAGCTCAACAGGGAACTGTATATTAATAATTCCAATTATTTATATAAGCTGCCACTATTAACTGTGGCAGAATTAAATTGCCATCAACTAATCTGTTCGGCCTGCAAACATTCAGTGTAAGTTCATATCAACTGTAAGAAAGGATATTTTCGTGGCCACAGAAAATACTTTCATACAGTCTTAATGTATTAGAGCATGTGGCAAGGGTGAAAATCGTAAAGGGACATTCATTTGCAAGGCAGAATCAGAAACTCATGTAATTTGTGCACAAGAGGTTTATTAACTAAACACTAACACAAACTAGTCTAACAAACAAACATACATACACTCGCGTGTACATACAAAAAAAGGGGAGCTAAAGTGGATGAGAAACCAGAAGCCATTAGAGAAACCAGAGAATGCAGTTATGGAAAACGAGCCAGGACCACCTGAGTTAAAAACCATCAGTGCCGTTTTACAACGGGGTCTACCGCTTATACTAAACCTCTGTTTCGTTTAGTTAAATGTACGATACTTGCATTGCCTTTGGTCGTTGAACGAGTGTCCGGATGCAGTCTCGGATGAAAGTTCTGATGGTTTGAAGGCTTGGTGGTGTTGGAGTTCTTCAAGTTGTTCCGGATTTGAAGGGTGATGAACTCCAAAAGAATGTTATTCTGGCTCGGTGGTGATTGGGAGAGTTTTCTCCCAGATGAAGGTGATGAGAGAACTAAGAGAGACATCAGCTGAGATCCTAGGATCTTTGATGAATGGAAAGTCAAGGCCGAAGCCTGGCTCAAACTTAAGGTACAGAAGACTTCTAGCTCACAGCCTCATCTTTTCAGTATCTGCAAGAAGCACAGACTTAAGAGGCGGGTCACTGATGTGAGAGCTTTATCTGATATAGAGGTCACACCTCCGGAAGGTGACACAGCCAATGGTCACTTTCACTTTTGGAGGGAAAGTTTAAGACTCTTTGTCTTAGACCATGGTATTTTGCATATGTGATTCGATTGGGTGTTGATGCAAAAACTACTAAAGATTCTTAGAACACTGATATGTTGCATAGGTATAAACATGTAATATACGCTCAGTTAGATCATCCGAAGACGAACTGATAGAAACCAGACATGGTATAGTTAAGGTTACATGAACGAGTGGGTCTATCATAAGCATGCTTAAAACAGTATACAATACGAAAGACAATATACAAGAACAGTAATAATATACACAAAGACCTGAGGATATGTGATTGGAAGGTCAAAGAAAATCTGAGAATTGAGTAGGGGGGGAAGACTCTCTCTACATACTTTTAGGTCGTAAAGTTTATCTGATCTGGCTGAGGTGTCCTGGTTGCCATGGTAACCAGGGGCCTGGGGACCTTCACAGACATCCTGGCACCCAGTATGTTTATTGGCTGAGGGGTCTGTGATTATTTGTTAATCTAAAGAACCATTGATATTTTTGTCAGATGTTACCATGGTATACTGAAGTATAATTACAAGCATTTCATAAGTGTCAAAGGTTTTTATCGACAATTACATTAAGTTTATGCAAAGATATTCTCAGATCGGTTTCGGGTCTAATTCATATGTGAAAATAAATCAGATATGAATCGGATACGTGCATTTGCGCCTGCAGTGTAAGCGGTCAGATCGGATATTCCCCTGTAAATGCGACTCCTACATCATTGAGAAGTTAGGTTGTTTTAAAACATTTTGCGTTGAAACCACAAAATAAAATGCACAAAAAAACCCCACAAAATGAAATGCACACAAACATGTCCCTGCCTTTGATATACAATAACTGATGAACGCATTTGGTTTTAAATACTAAAAAAAAACACAGACGATGTGACATGCTTAACAATATCTACCACCTGAGTATTATTCCACTCGCAAGCTTTCAACGGAGCTGCGTACATCACTGTCCTGAAGAATTTGTACTAGGATATATAATTATTTTGATGTATAGATGTATTGATAAATTGATCTGTGATGTCCTATATGCTATTTTTGGCTTGTTTCACCAAGTGTAGTGTAAAATGCACACATCAGACACGGGTCACATTTAAAAGAAATGTAAGCACGTCGTCCAAAAAAATGGATATAGTCACAAAATCGGTCATCAAGACCTGTGGTGTAAACGGAGCCCATTTCACCGGTTATTCGATTCATAGAGAGCCTGATGCAATTTCTTGCTCAGCCAACTTAGAAGTAATCCCTTACAGATGACCCAGGTGGGACTCGAACCCACAATCCTCAGCTCCGAAGGCTGATGCCTTATCCATTAGGCCACTGGGCCCTTTTCCTGGTCAGTTAGAGGCACTCATAGACAGTCTGATGCAAGCTACACTGACAGAGGATTCCTAAGCTTGCCAGCTCTTTGCTAATTCTCACGGCTTTTGTGTAACTTTGTACTAATCATCCTGGAATTTCTTGCGCAGCAAACTGCCTTTCTTGCGCAGCAAACCTAAACGTAACCCCTCAAAGATGACCCAGGTGGGACTCGAACCCACAATCCTCAGCTCCGAAGGCTGATGCCTTATCCATTAGGCCACTAGGCCCTTTTTCTGATGAGTTAGAGGCATTCATAGACAGTCTGATGCAAGCTAATGTAGCACATTAGCTCAACAGGGAACTGTATATTAATAATTCCAATTATTTATATAAGCTGCCACTATTAACTGTGGCAGAATTAAATTGCCATCAACTAATCTGTTCGGCCTGCAAACATTCAGTGTAAGTTCATATCAACTGTAAGAAAGGATATTTTCGTGGCCACAGAAAATACTTTCATACAGTCTTAATGTATTAGAGCATGTGGCAAGGGTGAAAATCGTAAAGGGACATTCATTTGCAAGGCAGAATCAGAAACTCATGTAATTTGTGCACAAGAGGTTTATTAACTAAACACTAACACAAACTAGTCTAACAAACAAACATACATACACTCGCGCGTACATACAAAAAAAGGGGAGCTAAAGTGGATGGATGAAGCCATTAGAGAAACCAGAGAATGCAGTTATGGAAAACGAGCCAGGACCACCTGAGTTAAAAACCATCAGTGCCGTTTTACAACGGGGTCTACCGCTTATACTAAACCTCTGTTTCGTTTAGTTAAATGTACGATACTTGCATTGCCTTTGGTCGTTGAACGAGTGTCCGGATGCAGTCTCGGATGAAAGTTCTGATGGTTTGAAGGCTTGGTGGTGTTGGAGTTCTTCAAGTTGTTCCGGATTTGAAGGGTGATGAACTCCAAAAGAATGTTATTCTGGCTCGGTGGTGATTGGGAGAGTTTTCTCCCAGATGAAGGTGATGAGAGAACTAAGAGAGACATCAGCTGAGATCCTAGGATCTTTGATGAATGGAAAGTCAAGGCCGAAGCCTGGCTCAAACTTAAGGTACAGAAGACTTCTAGCTCACAGCCTCATCTTTTCAGTATCTGCAAGAAGCGCAGACTTAAGAGGCGGGTCACTGATGTGAGAGCTTTATCTGATATAGAGGTCACACCTCCGGAAGGTGACACAGCCAATGGTCACTTTCACTTTTGGAGGGAAAGTTTAAGACTCTTTGTCTTAGACCATGGTATTTTGCATATGTGATTCGATTGGGTGTTGATGCAAAAACTACTAAAGATTCTTAGAACACTGATATGTTGCATAGGTATAAACATGTAATATACGCTCAGTTAGATCATCCGAAGACGAACTGATAGAAACCAGACATGGTATAGTTAAGGTTACATGAACGAGTGGGTCTATCATAAGCATGCTTAAAACAGTATACAATACGAAAGACAATATACAAGAACAGTAATAATATACACAAAGACCTGAGGATATGTGATTGGAAGGTCAAAGAAAATCTGAGAATTGAGTAGGGGGGGAAGACTCTCTCTACATACTTTTAGGTCGTAAAGTTTATCTGATCTGGCTGAGGTGTCCTGGTTGCCATGGTAACCAGGGGCCTGGGGACCTTCACAGACATCCTGGCACCCAGTATGTTTATTGGCTGAGGGGTCTGTGATTATTTGTTAATCTAAAGAACCATTGATATTTTTGTCAGATGTTACCATGGTATACTGAAGTATAATTACAAGCATTTCATAAGTGTCAAAGGTTTTTATCGACAATTACATTAAGTTTATGCAAAGATATTCTCAGATCGGTTTCGGGTCTAATTCATATGTGAAAATAAATCAGATATGAATCGGATACGTGCATTTGCGCCTGCAGTGTAAGCGGTCAGATCGGATATTCCCCTGTAAATGCGACTCCTACATCATTGAGAAGTTAGGTTGTTTTAAAACATTTTGCGTTGAAACCACAAAATAAAATGCACAAAAAAACCCCACAAAATGAAATGCACACAAACATGTCCCTGCCTTTGATATACAATAACTGATGAACGCATTTGGTTTTAAATACTAAAAAAAAACACAGACGATGTGACATGCTTAACAATATCTACCACCTGAGTATTATTCCACTCGCAAGCTTTCAACGGAGCTGCGTACATCACTGTCCTGAAGAATTTGTACTAGGATATATAATTATTTTGATGTATAGATGTATTGATAAATTGATCTGTGATGTCCTATATGCTATTTTTGGCTTGTTTCACCAAGTGTAGTGTAAAATGCACACATCAGACACGGGTCACATTTAAAAGAAATGTAAGCACGTCGTCCAAAAAAATGGATATAGTCACAAAATCGGTCATCAAGACCTGTGGTGTAAACGGAGCCCATTTCACCGGTTATTCGATTCATAGAGAGCCTGATGCAATTTCTTGCTCAGCCAACTTAGAAGTAATCCCTTACAGATGACCCAGGTGGGACTCGAACCCACAATCCTCAGCTCCGAAGGCTGATGCCTTATCCATTAGGCCACTGGGCCCTTTTCCTGGTCAGTTAGAGGCACTCATAGACAGTCTGATGCAAGCTACACTGACAGAGGATTCCTAAGCTTGCCAGCTCTTTGCTAATTCTCACGGCTTTTGTGTAACTTTGTACTAATCATCCTGGAATTTCTTGCGCAGCAAACTGCCTTTCTTGCGCAGCAAACCTAAACGTAACCCCTCAAAGATGACCCAGGTGGGACTCGAACCCACAATCCTCAGCTCCGAAGGCTGATGCCTTATCCATTAGGCCACTAGGCCCTTTTTCTGATGAGTTAGAGGCATTCATAGACAGTCTGATGCAAGCTAATGTAGCACATTAGCTCAACAGGGAACTGTATATTAATAATTCCAATTATTTATATAAGCTGCCACTATTAACTGTGGCAGAATTAAATTGCCATCAACTAATCTGTTCGGCCTGCAAACATTCAGTGTAAGTTCATATCAACTGTAAGAAAGGATATTTTCGTGGCCACAGAAAATACTTTCATACAGTCTTAATGTATTAGAGCATGTGGCAAGGGTGAAAATCGTAAAGGGACATTCATTTGCAAGGCAGAATCAGAAACTCATGTAATTTGTGCACAAGAGGTTTATTAACTAAACACTAACACAAACTAGTCTAACAAACAAACATACATACACTCGCGCGTACATACAAAAAAAGGGGAGCTAAAGTGGATGGATGAAGCCATTAGAGAAACCAGAGAATGCAGTTATGGAAAACGAGCCAGGACCACCTGAGTTAAAAACCATCAGTGCCGTTTTACAACGGGGTCTACCGCTTATACTAAACCTCTGTTTCGTTTAGTTAAATGTACGATACTTGCATTGCCTTTGGTCGTTGAACGAGTGTCCGGATGCAGTCTCGGATGAAAGTTCTGATGGTTTGAAGGCTTGGTGGTGTTGGAGTTCTTCAAGTTGTTCCGGATTTGAAGGGTGATGAACTCCAAAAGAATGTTATTCTGGCTCGGTGGTGATTGGGAGAGTTTTCTCCCAGATGAAGGTGATGAGAGAACTAAGAGAGACATCAGCTGAGATCCTAGGATCTTTGATGAATGGAAAGTCAAGGCCGAAGCCTGGCTCAAACTTAAGGTACAGAAGACTTCTAGCTCACAGCCTCATCTTTTCAGTATCTGCAAGAAGCGCAGACTTAAGAGGCGGGTCACTGATGTGAGAGCTTTATCTGATATAGAGGTCACACCTCCGGAAGGTGACACAGCCAATGGTCACTTTCACTTTTGGAGGGAAAGTTTAAGACTCTTTGTCTTAGACCATGGTATTTTGCATATGTGATTCGATTGGGTGTTGATGCAAAAACTACTAAAGATTCTTAGAACACTGATATGTTGCATAGGTATAAACATGTAATATACGCTCAGTTAGATCATCCGAAGACGAACTGATAGAAACCAGACATGGTATAGTTAAGGTTACATGAACGAGTGGGTCTATCATAAGCATGCTTAAAACAGTATACAATACGAAAGACAATATACAAGAACAGTAATAATATACACAAAGACCTGAGGATATGTGATTGGAAGGTCAAAGAAAATCTGAGAATTGAGTAGGGGGGGAAGACTCTCTCTACATACTTTTAGGTCGTAAAGTTTATCTGATCTGACTGAGGTGTCCTGGTTGCCATGGTAACCAGGGGCCTGGGGACCTTCACAGACATCCTGGCACCCAGTATGTTTATTGGCTGAGGGGTCTGTGATTATTTGTTAATCTAAAGAACCATTGATATTTTTGTCAGATGTTACCATGGTATACTGAAGTATAATTACAAGCATTTCATAAGTGTCAAAGGTTTTTATCGACAATTACATTAAGTTTATGCAAAGATATTCTCAGATCGGTTTCGGGTCTAATTCATATGTGAAAATAAATCAGATATGAATCGGATACGTGCATTTGCGCCTGCAGTGTAAGCGGTCAGATCGGATATTCCCCTGTAAATGCGACTCCTACATCATTGAGAAGTTAGGTTGTTTTAAAACATTTTGCGTTGAAACCACAAAATAAAATGCACAAAAAAAACCCACAAAATGAAATGCACACAAACATGTCCCTGCCTTTGATATACAATAACTGATGAACGCATTTGGTTTTAAATACTAAAAAAAAACACAGACGATGTGACATGCTTAACAATATCTACCACCTGAGTATTATTCCACTCGCAAGCTTTCAACGGAGCTGCGTACATCACTGTCCTGAAGAATTTGTACTAGGATATATAATTATTTTGATGTATAGATGTATTGATAAATTGATCTGTGATGTCCTATATGCTATTTTTGGCTTGTTTCACCAAGTGTAGTGTAAAATGCACACATCAGACACGGGTCACATTTAAAAGAAATGTAAGCACGTCGTCCAAAAAAACGGATATAGTCACAAAATCGGTCATCAAGACCTGTGGTGTAAACGGAGCCCATTTCACCGGTTATTCGATTCATAGAGAGCCTGATGCAATTTCTTGCTCAGCCAACTTAGAAGTAATCCCTTACAGATGACCCAGGTGGGACTTGAACCCACAATCCCCAGCTCCGGAGGCTGATGCCTTATCCATTAGGCCACTGGGCCCTTTTGCCAGTTAACCCACAGGCATTCATAGACAGCCTGATGCAAGCTAAACTGAGAAAGCATTCAGAAACTTGCCAGCTCTTTGCTAATTCTTATGGCTATTGTGTAACTTTGTACTAAACATCCTGGAATTTCTTGTGCAGCAAACCTAAACTTAACCCCTCAAAGATGACCCAGGTGGGACTCGAACCCACAATCCTCAGCTCCGAAGGCTGATGCCTTATCCATTAGGCCACTGGGCCCTTTTCCTGGTCAGTTAGAGGCACTCATAGACAGTCTGATGCAAGCTACACTGACAGAGGATTCCTAAGCTTGCCAGCTCTTTGCTAATTCTCACGGCTTTTGTGTAACTTTGTACTAATCATCCTGGAATTTCTTGCGCAGCAAACTGCCTTTCTTGCGCAGCAAACCTAAACGTAACCCTTCAAAGATGACCCAGGTGGGACTCGAACCCACAATCCTCAGCTCCGAAGGCTGATGCCTTATCCATTAGGCCACTAGGCCCTTTTTCTGATGAGTTAGAGGCATTCATAGACAGTCTGATGCAAGCTAATGTAGCACATTAGCTCAACAGGGAACTGTATATTAATAATTCCAATTATTTATATAAGCTGCCACTATTAACTGTGGCAGAATTAAATTGCCATCAACTAATCTGTTCGGCCTGCAAACATTCAGTGTAAGTTCATATCAACTGTAAGAAAGGATATTTTCGTGGCCACAGAAAATACTTTCATACAGTCTTAATGTATTAGAGCATGTGGCAAGGGTGAAAATCGTAAAGGGACATTCATTTGCAAGGCAGAATCAGAAACTCATGTAATTTGTGCACAAGAGGTTTATTAACTAAACACTAACACAAACTAGTCTAACAAACAAACATACATACACTCGCGCGTACATACAAAAAAAGGGGAGCTAAAGTGGATGGATGAAGCCATTAGAGAAACCAGAGAATGCAGTTATGGAAAACGAGCCAGGACCACCTGAGTTAAAAACCATCAGTGCCGTTTTACAACGGGGTCTACCGCTTATACTAAACCTCTGTTTCGTTTAGTTAAATGTACGATACTTGCATTGCCTTTGGTCGTTGAACGAGTGTCCGGATGCAGTCTCGGATGAAAGTTCTGATGGTTTGAAGGCTTGGTGGTGTTGGAGTTCTTCAAGTTGTTCCGGATTTGAAGGGTGATGAACTCCAAAAGAATGTTATTCTGGCTCGGTGGTGATTGGGAGAGTTTTCTCCCAGATGAAGGTGATGAGAGAACTAAGAGAGACATCAGCTGAGATCCTAGGATCTTTGATGAATGGAAAGTCAAGGCCGAAGCCTGGCTCAAACTTAAGGTACAGAAGACTTCTAGCTCACAGCCTCATCTTTTCAGTATCTGCAAGAAGCGCAGACTTAAGAGGCGGGTCACTGATGTGAGAGCTTTATCTGATATAGAGGTCACACCTCCGGAAGGTGACACAGCCAATGGTCACTTTCACTTTTGGAGGGAAAGTTTAAGACTCTTTGTCTTAGACCATGGTATTTTGCATATGTGATTCGATTGGGTGTTGATGCAAAAACTACTAAAGATTCTTAGAACACTGATATGTTGCATAGGTATAAACATGTAATATACGCTCAGTTAGATCATCCGAAGACGAACTGACATGGTATAGTTAAGGTTACATGAACGAGTGGGTCTATCATAAGCATGCTTAAAACAGTATACAATACGAAAGACAATATACAAGAACAGTAATAATATACACAAAGACCTGAGGATATGTGATTGGAAGGTCAAAGAAAATCTGAGAATTGAGTAGGGGGGGAAGACTCTCTCTACATACTTTTAGGTCGTAAAGTTTATCTGATCTGGCTGAGGTGTCCTGGTTGCCATGGTAACCAGGGGCCTGGGGACCTTCACAGACATCCTGGCACCCAGTATGTTTATTGGCTGAGGGGTCTGTGATTATTTGTTAATCTAAAGAACCATTGATATTTTTGTCAGATGTTACCATGGTATACTGAAGTATAATTACAAGCATTTCATAAGTGTCAAAGGTTTTTATCGACAATTACATTAAGTTTATGCAAAGATATTCTCAGATCGGTTTCGGGTCTAATTCATATGTGAAAATAAATCAGATATGAATCGGATACGTGCATTTGCGCCTGCAGTGTAAGCGGTCAGATCGGATATTCCCCTGTAAATGCGACTCCTACATCATTGAGAAGTTAGGTTGTTTTAAAACATTTTGCGTTGAAACCACAAAATAAAATGCACAAAAAAAAACCACAAAATGAAATGCACACAAACATGTCCCTGCCTTTGATATACAATAACTGATGAACGCATTTGGTTTTAAATACTAAAAAAAAACACAGACGATGTGACATGCTTAACAATATCTACCACCTGAGTATTATTCCACTCGCAAGCTTTCAACGGAGCTGCGTACATCACTGTCCTGAAGAATTTGTACTAGGATATATAATTATTTTGATGTATAGATGTATTGATAAATTGATCTGTGATGTCCTATATGCTATTTTTGGCTTGTTTCACCAAGTGTAGTGTAAAATGCACACATCAGACACGGGTCACATTTAAAAGAAATGTAAGCACGTCGTCCAAAAAAACGGATATATTCACAAAATCGGTCATCAAGACCTGTGGTGTAAACGGAGCCCATTTCACCGGTTATTCGATTCATAGAGAGCCTGATGCAATTTCGTGCTCAGCCAACTTAGAAGTAATCCCTTACAGATGACCCAGGTGGGACTTGAACCCACAATCCCCAGCTCCGGAGGCTGATGCCTTATCCATTAGGCCACTGGGCCCTTTTGCCAGTTAACCCACAGGCATTCATAGACAGCCTGATGCAAGCTAAACTGAGAAAGCATTCAGAAACTTGCCAGCTCTTTGCTAATTCTTACGGCTATTGTGTAACTTTGTACTAAACATCCTGGAATTTCTTGTGCAGCAAACCTAAACTTAACCCCTCAAAGATGACCCAGGTGGGACTCGAACCCACAATCCTCAGCTCCGAAGGCTGATGCCTTATCCATTAGGCCACTGGGCCCTTTTCCTGGTCAGTTAGAGGCACTCATAGACAGTCTGATGCAAGCTACACTGACAGAGGATTCCTAAGCTTGCCAGCTCTTTGCTAATTCTCACGGCTTTTGTGTAACTTTGTACTAATCATCCTGGAATTTCTTGCGCAGCAAACTGCCTTTCTTGCGCAGCAAACCTAAACGTAACCCTTCAAAGATGACCCAGGTGGGACTCGAACCCACAATCCTCAGCTCCGAAGGCTGATGCCTTATCCATTAGGCCACTAGGCCCTTTTTCTGATGAGTTAGAGGCATTCATAGACAGTCTGATGCAAGCTAATGTAGCACATTAGCTCAACAGGGAACTGTATATTAATAATTCCAATTATTTATATAAGCTGCCACTATTAACTGTGGCAGAATTAAATTGCCATCAACTAATCTGTTCGGCCTGCAAACATTCAGTGTAAGTTCATATCAACTGTAAGAAAGGATATTTTCGTGGCCACAGAAAATACTTTCATACAGTCTTAATGTATTAGAGCATGTGGCAAGGGTGAAAATCGTAAAGGGACATTCATTTGCAAGGCAGAATCAGAAACTCATGTAATTTGTGCACAAGAGGTTTATTAACTAAACACTAACACAAACTAGTCTAACAAACAAACATACATACACTCGCGCGTACATACAAAAAAAGGGGAGCTAAAGTGGATGGATGAAGCCATTAGAGAAACCAGAGAATGCAGTTATGGAAAACGAGCCAGGACCACCTGAGTTAAAAACCATCAGTGCCGTTTTACAACGGGGTCTACCGCTTATACTAAACCTCTGTTTCGTTTAGTTAAATGTACGATACTTGCATTGCCTTTGGTCGTTGAACGAGTGTCCGGATGCAGTCTCGGATGAAAGTTCTGATGGTTTGAAGGCTTGGTGGTGTTGGAGTTCTTCAAGTTGTTCCGGATTTGAAGGGTGATGAACTCCAAAAGAATGTTATTCTGGCTCGGTGGTGATTGGGAGAGTTTTCTCCCAGATGAAGGTGATGAGAGAACTAAGAGAGACATCAGCTGAGATCCTAGGATCTTTGATGAATGGAAAGTCAAGGCCGAAGCCTGGCTCAAACTTAAGGTACAGAAGACTTCTAGCTCACAGCCTCATCTTTTCAGTATCTGCAAGAAGCGCAGACTTAAGAGGCGGGTCACTGATGTGAGAGCTTTATCTGATATAGAGGTCACACCTCCGGAAGGTGACACAGCCAATGGTCACTTTCACTTTTGGAGGGAAAGTTTAAGACTCTTTGTCTTAGACCATGGTATTTTGCATATGTGATTCGATTGGGTGTTGATGCAAAAACTACTAAAGATTCTTAGAACACTGATATGTTGCATAGGTATAAACATGTAATATACGCTCAGTTAGATCATCCGAAGACGAACTGACATGGTATAGTTAAGGTTACATGAACGAGTGGGTCTATCATAAGCATGCTTAAAACAGTATACAATACGAAAGACAATATACAAGAACAGTAATAATATACACAAAGACCTGAGGATATGTGATTGGAAGGTCAAAGAAAATCTGAGAATTGAGTAGGGGGGGAAGACTCTCTCTACATACTTTTAGGTCGTAAAGTTTATCTGATCTGGCTGAGGTGTCCTGGTTGCCATGGTAACCAGGGGCCTGGGGACCTTCACAGACATCCTGGCACCCAGTATGTTTATTGGCTGAGGGGTCTGTGATTATTTGTTAATCTAAAGAACCATTGATATTTTTGTCAGATGTTACCATGGTATACTGAAGTATAATTACAAGCATTTCATAAGTGTCAAAGGTTTTTATCGACAATTACATTAAGTTTATGCAAAGATATTCTCAGATCGGTTTCGGGTCTAATTCATATGTGAAAATAAATCAGATATGAATCGGATACGTGCATTTGCGCCTGCAGTGTAAGCGGTCAGATCGGATATTCCCCTGTAAATGCGACTCCTACATCATTGAGAAGTTAGGTTGTTTTAAAACATTTTGCGTTGAAACCACAAAATAAAATGCACAAAATAAAACCACAAAATGAAATGCACACAAACATGTCCCTGCCTTTGATATACAATAACTGATGAACGCATTTGGTTTTAAATACTAAAAAAAAACACAGACGATGTGACATGCTTAAAAATATCTACCACCTGAGTATTATTCCACTCGCAAGCTTTCAACGGAGCTGCGTACATCACTGTCCTGAAGAATTTGTACTAGGATATATAATTATTTTGATGTATAGATGTATTGATAAATTGATCTGTGATGTCCTATATGCTATTTTTGGCTTGTTTCACCAAGTGTAGTGTAAAATGCACACATCAGACACGGGTCACATTTAAAAGAAATGTAAGCACGTCGTCCAAAAAAACGGATATAGTCACAAAATCGGTCATCAAGACCTGTGGTGTAAACGGAGCCCATTTCACCGGTTATTCGATTCATAGAGAGCCTGATGCAATTTCTTGCTCAGCCAACTTAGAAGTAATCCCTTACAGATGACCCAGGTGGGACTTGAACCCACAATCCCCAGCTCCGGAGGCTGATGCCTTATCCATTAGGCCACTGGGCCCTTTTGCCAGTTAACACACAGGCATTCATAGACAGCCTGATGCAAGCTAAACTGAGTAAGCATTGAGCAGCTTGCCAGCTCTTTGCTAATTCTTACGGCTTTTGTGTAACTTTGTACTAATCATCCTGGAATTTCTTGTACAGCAAACCTAAACGTAACCCCTCAAAGATGACCCAGGTGGGACTCGAACCCACAATCCTCAGCTCCGAAGGCTGATGCCTTATCCATTAGGCCACTAGGCCCTTTTTCTGATGAGTTAGAGGCATTCATAGACAGTCTGATGCAAGCTAATGTAGCACATTAGCTCAACAGGGAACTGTATATTAATAATTCCAATTATTTATATAAGCTGCCACTATTAACTGTGGCAGAATTAAATTGCCATCAACTAATCTGTTCGGCCTGCAAACATTCAGTGTAAGTTCATATCAACTGTAAGAAAGGATATTTTCGTGGCCACAGAAAATACTTTCATACAGTCTTAATGTATTAGAGCATGTGGCAAGGGTGAAAATCGTAAAGGGACATTCATTTGCAAGGCAGAATCAGAAACTCATGTAATTTGTGCACAAGAGGTTTATTAACTAAACACTAACACAAACTAGTCTAACAAACAAACATACATACACTCGCGCGTACATACAAAAAAAGGGGAGCTAAAGTGGATGAGAAACCAGAAGCCATTAGAGAAACCAGAGAATGCAGTTATGGAAAACGAGCCAGGACCACCTGAGTTAAAAACCATCAGTGCCGTTTTACAACGGGGTCTACCGCTTATACTAAACCTCTGTTTCGTTTAGTTAAATGTACGATACTTGCATTGCCTTTGGTCGTTGAACGAGTGTCCGGATGCAGTCTCGGATGAAAGTTCTGATGGTTTGAAGGCTTGGTGGTGTTGGAGTTCTTCAAGTTGTTCCGGATTTGAAGGGTGATGAACTACTAAAAAACTACTAAAGATTCTTAGAACACTGATATGTTGCATAGGTATAAACATGTAATATACGCTCAGTTAGATCATCCGAAGACGAACTGATAGAAACCAGACATGGTATAGTTAAGGTTACATGAACGAGTGGGTCTATCATAAGCATGCTTAAAACAGTATACAATACGAAAGACAATATACAAGAACAGTAATAATATACACAAAGACCTGAGGATATGTGATTGGAAGGTCAAAGAAAATCTGAGAATTGAGTAGGGGGGGAAGACTCTCTCTACATACTTTTAGGTCGTAAAGTTTATCTGATCTGGCTGAGGTGTCCTGGTTGCCATGGTAACCAGGGGCCTGGGGACCTTCACAGACATCCTGGCACCCAGTATGTTTATTGGCTGAGGGGTCTGTGATTATTTGTTAATCTAAAGAACCATTGATATTTTTGTCAGATGTTACCATGGTATACTGAAGTATAATTACAAGCATTTCATAAGTGTCAAAGGTTTTTATCGACAATTACATTAAGTTTATGCAAAGATATTCTCAGATCGGTTTCGGGTCTAATTCATATGTGAAAATAAATCAGATATGAATCGGATACGTGCATTTGCGCCTGCAGTGTAAGCGGTCAGATCGGATATTCCCCTGTAAATGCGACTCCTACATCATTGAGAAGTTAGGTTGTTTTAAAACATTTTGCGTTGAAACCACAAAATAAAATGCACAAAATAAAACCACAAAATGAAATGCACACAAACATGTCCCTGCCTTTGATATACAATAACTGATGAACGCATTTGGTTTTAAATACTAAAAAAAAACACAGACGATGTGACATGCTTAAAAATATCTACCACCTGAGTATTATTCCACTCGCAAGCTTTCAACGGAGCTGCGTACATCACTGTCCTGAAGAATTTGTACTAGGATATATAATTATTTTGATGTATAGATGTATTGATAAATTGATCTGTGATGTCCTATATGCTATTTTTGGCTTGTTTCACCAAGTGTAGTGTAAAATGCACACATCAGACACGGGTCACATTTAAAAGAAATGTAAGCACGTCGTCCAAAAAAATGGATATAGTCACAAAATCGGTCATCAAGACCTGTGGTGTAAACGGAGCCCATTTCACCGGTTATTCGATTCATAGAGAGCCTGATGCAATTTCTTGCTCAGCCAACTTAGAAGTAATCCCTTACAGATGACCCAGGTGGGACTCGAACCCACAATCCTCAGCTCCGAAGGCTGATGCCTTATCCATTAGGCCACTGGGCCCTTTTCCTGGTCAGTTAGAGGCACTCATAGACAGTCTGATGCAAGCTACACTGACAGAGGATTCCTAAGCTTGCCAGCTCTTTGCTAATTCTCACGGCTTTTGTGTAACTTTGTACTAATCATCCTGGAATTTCTTGCGCAGCAAACTGCCTTTCTTGCGCAGCAAACCTAAACGTAACCCCTCAAAGATGACCCAGGTGGGACTCGAACCCACAATCCTCAGCTCCGAAGGCTGATGCCTTATCCATTAGGCCACTAGGCCCTTTTTCTGATGAGTTAGAGGCATTCATAGACAGTCTGATGCAAGCTAATGTAGCACATTAGCTCAACAGGGAACTGTATATTAATAATTCCAATTATTTATATAAGCTGCCACTATTAACTGTGGCAGAATTAAATTGCCATCAACTAATCTGTTCGGCCTGCAAACATTCAGTGTAAGTTCATATCAACTGTAAGAAAGGATATTTTCGTGGCCACAGAAAATACTTTCATACAGTCTTAATGTATTAGAGCATGTGGCAAGGGTGAAAATCGTAAAGGGACATTCATTTGCAAGGCAGAATCAGAAACTCATGTAATTTGTGCACAAGAGGTTTATTAACTAAACACTAACACAAACTAGTCTAACAAACAAACATACATACACTCGCATGTACATACAAAAAAAGGGGAGCTAAAGTGGATGGATGAAGCCATTAGAGAAACCAGAGAATGCAGTTATGGAAAACGAGCCAGGACCACCTGAGTTAAAAACCATCAGTGCCGTTTTACAACGGGGTCTACCGCTTATACTAAACCTCTGTTTCGTTTAGTTAAATGTACGATACTTGCATTGCCTTTGGTCGTTGAACGAGTGTCCGGATGCAGTCTCGGATGAAAGTTCTGATGGTTTGAAGGCTTGGTGGTGTTGGAGTTCTTCAAGTTGTTCCGGATTTGAAGGGTGATGAACTCCAAAAGAATGTTATTCTGGCTCGGTGGTGATTGGGAGAGTTTTCTCCCAGATGAAGGTGATGAGAGAACTAAGAGAGACATCAGCTGAGATCCTAGGATCTTTGATGAATGGAAAGTCAAGGCCGAAGCCTGGCTCAAACTTAAGGTACAGAAGACTTCTAGCTCACAGCCTCATCTTTTCAGTATCTGCAAGAAGCGCAGACTTAAGAGGCGGGTCACTGATGTGAGAGCTTTATCTGATATAGAGGTCACACCTCCGGAAGGTGACACAGCCAATGGTCACTTTCACTTTTGGAGGGAAAGTTTAAGACTCTTTGTCTTAGACCATGGTATTTTGCATATGTGATTCGATTGGGTGTTGATGCAAAAACTACTAAAGATTCTTAGAACACTGATATGTTGCATAGGTATAAACATGTAATATACGCTCAGTTAGATCATCCGAAGACGAACTGACATGGTATAGTTAAGGTTACATGAACGAGTGGGTCTATCATAAGCATGCTTAAAACAGTATACAATACGAAAGACAATATACAAGAACAGTAATAATATACACAAAGACCTGAGGATATGTGATTGGAAGGTCAAAGAAAATCTGAGAATTGAGTAGGGGGGGAAGACTCTCTCTACATACTTTTAGGTCGTAAAGTTTATCTGATCTGGCTGAGGTGTCCTGGTTGCCATGGTAACCAGGGGCCTGGGGACCTTCACAGACATCCTGGCACCCAGTATGTTTATTGGCTGAGGGGTCTGTGATTATTTGTTAATCTAAAGAACCATTGATATTTTTGTCAGATGTTACCATGGTATACTGAAGTATAATTACAAGCATTTCATAAGTGTCAAAGGTTTTTATCGACAATTACATTAAGTTTATGCAAAGATATTCTCAGATCGGTTTCGGGTCTAATTCATATGTGAAAATAAATCAGATATGAATCGGATACGTGCATTTGCGCCTGCAGTGTAAGCGGTCAGATCGGATATTCCCCTGTAAATGCGACTCCTACATCATTGAGAAGTTAGGTTGTTTTAAAACATTTTGCGTTGAAACCACAAAATAAAATGCACAAAATAAAACCACAAAATGAAATGCACACAAACATGTCCCTGCCTTTGATATACAATAACTGATGAACGCATTTGGTTTTAAATACTAAAAAAAAACACAGACGATGTGACATGCTTAAAAATATCTACCACCTGAGTATTATTCCACTCGCAAGCTTTCAACGGAGCTGCGTACATCACTGTCCTGAAGAATTTGTACTAGGATATATAATTATTTTGATGTATAGATGTATTGATAAATTGATCTGTGATGTCCTATATGCTATTTTTGGCTTGTTTCACCAAGTGTAGTGTAAAATGCACACATCAGACACGGGTCACATTTAAAAGAAATGTAAGCACGTCGTCCAAAAAAACGGATATAGTCACAAAATCGGTCACCAAGACCTGTGGTGTAAACGGAGCCCATTTCACCGGTTATTTGATTAATAGAGAGCCTGATGCAATTTCTTGCTCAGCCAACTTAGAAGTAATCCCTTACAGATGACCCAGGTGGGACTTGAACCCACAATCCCCAGCTCCGGAGGCTGATGCCTTATCCATTAGGCCACTGGGCCCTTTTGCCAGTTAACCCACAGGCATTCATAGACAGCCTGATGCAAGCTAAACTGAGTAAGCATTGAGCAGCTTGCCAGCTCTTTGCTAATTCTTACGGCTTTTGTGTAACTTTGTACTAATCATCCTGGAATTTCTTGTACAGCAAACCTAAACGTAACCCCTCAAAGATGACCCAGGTGGGACTCGAACCCACAATCCTCAGCTCCGAAGGCTGATGCCTTATCCATTAGGCCACTAGGCCCTTTTTCTGATGAGTTAGAGGCATTCATAGACAGTCTGATGCAAGCTAATGTAGCACATTAGCTCAACAGGGAACTGTATATTAATAATTCCAATTATTTATATAAGCTGCCACTATTAACTGTGGCAGAATTAAATTGCCATCAACTAATCTGTTCGGCCTGCAAACATTCAGTGTAAGTTCATATCAACTGTAAGAAAGGATATTTTCGTGGCCACAGAAAATACTTTCATACAGTCTTAATGTATTAGAGCATGTGGCAAGGGTGAAAATCGTAAAGGGACATTCATTTGCAAGGCAGAATCAGAAACTCATGTAATTTGTGCACAAGAGGTTTATTAACTAAACACTAACACAAACTAGTCTAACAAACAAACATACATACACTCGCGTGTACATACAAAAAAAGGGGAGCTAAAGTGGATGAGAAACCAGAAGCCATTAGAGAAACCAGAGAATGCAGTTATGGAAAACGAGCCAGGACCACCTGAGTTAAAAACCATCAGTGCCGTTTTACAACGGGGTCTACCGCTTATACTAAACCTCTGTTTCGTTTAGTTAAATGTACGATACTTGCATTGCCTTTGGTCGTTGAACGAGTGTCCGGATGCAGTCTCGGATGAAAGTTCTGATGGTTTGAAGGCTTGGTGGTGTTGGAGTTCTTCAAGTTGTTCCGGATTTGAAGGGTGATGAACTCCAAAAGAATGTTATTCTGGCTCGGTGGTGATTGGGAGAGTTTTCTCCCAGATGAAGGTGATGAGAGAACTAAGAGAGACATCAGCTGAGATCCTAGGATCTTTGATGAATGGAAAGTCAAGGCCGAAGCCTGGCTCAAACTTAAGGTACAGAAGACTTCTAGCTCACAGCCTCATCTTTTCAGTATCTGCAAGAAGCGCAGACTTAAGAGGCGGGTCACTGATGTGAGAGCTTTATCTGATATAGAGGTCACACCTCCGGAAGGTGACACAGCCAATGGTCACTTTCACTTTTGGAGGGAAAGTTTAAGACTCTTTGTCTTAGACCATGGTATTTTGCATATGTGATTCGATTGGGTGTTGATGCAAAAACTACTAAAGATTCTTAGAACACTGATATGTTGCATAGGTATAAACATGTAATATACGCTCAGTTAGATCATCCGAAGACGAACTGATAGAAACCAGACATGGTATAGTTAAGGTTACATGAACGAGTGGGTCTATCATAAGCATGCTTAAAACAGTATACAATACGAAAGACAATATACAAGAACAGTAATAATATACACAAAGACCTGAGGATATGTGATTGGAAGGTCAAAGAAAATCTGAGAATTGAGTAGGGGGGGAAGACTCTCTCTACATACTTTTAGGTCGTAAAGTTTATCTGATCTGGCTGAGGTGTCCTGGTTGCCATGGTAACCAGGGGCCTGGGGACCTTCACAGACATCCTGGCACCCAGTATGTTTATTGGCTGAGGGGTCTGTGATTATTTGTTAATCTAAAGAACCATTGATATTTTTGTCAGATGTTACCATGGTATACCGAAGTATAATTACAAGCATTTCATAAGTGTCAAAGGTTTTTATCGACAATTACATTAAGTTTATGCAAAGATATTCTCAGATCGGTTTCGGGTCTAATTCATATGTGAAAATAAATCAGATATGAATCGGATACGTGCATTTGCGCCTGCAGTGTAAGCGGTCAGATCGGATATTCCCCTGTAAATGCGACTCCTACATCATTGAGAAGTTAGGTTGTTTTAAAACATTTTGCGTTGAAACCACAAAATAAAATGCACAAAAAAAACCCACAAAATGAAATGCACACAAACATGTCCCTGCCTTTGATATACAATAACTGATGAACGCATTTGGTTTTAAATACTAAAAAAAAACACAGACGATGTGACATGCTTAACAATATCTACCACCTGAGTATTATTCCACTCGCAAGCTTTCAACGGAGCTGCGTACATCACTGTCCTGAAGAATTTGTACTAGGATATATAATTATTTTGATGTATAGATGTATTGATAAATTGATCTGTGATGTCCTATATGCTATTTTTGGCTTGTTTCACCAAGTGTAGTGTAAAATGCACACATCAGACACGGGTCACATTTAAAAGAAATGTAAGCACGTCGTCCAAAAAAACGGATATAGTCACAAAATCGGTCATCAAGACCTGTGGTGTAAACGGAGCCCATTTCACCGGTTATTCGATTCATAGAGAGCCTGATGCAATTTCTTGCTCAGCCAACTTAGAAGTAATCCCTTACAGATGACCCAGGTGGGACTTGAACCCACAATCCCCAGCTCCGGAGGCTGATGCCTTATCCAATAGGCCACTGGGCCCTTTTGCCAGTTAACCCACAGGCATTCATAGACAGCCTGATGCAAGCTAAACTGAGAAAGCATTCAGAAACTTGCCAGCTCTTTGCTAATTCTTACGGCTATTGTGTAACTTTGTACTAAACATCCTGGAATTTCTTGTGCAGCAAACCTAAACGTAACCCCTCAAAGATGACCCAGGTGGGACTCGAACCCACAATCCTCAGCTCCGAAGGCTGATGCCTTATCCATTAGGCCACTGGGCCCTTTTCCTGGTCAGTTAGAGGCACTCATAGACAGTCTGATGCAAGCTACACTGACAGAGGATTCCTAAGCTTGCCAGCTCTTTGCTAATTCTCACGGCTTTTGTGTAACTTTGTACTAATCATCCTGGAATTTCTTGCGCAGCAAACTGCCTTTCTTGCGCAGCAAACCTAAACGTAACCCCTCAAAGATGACCCAGGTGGGACTCGAACCCACAATCCTCAGCTCCGAAGGCTGATGCCTTATCCATTAGGCCACTAGGCCCTTTTTCTGATGAGTTAGAGGCATTCATAGACAGTCTGATGCAAGCTAATGTAGCACATTAGCTCAACAGGGAACTGTATATTAATAATTCCAATTATTTATATAAGCTGCCACTATTAACTGTGGCAGAATTAAATTGCCATCAACTAATCTGTTCGGCCTGCAAACATTAAGTGTAAGTTCATATCAACTGTAAGAAAGGATATTTTCGTGGCCACAGAAAATACTTTCATACAGTCTTAATGTATTAGAGCATGTGGCAAGGGTGAAAATCGTAAAGGGACATTCATTTGCAAGGCAGAATCAGAAACTCATGTAATTTGTGCACAAGAGGTTTATTAACTAAACACTAACACAAACTAGTCTAACAAACAAACATACATACACTCGCGCGTACATACAAAAAAAGGGGAGCTAAAGTGGATGGATGAAGCCATTAGAGAAACCAGAGAATGCAGTTATGGAAAACGAGCCAGGACCACCTGAGTTAAAAACCATCAGTGCCGTTTTACAACGGGGTCTACCGCTTATACTAAACCTCTGTTTCGTTTAGTTAAATGTACGATACTTGCATTGCCTTTGGTCGTTGAACGAGTGTCCGGATGCAGTCTCGGATGAAAGTTCTGATGGTTTGAAGGCTTGGTGGTGTTGGAGTTCTTCAAGTTGTTCCGGATTTGAAGGGTGATGAACTCCAAAAGAATGTTATTCTGGCTCGGTGGTGATTGGGAGAGTTTTCTCCCAGATGAAGGTGATGAGAGAACTAAGAGAGACATCAGCTGAGATCCTAGGATCTTTGATGAATGGAAAGTCAAGGCCGAAGCCTGGCTCAAACTTAAGGTACAGAAGACTTCTAGCTCACAGCCTCATCTTTTCAGTATCTGCAAGAAGCGCAGACTTAAGAGGCGGGTCACTGATGTGAGAGCTTTATCTGATATAGAGGTCACACCTCCGGAAGGTGACACAGCCAATGGTCACTTTCACTTTTGGAGGGAAAGTTTAAGACTCTTTGTCTTAGACCATGGTATTTTGCATATGTGATTCGATTGGGTGTTGATGCAAAAACTACTAAAGATTCTTAGAACACTGATATGTTGCATAGGTATAAACATGTAATATACGCTCAGTTAGATCATCCGAAGACGAACTGACATGGTATAGTTAAGGTTACATGAACGAGTGGGTCTATCATAAGCATGCTTAAAACAGTATACAATACGAAAGACAATATACAAGAACAGTAATAATATACACAAAGACCTGAGGATATGTGATTGGAAGGTCAAAGAAAATCTGAGAATTGAGTAGGGGGGGAAGACTCTCTCTACATACTTTTAGGTCGTAAAGTTTATCTGATCTGGCTGAGGTGTCCTGGTTGCCATGGTAACCAGGGGCCTGGGGACCTTCACAGACATCCTGGCACCCAGTATGTTTATTGGCTGAGGGGTCTGTGATTATTTGTTAATCTAAAGAACCATTGATATTTTTGTCAGATGTTACCATGGTATACTGAAGTATAATTACAAGCATTTCATAAGTGTCAAAGGTTTTTATCGACAATTACATTAAGTTTATGCAAAGATATTCTCAGATCGGTTTCGGGTCTAATTCATATGTGAAAATAAATCAGATATGAATCGGATACGTGCATTTGCGCCTGCAGTGTAAGCGGTCAGATCGGATATTCCCCTGTAAATGCGACTCCTACATCATTGAGAAGTTAGGTTGTTTTAAAACATTTTGCGTTGAAACCACAAAATAAAATGCACAAAATAAAACCACAAAATGAAATGCACACAAACATGTCCCTGCCTTTGATATACAATAACTGATGAACGCATTTGGTTTTAAATACTAAAAAAAAACACAGACGATGTGACATGCTTAAAAATATCTACCACCTGAGTATTATTCCACTCGCAAGCTTTCAACGGAGCTGCGTACATCACTGTCCTGAAGAATTTGTACTAGGATATATAATTATTTTGATGTATAGATGTATTGATAAATTGATCTGTGATGTCCTATATGCTATTTTTGGCTTGTTTCACCAAGTGTAGTGTAAAATGCACACATCAGACACGGGTCACATTTAAAAGAAATGTAAGCACGTCGTCCAAAAAAATGGATATAGTCACAAAATCGGTCATCAAGACCTGTGGTGTAAACGGAGCCCATTTCACCGGTTATTCGATTCATAGAGAGCCTGATGCAATTTCTTGCTCAGCCAACTTAGAAGTAATCCCTTACAGATGACCCAGGTGGGACTCGAACCCACAATCCTCAGCTCCGAAGGCTGATGCCTTATCCATTAGGCCACTGGGCCCTTTTCCTGGTCAGTTAGAGGCACTCATAGACAGTCTGATGCAAGCTACACTGACAGAGGATTCCTAAGCTTGCCAGCTCTTTGCTAATTCTCACGGCTTTTGTGTAACTTTGTACTAATCATCCTGGAATTTCTTGCGCAGCAAACTGCCTTTCTTGCGCAGCAAACCTAAACGTAACCCCTCAAAGATGACCCAGGTGGGACTCGAACCCACAATCCTCAGCTCCGAAGGCTGATGCCTTATCCATTAGGCCACTAGGCCCTTTTTCTGATGAGTTAGAGGCATTCATAGACAGTCTGATGCAAGCTAATGTAGCACATTAGCTCAACAGGGAACTGTATATTAATAATTCCAATTATTTATATAAGCTGCCACTATTAACTGTGGCAGAATTAAATTGCCATCAACTAATCTGTTCGGCCTGCAAACATTAAGTGTAAGTTCATATCAACTGTAAGAAAGGATATTTTCGTGGCCACAGAAAATACTTTCATACAGTCTTAATGTATTAGAGCATGTGGCAAGGGTGAAAATCGTAAAGGGACATTCATTTGCAAGGCAGAATCAGAAACTCATGTAATTTGTGCACAAGAGGTTTATTAACTAAACACTAACACAAACTAGTCTAACAAACAAACATACATACACTCGCGCGTACATACAAAAAAAGGGGAGCTAAAGTGGATGGATGAAGCCATTAGAGAAACCAGAGAATGCAGTTATGGAAAACGAGCCAGGACCACCTGAGTTAAAAACCATCAGTGCCGTTTTACAACGGGGTCTACCGCTTATACTAAACCTCTGTTTCGTTTAGTTAAATGTACGATACTTGCATTGCCTTTGGTCGTTGAACGAGTGTCCGGATGCAGTCTCGGATGAAAGTTCTGATGGTTTGAAGGCTTGGTGGTGTTGGAGTTCTTCAAGTTGTTCCGGATTTGAAGGGTGATGAACTCCAAAAGAATGTTATTCTGGCTCGGTGGTGATTGGGAGAGTTTTCTCCCAGATGAAGGTGATGAGAGAACTAAGAGAGACATCAGCTGAGATCCTAGGATCTTTGATGAATGGAAAGTCAAGGCCGAAGCCTGGCTCAAACTTAAGGTACAGAAGACTTCTAGCTCACAGCCTCATCTTTTCAGTATCTGCAAGAAGCGCAGACTTAAGAGGCGGGTCACTGATGTGAGAGCTTTATCTGATATAGAGGTCACACCTCCGGAAGGTGACACAGCCAATGGTCACTTTCACTTTTGGAGGGAAAGTTTAAGACTCTTTGTCTTAGACCATGGTATTTTGCATATGTGATTCGATTGGGTGTTGATGCAAAAACTACTAAAGATTCTTAGAACACTGATATGTTGCATAGGTATAAACATGTAATATACGCTCAGTTAGATCATCCGAAGACGAACTGACATGGTATAGTTAAGGTTACATGAACGAGTGGGTCTATCATAAGCATGCTTAAAACAGTATACAATACGAAAGACAATATACAAGAACAGTAATAATATACACAAAGACCTGAGGATATGTGATTGGAAGGTCAAAGAAAATCTGAGAATTGAGTAGGGGGGGAAGACTCTCTCTACATACTTTTAGGTCGTAAAGTTTATCTGATCTGGCTGAGGTGTCCTGGTTGCCATGGTAACCAGGGGCCTGGGGACCTTCACAGACATCCTGGCACCCAGTATGTTTATTGGCTGAGGGGTCTGTGATTATTTGTTAATCTAAAGAACCATTGATATTTTTGTCAGATGTTACCATGGTATACTGAAGTATAATTACAAGCATTTCATAAGTGTCAAAGGTTTTTATCGACAATTACATTAAGTTTATGCAAAGATATTCTCAGATCGGTTTCGGGTCTAATTCATATGTGAAAATAAATCAGATATGAATCGGATACGTGCATTTGCGCCTGCAGTGTAAGCGGTCAGATCGGATATTCCCCTGTAAATGCGACTCCTACATCATTGAGAAGTTAGGTTGTTTTAAAACATTTTGCGTTGAAACCACAAAATAAAATGCACAAAATAAAACCACAAAATGAAATGCACACAAACATGTCCCTGCCTTTGATATACAATAACTGATGAACGCATTTGGTTTTAAATACTAAAAAAAAACACAGACGATGTGACATGCTTAAAAATATCTACCACCTGAGTATTATTCCACTCGCAAGCTTTCAACGGAGCTGCGTACATCACTGTCCTGAAGAATTTGTACTAGGATATATAATTATTTTGATGTATAGATGTATTGATAAATTGATCTGTGATGTCCTATATGCTATTTTTGGCTTGTTTCACCAAGTGTAGTGTAAAATGCACACATCAGACACGGGTCACATTTAAAAGAAATGTAAGCACGTCGTCCAAAAAAACGGATATAGTCACAAAATCGGTCATCAAGACCTGTGGTGTAAACGGAGCCCATTTCACCGGTTATTCGATTCATAGAGAGCCTGATGCAATTTCTTGCTCAGCCAACTTAGAAGTAATCCCTTACAGATGACCCAGGTGGGACTTGAACCCACAATCCCCAGCTCCGGAGGCTGATGCCTTATCCATTAGGCCACTGGGCCCTTTTGCCAGTTAACCCACAGGCATTCATAGACAGCCTGATGCAAGCTAAACTGAGTAAGCATTGAGCAGCTTGCCAGCTCTTTGCTAATTCTTACGGCTTTTGTGTAACTTTGTACTAATCATCCTGGAATTTCTTGTACAGCAAACCTAAACGTAACCCCTCAAAGATGACCCAGGTGGGACTCGAACCCACAATCCTCAGCTCCGAAGGCTGATGCCTTATCCATTAGGCCACTAGGCCCTTTTTCTGATGAGTTAGAGGCATTCATAGACAGTCTGATGCAAGCTAATGTAGCACATTAGCTCAACAGGGAACTGTATATTAATAATTCCAATTATTTATATAAGCTGCCACTATTAACTGTGGCAGAATTAAATTGCCATCAACTAATCTGTTCGGCCTGCAAACATTCAGTGTAAGTTCATATCAACTGTAAGAAAGGATATTTTCGTGGCCACAGAAAATACTTTCATACAGTCTTAATGTATTAGAGCATGTGGCAAGGGTGAAAATCGTAAAGGGACATTCATTTGCAAGGCAGAATCAGAAACTCATGTAATTTGTGCACAAGAGGTTTATTAACTAAACACTAACACAAACTAGTCTAACAAACAAACATACATACACTCGCGTGTACATACAAAAAAAGGGGAGCTAAAGTGGATGAGAAACCAGAAGCCATTAGAGAAACCAGAGAATGCAGTTATGGAAAACGAGCCAGGACCACCTGAGTTAAAAACCATCAGTGCCGTTTTACAACGGGGTCTACCGCTTATACTAAACCTCTGTTTCGTTTAGTTAAATGTACGATACTTGCATTGCCTTTGGTCGTTGAACGAGTGTCCGGATGCAGTCTCGGATGAAAGTTCTGATGGTTTGAAGGCTTGGTGGTGTTGGAGTTCTTCAAGTTGTTCCGGATTTGAAGGGTGATGAACTCCAAAAGAATGTTATTCTGGCTCGGTGGTGATTGGGAGAGTTTTCTCCCAGATGAAGGTGATGAGAGAACTAAGAGAGACATCAGCTGAGATCCTAGGATCTTTGATGAATGGAAAGTCAAGGCCGAAGCCTGGCTCAAACTTAAGGTACAGAAGACTTCTAGCTCACAGCCTCATCTTTTCAGTATCTGCAAGAAGCACAGACTTAAGAGGCGGGTCACTGATGTGAGAGCTTTATCTGATATAGAGGTCACACCTCCGGAAGGTGACACAGCCAATGGTCACTTTCACTTTTGGAGGGAAAGTTTAAGACTCTTTGTCTTAGACCATGGTATTTTGCATATGTGATTCGATTGGGTGTTGATGCAAAAACTACTAAAGATTCTTAGAACACTGATATGTTGCATAGGTATAAACATGTAATATACGCTCAGTTAGATCATCCGAAGACGAACTGATAGAAACCAGACATGGTATAGTTAAGGTTACATGAACGAGTGGGTCTATCATAAGCATGCTTAAAACAGTATACAATACGAAAGACAATATACAAGAACAGTAATAATATACACAAAGACCTGAGGATATGTGATTGGAAGGTCAAAGAAAATCTGAGAATTGAGTAGGGGGGGAAGACTCTCTCTACATACTTTTAGGTCGTAAAGTTTATCTGATCTGGCTGAGGTGTCCTGGTTGCCATGGTAACCAGGGGCCTGGGGACCTTCACAGACATCCTGGCACCCAGTATGTTTATTGGCTGAGGGGTCTGTGATTATTTGTTAATCTAAAGAACCATTGATATTTTTGTCAGATGTTACCATGGTATACTGAAGTATAATTACAAGCATTTCATAAGTGTCAAAGGTTTTTATCGACAATTACATTAAGTTTATGCAAAGATATTCTCAGATCGGTTTCGGGTCTAATTCATATGTGAAAATAAATCAGATATGAATCGGATACGTGCATTTGCGCCTGCAGTGTAAGCGGTCAGATCGGATATTCCCCTGTAAATGCGACTCCTACATCATTGAGAAGTTAGGTTGTTTTAAAACATTTTGCGTTGAAACCACAAAATAAAATGCACAAAAAAACCCCACAAAATGAAATGCACACAAACATGTCCCTGCCTTTGATATACAATAACTGATGAACGCATTTGGTTTTAAATACTAAAAAAAAACACAGACGATGTGACATGCTTAACAATATCTACCACCTGAGTATTATTCCACTCGCAAGCTTTCAACGGAGCTGTGTACATCACTGTCCTGAAGAATTTGTACTAGGATATATAATTATTTTGATGTATAGATGTATTGATAAATTGATCTGTGATGTCCTATATGCTATTTTTGGCTTGTTTCACCAAGTGTAGTGTAAAATGCACACATCAGACACGGGTCACATTTAAAAGAAATGTAAGCACGTCGTCCAAAAAAATGGATATAGTCACAAAATCGGTCATCAAGACCTGTGGTGTAAACGGAGCCCATTTCACCGGTTATTCGATTCATAGAGAGCCTGATGCAATTTCTTGCTCAGCCAACTTAGAAGTAATCCCTTACAGATGACCCAGGTGGGACTCGAACCCACAATCCTCAGCTCCGAAGGCTGATGCCTTATCCATTAGGCCACTGGGCCCTTTTCCTGGTCAGTTAGAGGCACTCATAGACAGTCTGATGCAAGCTACACTGACAGAGGATTCCTAAGCTTGCCAGCTCTTTGCTAATTCTCACGGCTTTTGTGTAACTTTGTACTAATCATCCTGGAATTTCTTGCGCAGCAAACTGCCTTTCTTGCGCAGCAAACCTAAACGTAACCCCTCAAAGATGACCCAGGTGGGACTCGAACCCACAATCCTCAGCTCCGAAGGCTGATGCCTTATCCATTAGGCCACTAGGCCCTTTTTCTGATGAGTTAGAGGCATTCATAGACAGTCTGATGCAAGCTAATGTAGCACATTAGCTCAACAGGGAACTGTATATTAATAATTCCAATTATTTATATAAGCTGCCACTATTAACTGTGGCAGAATTAAATTGCCATCAACTAATCTGTTCGGCCTGCAAACATTCAGTGTAAGTTCATATCAACTGTAAGAAAGGATATTTTCGTGGCCACAGAAAATACTTTCATACAGTCTTAATGTATTAGAGCATGTGGCAAGGGTGAAAATCGTAAAGGGACATTCATTTGCAAGGCAGAATCAGAAACTCATGTAATTTGTGCACAAGAGGTTTATTAACTAAACACTAACACAAACTAGTCTAACAAACAAACATACATACACTCGCGCGTACATACAAAAAAAGGGGAGCTAAAGTGGATGGATGAAGCCATTAGAGAAACCAGAGAATGCAGTTATGGAAAACGAGCCAGGACCACCTGAGTTAAAAACCATCAGTGCCGTTTTACAACGGGGTCTACCGCTTATACTAAACCTCTGTTTCGTTTAGTTAAATGTACGATACTTGCATTGCCTTTGGTCGTTGAACGAGTGTCCGGATGCAGTCTCGGATGAAAGTTCTGATGGTTTGAAGGCTTGGTGGTGTTGGAGTTCTTCAAGTTGTTCCGGATTTGAAGGGTGATGAACTCCAAAAGAATGTTATTCTGGCTCGGTGGTGATTGGGAGAGTTTTCTCCCAGATGAAGGTGATGAGAGAACTAAGAGAGACATCAGCTGAGATCCTAGGATCTTTGATGAATGGAAAGTCAAGGCCGAAGCCTGGCTCAAACTTAAGGTACAGAAGACTTCTAGCTCACAGCCTCATCTTTTCAGTATCTGCAAGAAGCGCAGACTTAAGAGGCGGGTCACTGATGTGAGAGCTTTATCTGATATAGAGGTCACACCTCCGGAAGGTGACACAGCCAATGGTCACTTTCACTTTTGGAGGGAAAGTTTAAGACTCTTTGTCTTAGACCATGGTATTTTGCATATGTGATTCGATTGGGTGTTGATGCAAAAACTACTAAAGATTCTTAGAACACTGATATGTTGCATAGGTATAAACATGTAATATACGCTCAGTTAGATCATCCGAAGACGAACTGATAGAAACCAGACATGGTATAGTTAAGGTTACATGAACGAGTGGGTCTATCATAAGCATGCTTAAAACAGTATACAATACGAAAGACAATATACAAGAACAGTAATAATATACACAAAGACCTGAGGATATGTGATTGGAAGGTCAAAGAAAATCTGAGAATTGAGTAGGGGGGGAAGACTCTCTCTACATACTTTTAGGTCGTAAAGTTTATCTGATCTGGCTGAGGTGTCCTGGTTGCCATGGTAACCAGGGGCCTGGGGACCTTCACAGACATCCTGGCACCCAGTATGTTTATTGGCTGAGGGGTCTGTGATTATTTGTTAATCTAAAGAACCATTGATATTTTTGTCAGATGTTACCATGGTATATGAAGAAGATTTTTATTGTTAAAGATCTGAATTAATCAAGTATAATCAAGGTGAATCTTGTCATTTATATATCATTTTTATCCTCCATTATATTCTAAAGGCCTCTGTGTTAAAAGTGCCTACGTGGCTAAAATGTACAAACAGGAAACATCTGGAAAAATATAGGGGAGCTTTTTCCTTTACCATAACAAGTCTAGGAAGTCTCAGCTCCCAAAGAAGAGATAGGATTGCATATGCAAGCGAAATGTAGAATGGTATGCATGAGAGGGGCTTCTAATGTATAGAATTCCCGCCTTAAAATCTTGTATATATACCAGAGCCCAGAGACATTCGAGAGACTTTTCTGCAGAAATGATCTCGGCTTTATTCTCGCTGTATAGAAAATAAAGTCTTTTCTTCTGGAATCAAACTTCAAGACTGTGCGTAATTCTTCAGAAAGAAGCGGAATGCACTACAATTGGCGTCACGAACAGGATTGGAACAGAGCAGCAGAGTGGACGACCGCTTGGAGCAGAATTTTGACGAACAGCACAAAAAAAGTGGCCACAGGTAAGCATTTTTGCTTATATAATTTTGTGATGTTTGCCAGTCTGCTCTGGGTGGTAAGACACTTAAATTTTGCTCTTCCAAAATTCTAAATTTAAAGAAAAGAACAAGAGGGAGTTTTATTCCAGAAGAAATAACTGCATGCATTTATCTAGTTTATTGTTTATGGCCTTGATAAGTAGCCTAAATTGAAACTGGATGGTGTAGGCAGACGTACATTGCTAGCAATGGTCTGTGTTTATTTAAACTGGGCCTGAAGGGACAGAAATGAACGTGAAGCAGATAAAATAGAATGAGCGCGTGAGACCTACGGATACCGCTCTGATTGAGGTCAGAGGTCAGCTTAGGTAGGTTATGGAAATTCCTGGCAGGATCTTGTTTTTTTACTGAGAAAGGGAGAATAAAGAGGAGTTGCAGTGAGAAAACCAGTATTCTGGAGCAGGTGAATACTCGAGAGAAAAAGCTTTGTTTTGTCGTTTTGTTTTGAAGAGTGTTTGCAACTGTGTCCGTGTCCGAATGCGTGTGGGTGTGAAAGACTGAGAGTGTATGAGAAAACTAATAAATTCCGATTGGGTTTGGAGAGAGAAGTGTGCCTTTTTTTCCCAAGTGGAGAAGGGTCGCAGCTCTTGACACACCCAAAAGGGATGAATGATTGATAAGCCCTATAAAATAAAGGGATAATTTGTGCAAGGAAATCCTTATAAATAAAAGGATGCTGTATGAATGTATGAGCCCTTAATAAATAAATAAAGAGTAAATAAAAATAAAGGGACTTAGTGGTATGAGTGTTTATAGGAATAGGGTCAATAAAGATTGAATCCAGATGTGTTATAAGATCTTATGTTGGGTGTCTGTGTAAAGAGGAAAGGAGAGAGAGAAAAATTTCTAAGAGCAGCGCTGTGGAGAAGAGATATGACCATAAGAAGTTAGATAAAGAACATTAAAAATAATAAGTGTGCACTAAACTAAACAGACGAGGCAACAGATAATAGAAAAATAAATAAATAAAAATTATTAAAGATTTTATGAAAACTGCGTGATCATAAAATAAAAAGAAAGAGTATATACATCAGATTGAATAAAAGACTGAAGTAAAAGGAGCAAGTCATTAAATAAAGGATAAGATTAAATTGAAAAAAAAAGTGACAAAATTTTTTATATAAAATAAATGATATAAAACGAATAAAACTAAATAGATTGAAAGGGAAAATATGGCCGCTACTCCGGTAGAAATATTAGGATTAAAATATCCTTTGTGTAAAGACATGATAAACAAAATCTCAGACAAATGGCAAAAAAGAACGAAAAATAAAATGACAAAATGGCCAAAGGAAGGGACATTTGATGTAGCGTTGTGTGAGGAAATGGAAACTTTGATAAAAAATTACAAAACTAAAAGTGTCAGCAAAAAACATGAAAAAAGAGAGGGTAAGAGAGAGAAAGAACAGGAAGTGTTGGCTATGTTTAAAAAGGAGGGTGAGAACACGTTAAAAAATATAAAGCAGGCCAGGAAGATTTTAAAGGAAGCAGACAGAGAAACATGCAAAAAAGAGATGCTATTTTCTCAACCTCCTCCTTATCCGTCAGGAGAAAAACAGTTACCGCTTCTCAAGGGAAAAGTTGATGTGTTGGGAGGAATAGAGGTCGAAGGTCAAGTTGAGCTTGAACCGGATGTAAAAGCAGGGAGTAGAGAGCAGAAAAGGGAGAGTGAAAAATATCTGACTATGGATTGTTACAAACAAGCCAGAATGGCATTAGAATTAATGAAGTCAGACCAGGAAGATAAAACAAGATATGAGGAAGTGTTGGAAAGATTAAGGAGTAAAGATCGTGAAATTAAAGCACAAGTAGAAATGATTGAACAGGAGTTAGGTCAAAAAATTAGAGAATCAGGCAAGAAAATTCAAAAGGAAAATGAGTTGGAGAGACAGAGAAGTAAGCTGTTCGACAGCAATGAGGAAATTAACGTTGAAGGAGAAATATTTGATACAAGAAAGTGGGAACAGGGAAGGGAAAAAGGGACTCTTAGATCGCTGGCTGCACAACTTCCGATTTTAATTAAAGGGGCACAGGGACAATACGTTCCTTGGGCTTCTCAAGACCTCGAAGGACTGGTGACGCGCCTTCCAGAAATTAACGAAGGGGCGGGGAAATGGATTAAGGTGTTTGAGGAAGAAACAACGGGCAAACTTTTGGCTGTGGGGGACATTAAAGCATTGCTGGCAAAAATCATAGGAGGGACAAAGTTGGATGAAATTTTGCAAACAGCCGCTCTAGACAGAGCCGTGAACTCCCACAACATGGATGGGATGGTTTTTGATGCATTTCGTCCAGCCGTATGGCAAGCATTGCGACTTGAGTATCCGAACAGACTGGATCCCAAGACGCTCAGAGGGGACGAGCTGGGAGAGGCCGAAAATCCAGCCGTGTATATCCAGAGACAGTTAAAAAACTGGAAACAAGAGACTGAAATAAATCCTGAGGGGGATGCTCTAATGGCCACGTTATTCAGACAAGCTGTAATTGATGCCATGCCTCTAGCCGTAAAGAGCAGGCTAGAAGATGTTGTTGGCTTGAACTCAAAAACTCATAAAGAATTTTGTGATCATGTGATACATGCAGTGGAGCAACACAGAAAAAATGAACTGAAGCTCAAGACCCAAGAGAAAGAGCTACAACGCAAGCTAACTCAACTACAGCTTGAAGAGCTGACAAAGAAAAATAAGAGAAAGATTCAAGCTCCGATGGTGAAAGAGGGAGCGGAACAAATGACAGTTATGTCTCCTGTAAGCACTCCGCAACCAACTGTTCAGCCAAATCCATCTACAGCAGGCCCCCCGAACACACACCAACTTCCTGTGCCCATAATTAATGTTTACCCCCAACAGCCAGCTCCAATGGGATGGAGAAAAAGACCAATGCAGAGAGGCCAGAGAGGAAGAGGCAGACCTTATACTGGCCTTCCAGATTTGTGCTGGATATGCAATCAGCCCGGACATATCAGATATAATTGTCCCACCTTGCCATACCAGCAGTACCCTCGAGGGGGCAGAGGAGAAGGTTGGCAGCAGTCCGATCGAGGTACAGGAGAAGGCCCTGTTAATCCGTGGAGGGGACCAAATCAGGGATACTAGGGGTGCCCAGAGAATCCTACAGGGGAGAACCAGTTACCAATGTTAACAACTAAAGCAGATCAAGAGCCTATTATGCAAATTAAAATAGAGGGTAAAAACACACCCATGATGCTAGACACAGGAGCAATTTTTACTTGCTTAAATTCAAAATATGCTTCACATCTCCCCTTGTCTGGAAAATTCACAAAGACAGTAGGATTCTCGGGACAAATGCAATTAATTCCGATGACAGCTCCAGTGTGTCTACAAACAAAAAATCAAAGTATCACAATGCCCATTCTTGTATCAAATCAAACTCCTATCAACTTGTTAGGAAGAGATGCATTATGCAAATTGGGGTTACAAATTTGGTGTTCTCCAGAAGGAATATTTATCGATGCAATAGGAACAGAAACACAAATGGTGGTTGCAGAGCCAAAAGCAAATGTCTATTGGATAGGACAGATAGAACAAGATGTGAGACAAACAGTAAACAAATGGGGAAAGTTTATTGAAGCACAGATTCCGGAAGCAAGGTTAACAAAATCAGAATTTCATTGTACAATGATCTATGATCCAAATAGAGATGAAAAAATAGAACAAAAATGGCAGGAAGAAACGAAAGGTCAAAAAGTCGAGACAGTCTCTGAGCATATCATAATAGGTAAACAAGGAGCAGCTTTGAATATTCCAAACAGTGAATTTGTTGAAAAATGGTTCAATGTAACTGATTCTGTCCCACATATTGCAATATATGTAGGAAAAAACTGGGAAACAAAACATTTAGGACCAATGATGAAAGAAGCAGAAAAAAGCAAATGGGAATCAACAGAACATCCGTTGATTTTTCATTCAGCTGACAAAAATTATATCAAAATTTTGTGTGCAACCAGTTTGCTAGGTATTCCACAGGAAGTAGAAATCAGTCAAAAGAATTTGACACAAATGACCACAACATCTGAATTACTAAACAATACTGAGACTGAATTGTTTGTGGAAATGGAGAGTCAAGTACCAGCTAAACTTTGGTCACAACATGACACAGATATTGGATTAATAAAATCAGCTAATCCTGTAAGAGTTCAACTTAAACCAGACGCACGTCTACCCAGAAAAGCACAATATCCTTTGCGACCAGAGGCTGAGGCAGGAATAAAAGACAATATTGAAGGTTTAGTAAAAGCCGGAGTTTTAATAGAAACGTCTAGTTACTGTAACACTCCAATTATGCCTATACTTAAAGCAGACAAAAACCGATGGCGTCTCGTTCATGATTTACGAGCAATCAATGAAATAGTTGAAGATTTGCCAGCTGATGTGCCAAATCCACACACGTTGCTAACGAATGTCCCTCCTGATGCCAAATACTTTACTGTAATTGATCTCTGCTCCGCCTACTTCAGCGTGCCATTAGCAGAGGAGAGTAGATACCTGTTTGCGTTTACCTATGCAGGAAAAAAGTATACCTATACAAGAATACCTCAGGGATTCAAACATTCGGCTCATTTATTCAATCAAGTATTAAAGGCCGATTTAGAAGATCTTGTAATAGACGGAACGCTAATACAGTACATGGATGATTTACTCGTTTCTGCATCTACATTAGAACAATGTCACAGAGATTCAATTAAAGTGTTAACAAAATTGGCTCAAGGAGGACACAAAGTGTCCAAAAACAAAATACAGTATTGTCAACCTCAAGTTGAATACTTAGGCAGGTTGATTGCATTTGGCGCACGTGCTATAGCACCCACTCAATTAGAAGGTATAAGTAAAACGCCGATGCCTCAAACAGTAGGACAAATGATGACTTTTCTAGGAATGACTGGCTTTAGTTCAGACTGGATAGAAGACTATGCAGTAAAAACAGGACCATTGAGAGAAATGATGAAACAGGCAGGAATTCAGCATCTAAGCAATCCATTAATATGGAATACAGATGCACTACTGGCATTTGAAACTATGAAAAAAGAATTACAACAGGCACCTGCACTAGGAACAGCAAATTATAATAAAATGTTTCATCTGTATGTGACCAATAGATTTGATGGTTATGCATCAGCAGTACTGATGCAAGAGACTTGCAGTGGGAGGAAAAAGCAGCCAATAGCTTATTACAGCACAAAGCTGGATAATGTGGCTCAAGGATATCCTCCTTGTTACCAACAGGGCCTAGCGGCAGTATATTATGCTTATGAAAAAGCATCCACAATAACTATGGGGTACCCAGTAACCATTTACACTCATCACAAAACTGTGGAATTAATAGAGCAGGGAAAATTTGTTCTAACACAAGCTCGAATTTTGGCCTACTCCTCATTACTTACATATCCAGACGTAACTATTAAGCGATGTCATACAGTCAATCCAGCAGACTTGATCCCTTTGTCTTTTGAAGGAAAACCTCATGATTGTGTGAATGAGTCGTTGGCATTTACCAGATTACGACCAGATCTTGAGTCAACACCCATTCCTGAAGCAGAAGTCACTTACTTTGTAGATGGATCTAGCTTTAGAGACCATGAAGGAAATCATACAGGATATTCAGTAGTGAAGAAGGACAAGAAAGAATTTGTACCGGTAATATCACAGCATTGTGTACAACCTTGTTCTGCACAGTTAGCTGAATTAAAAGCTCTTACAGCTGCATGTCAGTTAGCAAAGGGACAAACTGCTAACATTTTCACTGATTCAGCATATGCTCACGGTGTATGTCACCTGTTTGGAGCCGTGTGGAAACAAAGAGGTTTCAAAAAGAGTGATGGGACTCCCATCCAACACGGTGAACAAATAGGGCAATTAATTTCTGCTATGATGCTACCAAAAAGATTAGCAATAATCAAATGCCAAGCACACAAAAAAGGAAACGATTATGTCATTAAAGGAAACAATGCAGCAGATTTACAGGCAAAAAAGGCTTCAGGATGTCAAATAGCAGTATTAGCACCTGTAGTACTTATAGAACCTCAACTTCAACTGGGTGATATAATTCGAATTCAGCAACAAGCAGGCCCCTACGAACAAACTATGTGGCATCAAAGGGGGGCCAAAAAAGACTCACAAGAGATCTGGCGTACACATGAAGGACACATGGTTACACCAATTTCACTTTTGAATATTCTTATCGCAGATGCGCATGGTTTTGACCATTGCGCAAGGGGGGAAGTAGTAAAAAAAATTAAAAAGCAAGGATATTGGTCTCCTTATTTGTATGCAACGGTAGATGAATTCTTGTCTACATGTGAAATCTGCGCAAAGTACAATGTGAGAAAAGGGATAACAACACCAATAGGGCATATACCAGTGCCTGAAGGGCCTTTTAAACATCTGGTCATGGACTACGTCGACATGATAAAGCGAGTACAAGGGAAAAGATACATGCTGGTGATTGTTGACAGATTTAGCAAATGGGTGGAGGCAGTACCGTCAGCAGATCTAGGAGCAGGGACAGTAATCAAATTTCTAACAAGAGAAGTAATTCCTAGATTTGGGATACCATCAGAAATAAGTTCAGATAATGGTTCGGCATTCATACAAAAAACTGTAAAACAAGTGTTGCAACAATTAAGAATTAAACAAAGACTAGGTTGCATTTACCATCCTCAAAGTCAAGGACAGGTAGAGAAATTGAATGGAATTATCAAGGCCAAAATAAACAAAATATGTGAAAGTACTAAACTTAATTGGATTGATGCTTTACCTCTAGCACTAATGAGCTATCGCATGCAAACTAACCGCACCACGCATTTAACACCTCATGAAATGCTTACAGGTCGTCCTATGCCAGCGCCACATTGTAGAGGTCCCTACAAAGGACCGCCTCTAGAGCAGTTACAGATGGAACTTCGTTCATATATGAAGAAACTAACTGCCATACATAAAGCTATCTATTCACAGGAAAAAAGAAAAGAGCCCAGCGAGGAGACGGAGACAACGTGTCCAGTTGTTCCAGGTGACCAAGTATATCTGAGGGTGTTCCGGAGAAAATGGAATGAGCCGAGGAGAGAGGGTCCGTACACAGTGATGAGAGCAACTCCGACAGCAGTACAAGTGGAGGGAAGTACAACTTGGTATCATCTAAACCACTGCACGAGAGTTCCCAGGAAAAAGACAGAAAGGGAGGAAAACAGACAGGTGGACAACGTGACAGAGAGTGACAAGGAGGAGCCCAGAACACAGGATGAAGTGCAAACAAAAGACAGCACAGAAAAGATTTCACAAGGAGCTCCAGTCTTCCAGTCGGAGGAACAGGCAAGGGAAGAGAACGAATCTGACAATGTGGTTGGAGATCCTCTTATGCTTAATGTATCTAATAATGCAACTCCAAGCTCAACCAATAGAAAGCAACCAGACTTCCCTTCAATTAACTTTTAAACCTTTGGAGAACAGTGGTAAAGATATCAACTCGACAGAGCTAATGCTAATCAAAAATCATATAGACACAGATTATGAGATGCAAGGGGATGAAGAAGCTAGTCAAAATGATGAATTATGGGAAACAGCTCAAAATAATGAATGGTATCAATGGGCAGCTTTTACTGCAAGAGAAACAAAGAAAGAAAATTGCTTGCTATGCTCCAAATCTCCGTTAAACAAAGTAATAGCCGTACCAAATCCATATGACTACCAAAAATGTGCCGAATTTGGGAGAAACTTTTGTCATTTGACAGATTTCACTAGACCATATTGTATTGCTGAATGTCTAGGATTTTTAGGAAATCCTAAATTAACAAGTAACTTTTTTAGACCACTCTGGGGATCTTGGTGTCAATATTCGGACATCGGCCAATATATAAAAATTGAAAAAAGGAAAGTAGAGATTCCAAAATGGTATGGCATAGATTATAAACAAGAATATGAGTGCTTTCATAAACCAAAAGGAACACAAGATGTAGGCAAGTTCAAGGGCAAATGTGCTATAGTTTGGCATATAGATAAGAAAAATTCTTGGAAGTCTGGACTTCCTGCTAGAGCTCCAGAACTTTTAGCACTTGGAAAAAAGAAAGGTAATAAAATAACACCTCAAGAATGTGAAAATCAAACTATTGCCTTGCCTTCTATAGAAATTTATGAAGACCAATCACTAATAATAGCAGATTTCTTTTGGATCTGTGGAGGTGATACATTGTTGCCTTCTTTACCGGTAGGATGGAAAGGTATGTGCGTAAGAGTAAGATTACTTCAAGAACTTAACATGGCACAATAGGGAACAGAACAAAGCGAAAGCAAGGAAGACAATAGAATCAAAAGAGGTTATGAGCCGGACCCCAAAGTATATTTAGACTCAATTGGACAACCGAGAGGGATTCCTAATGAATTTAAGGCAAGAGATGAAGTGAAAGCAGGTTTTGAATCAATATTTGTTTGGATCACGCCTAACAAAAATGTAGAGTGGATTAATTACATTTATTATAACCAACAAAGATTCATTAATTACACTGACGACGCGTTGACCCTATTAGGAGAACAAGTGCATGCGACAAGTAGAATGACATGGCAAAACAGACAGGCTCTGAATTGGCTCTTAGCTGATAAGGGAGGAGTCTGTATCATGTTTGGAGATCAATGTTGCACTTTCATACCCAATAATACTGCCCCTGGAGGAGCTTTTAGTGAAGTGATGATTAAAATTAAAAAATTAAGAGCTGAAGTTACAGCAAATGCAGGAAGGGACCAACGGATATGGGATTGGTTTGATTTGAAATTTGGAGCATGGGGAGCATGGCTTGCTAAACTGGGAATGTTTTTAGGAGCTGCTGTAGTAATGGGAGGATTATTATTTTGTTGTGTATTACCAGTACTGAGAACATTGGTCGTCAATGCTACTGTTAAACAAATGGAAATGATAAAAGTCCCAAGTGATCAACGAATAATCACAGAAAGGAACTTGGATGAGTATTATGAAGGATTGCTAAACAAGCTGACCTCAAATGAACAAACTTTGGAGGACAGTTCCAGCGACTCTGATGACTATGAAGAAGAGGTGTAAAGAAAAGCCAAATCCGGGGTGTAAGAACTAGCACGACTTATGCCCATGGATGGCCCTCTACGATACGAAAGGTATCTGGGCTGAAGATCAACGGATCGGAACTATTATTTCTTGGAATATTCAATGTATTATATTTTGAATGTATTTTTATGTTTTAATATGCATAACTGTGACAACCACAGGCAAGCGCTGAACCAAATGCACGCTCATGCTTATAACATTGTTTTCTATATGATAAAGAGGGAAAGGAAACAGAATCTTTTACTCTCTCTTAATCAATTAAAGAGAGAGACGTTTGGTTCTGATTTTCCTCCAGAGTGCTGCTGCATCATCTAGTCATTGATGATAAGACTGTGTGACTTATTTAGTCACTAGATAGTGTAAACTGAAGGGACTGAATTATGAAGTAGCACTCTGGGTAGTCGTAAGCAATTGTGAGACTTAATAAAGTCTCAAAGGGAGGAATGAAGAAGATTTTTATTGTTAAAGATCTGAATTAATCAAGTATAATCAAGGTGAATCTTGTCATTTATATATCATTTTTATCCTCCATTATATTCTAAAGGCCTCTGTGTTAAAAGTGCCTACGTGGCTAAAATGTACAAACAGGAAACATCTGGAAAAATATAGGGGAGCTTTTTCCTTTACCATAACAAGTCTAGGAAGTCTCAGCTCCCAAAGAAGAGATAGGATTGCATATGCAAGCGAAATGTAGAATGGTATGCATGAGAGGGGCTTCTAATGTATAGAATTCCCGCCTTAAAATCTTGTATATATACCAGAGCCCAGAGACATTCGAGAGACTTTTCTGCAGAAATGATCTCGGCTTTATTCTCGCTGTATAGAAAATAAAGTCTTTTCTTCTGGAATCAAACTTCAAGACTGTGCGTAATTCTTCAGAAAGAAGCGGAATGCACTACATATACCGAAGTATAATTACAAGCATTTCATAAGTGTCAAAGGTTTTTATCGACAATTACATTAAGTTTATGCAAAGATATTCTCAGATCGGTTTCGGGTCTAATTCATATGTGAAAATAAATCAGATATGAATCGGATACGTGCATTTGCGCCTGCAGTGTAAGCGGTCAGATCGGATATTCCCCTGTAAATGCGACTCCTACATCATTGAGAAGTTAGGTTGTTTTAAAACATTTTGCGTTGAAACCACAAAATAAAATGCACAAAAAAAACCCACAAAATGAAATGCACACAAACATGTCCCTGCCTTTGATATACAATAACTGATGAACGCATTTGGTTTTAAATACTAAAAAAAAACACAGACGATGTGACATGCTTAACAATATCTACCACCTGAGTATTATTCCACTCGCAAGCTTTCAACGGAGCTGCGTACATCACTGTCCTGAAGAATTTGTACTAGGATATATAATTATTTTGATGTATAGATGTATTGATAAATTGATCTGTGATGTCCTATATGCTATTTTTGGCTTGTTTCACCAAGTGTAGTGTAAAATGCACACATCAGACACGGGTCACATTTAAAAGAAATGTAAGCACGTCGTCCAAAAAAACGGATATAGTCACAAAATCGGTCATCAAGACCTGTGGTGTAAACGGAGCCCATTTCACCGGTTATTCGATTCATAGAGAGCCTGATGCAATTTCTTGCTCAGCCAACTTAGAAGTAATCCCTTACAGATGACCCAGGTGGGACTTGAACCCACAATCCCCAGCTCCGGAGGCTGATGCCTTATCCAATAGGCCACTGGGCCCTTTTGCCAGTTAACCCACAGGCATTCATAGACAGCCTGATGCAAGCTAAACTGAGAAAGCATTCAGAAACTTGCCAGCTCTTTGCTAATTCTTACGGCTATTGTGTAACTTTGTACTAAACATCCTGGAATTTCTTGTGCAGCAAACCTAAACGTAACCCCTCAAAGATGACCCAGGTGGGACTCGAACCCACAATCCTCAGCTCCGAAGGCTGATGCCTTATCCATTAGGCCACTGGGCCCTTTTCCTGGTCAGTTAGAGGCACTCATAGACAGTCTGATGCAAGCTACACTGACAGAGGATTCCTAAGCTTGCCAGCTCTTTGCTAATTCTCACGGCTTTTGTGTAACTTTGTACTAATCATCCTGGAATTTCTTGCGCAGCAAACTGCCTTTCTTGCGCAGCAAACCTAAACGTAACCCCTCAAAGATGACCCAGGTGGGACTCGAACCCACAATCCTCAGCTCCGAAGGCTGATGCCTTATCCATTAGGCCACTAGGCCCTTTTTCTGATGAGTTAGAGGCATTCATAGACAGTCTGATGCAAGCTAATGTAGCACATTAGCTCAACAGGGAACTGTATATTAATAATTCCAATTATTTATATAAGCTGCCACTATTAACTGTGGCAGAATTAAATTGCCATCAACTAATCTGTTCGGCCTGCAAACATTAAGTGTAAGTTCATATCAACTGTAAGAAAGGATATTTTCGTGGCCACAGAAAATACTTTCATACAGTCTTAATGTATTAGAGCATGTGGCAAGGGTGAAAATCGTAAAGGGACATTCATTTGCAAGGCAGAATCAGAAACTCATGTAATTTGTGCACAAGAGGTTTATTAACTAAACACTAACACAAACTAGTCTAACAAACAAACATACATACACTCGCGCGTACATACAAAAAAAGGGGAGCTAAAGTGGATGGATGAAGCCATTAGAGAAACCAGAGAATGCAGTTATGGAAAACGAGCCAGGACCACCTGAGTTAAAAACCATCAGTGCCGTTTTACAACGGGGTCTACCGCTTATACTAAACCTCTGTTTCGTTTAGTTAAATGTACGATACTTGCATTGCCTTTGGTCGTTGAACGAGTGTCCGGATGCAGTCTCGGATGAAAGTTCTGATGGTTTGAAGGCTTGGTGGTGTTGGAGTTCTTCAAGTTGTTCCGGATTTGAAGGGTGATGAACTCCAAAAGAATGTTATTCTGGCTCGGTGGTGATTGGGAGAGTTTTCTCCCAGATGAAGGTGATGAGAGAACTAAGAGAGACATCAGCTGAGATCCTAGGATCTTTGATGAATGGAAAGTCAAGGCCGAAGCCTGGCTCAAACTTAAGGTACAGAAGACTTCTAGCTCACAGCCTCATCTTTTCAGTATCTGCAAGAAGCGCAGACTTAAGAGGCGGGTCACTGATGTGAGAGCTTTATCTGATATAGAGGTCACACCTCCGGAAGGTGACACAGCCAATGGTCACTTTCACTTTTGGAGGGAAAGTTTAAGACTCTTTGTCTTAGACCATGGTATTTTGCATATGTGATTCGATTGGGTGTTGATGCAAAAACTACTAAAGATTCTTAGAACACTGATATGTTGCATAGGTATAAACATGTAATATACGCTCAGTTAGATCATCCGAAGACGAACTGACATGGTATAGTTAAGGTTACATGAACGAGTGGGTCTATCATAAGCATGCTTAAAACAGTATACAATACGAAAGACAATATACAAGAACAGTAATAATATACACAAAGACCTGAGGATATGTGATTGGAAGGTCAAAGAAAATCTGAGAATTGAGTAGGGGGGGAAGACTCTCTCTACATACTTTTAGGTCGTAAAGTTTATCTGATCTGGCTGAGGTGTCCTGGTTGCCATGGTAACCAGGGGCCTGGGGACCTTCACAGACATCCTGGCACCCAGTATGTTTATTGGCTGAGGGGTCTGTGATTATTTGTTAATCTAAAGAACCATTGATATTTTTGTCAGATGTTACCATGGTATACTGAAGTATAATTACAAGCATTTCATAAGTGTCAAAGGTTTTTATCGACAATTACATTAAGTTTATGCAAAGATATTCTCAGATCGGTTTCGGGTCTAATTCATATGTGAAAATAAATCAGATATGAATCGGATACGTGCATTTGCGCCTGCAGTGTAAGCGGTCAGATCGGATATTCCCCTGTAAATGCGACTCCTACATCATTGAGAAGTTAGGTTGTTTTAAAACATTTTGCGTTGAAACCACAAAATAAAATGCACAAAATAAAACCACAAAATGAAATGCACACAAACATGTCCCTGCCTTTGATATACAATAACTGATGAACGCATTTGGTTTTAAATACTAAAAAAAAACACAGACGATGTGACATGCTTAAAAATATCTACCACCTGAGTATTATTCCACTCGCAAGCTTTCAACGGAGCTGCGTACATCACTGTCCTGAAGAATTTGTACTAGGATATATAATTATTTTGATGTATAGATGTATTGATAAATTGATCTGTGATGTCCTATATGCTATTTTTGGCTTGTTTCACCAAGTGTAGTGTAAAATGCACACATCAGACACGGGTCACATTTAAAAGAAATGTAAGCACGTCGTCCAAAAAAACGGATATAGTCACAAAATCGGTCATCAAGACCTGTGGTGTAAACGGAGCCCATTTCACCGGTTATTCGATTCATAGAGAGCCTGATGCAATTTCTTGCTCAGCCAACTTAGAAGTAATCCCTTACAGATGACCCAGGTGGGACTTGAACCCACAATCCCCAGCTCCGGAGGCTGATGCCTTATCCATTAGGCCACTGGGCCCTTTTGCCAGTTAACCCACAGGCATTCATAGACAGCCTGATGCAAGCTAAACTGAGTAAGCATTGAGCAGCTTGCCAGCTCTTTGCTAATTCTTACGGCTTTTGTGTAACTTTGTACTAATCATCCTGGAATTTCTTGTACAGCAAACCTAAACGTAACCCCTCAAAGATGACCCAGGTGGGACTCGAACCCACAATCCTCAGCTCCGAAGGCTGATGCCTTATCCATTAGGCCACTAGGCCCTTTTTCTGATGAGTTAGAGGCATTCATAGACAGTCTGATGCAAGCTAATGTAGCACATTAGCTCAACAGGGAACTGTATATTAATAATTCCAATTATTTATATAAGCTGCCACTATTAACTGTGGCAGAATTAAATTGCCATCAACTAATCTGTTCGGCCTGCAAACATTCAGTGTAAGTTCATATCAACTGTAAGAAAGGATATTTTCGTGGCCACAGAAAATACTTTCATACAGTCTTAATGTATTAGAGCATGTGGCAAGGGTGAAAATCGTAAAGGGACATTCATTTGCAAGGCAGAATCAGAAACTCATGTAATTTGTGCACAAGAGGTTTATTAACTAAACACTAACACAAACTAGTCTAACAAACAAACATACATACACTCGCGTGTACATACAAAAAAAGGGGAGCTAAAGTGGATGAGAAACCAGAAGCCATTAGAGAAACCAGAGAATGCAGTTATGGAAAACGAGCCAGGACCACCTGAGTTAAAAACCATCAGTGCCGTTTTACAACGGGGTCTACCGCTTATACTAAACCTCTGTTTCGTTTAGTTAAATGTACGATACTTGCATTGCCTTTGGTCGTTGAACGAGTGTCCGGATGCAGTCTCGGATGAAAGTTCTGATGGTTTGAAGGCTTGGTGGTGTTGGAGTTCTTCAAGTTGTTCCGGATTTGAAGGGTGATGAACTCCAAAAGAATGTTATTCTGGCTCGGTGGTGATTGGGAGAGTTTTCTCCCAGATGAAGGTGATGAGAGAACTAAGAGAGACATCAGCTGAGATCCTAGGATCTTTGATGAATGGAAAGTCAAGGCCGAAGCCTGGCTCAAACTTAAGGTACAGAAGACTTCTAGCTCACAGCCTCATCTTTTCAGTATCTGCAAGAAGCACAGACTTAAGAGGCGGGTCACTGATGTGAGAGCTTTATCTGATATAGAGGTCACACCTCCGGAAGGTGACACAGCCAATGGTCACTTTCACTTTTGGAGGGAAAGTTTAAGACTCTTTGTCTTAGACCATGGTATTTTGCATATGTGATTCGATTGGGTGTTGATGCAAAAACTACTAAAGATTCTTAGAACACTGATATGTTGCATAGGTATAAACATGTAATATACGCTCAGTTAGATCATCCGAAGACGAACTGATAGAAACCAGACATGGTATAGTTAAGGTTACATGAACGAGTGGGTCTATCATAAGCATGCTTAAAACAGTATACAATACGAAAGACAATATACAAGAACAGTAATAATATACACAAAGACCTGAGGATATGTGATTGGAAGGTCAAAGAAAATCTGAGAATTGAGTAGGGGGGGAAGACTCTCTCTACATACTTTTAGGTCGTAAAGTTTATCTGATCTGGCTGAGGTGTCCTGGTTGCCATGGTAACCAGGGGCCTGGGGACCTTCACAGACATCCTGGCACCCAGTATGTTTATTGGCTGAGGGGTCTGTGATTATTTGTTAATCTAAAGAACCATTGATATTTTTGTCAGATGTTACCATGGTATACTGAAGTATAATTACAAGCATTTCATAAGTGTCAAAGGTTTTTATCGACAATTACATTAAGTTTATGCAAAGATATTCTCAGATCGGTTTCGGGTCTAATTCATATGTGAAAATAAATCAGATATGAATCGGATACGTGCATTTGCGCCTGCAGTGTAAGCGGTCAGATCGGATATTCCCCTGTAAATGCGACTCCTACATCATTGAGAAGTTAGGTTGTTTTAAAACATTTTGCGTTGAAACCACAAAATAAAATGCACAAAAAAACCCCACAAAATGAAATGCACACAAACATGTCCCTGCCTTTGATATACAATAACTGATGAACGCATTTGGTTTTAAATACTAAAAAAAAACACAGACGATGTGACATGCTTAACAATATCTACCACCTGAGTATTATTCCACTCGCAAGCTTTCAACGGAGCTGCGTACATCACTGTCCTGAAGAATTTGTACTAGGATATATAATTATTTTGATGTATAGATGTATTGATAAATTGATCTGTGATGTCCTATATGCTATTTTTGGCTTGTTTCACCAAGTGTAGTGTAAAATGCACACATCAGACACGGGTCACATTTAAAAGAAATGTAAGCACGTCGTCCAAAAAAATGGATATAGTCACAAAATCGGTCATCAAGACCTGTGGTGTAAACGGAGCCCATTTCACCGGTTATTCGATTCATAGAGAGCCTGATGCAATTTCTTGCTCAGCCAACTTAGAAGTAATCCCTTACAGATGACCCAGGTGGGACTCGAACCCACAATCCTCAGCTCCGAAGGCTGATGCCTTATCCATTAGGCCACTGGGCCCTTTTCCTGGTCAGTTAGAGGCACTCATAGACAGTCTGATGCAAGCTACACTGACAGAGGATTCCTAAGCTTGCCAGCTCTTTGCTAATTCTCACGGCTTTTGTGTAACTTTGTACTAATCATCCTGGAATTTCTTGCGCAGCAAACTGCCTTTCTTGCGCAGCAAACCTAAACGTAACCCCTCAAAGATGACCCAGGTGGGACTCGAACCCACAATCCTCAGCTCCGAAGGCTGATGCCTTATCCATTAGGCCACTAGGCCCTTTTTCTGATGAGTTAGAGGCATTCATAGACAGTCTGATGCAAGCTAATGTAGCACATTAGCTCAACAGGGAACTGTATATTAATAATTCCAATTATTTATATAAGCTGCCACTATTAACTGTGGCAGAATTAAATTGCCATCAACTAATCTGTTCGGCCTGCAAACATTCAGTGTAAGTTCATATCAACTGTAAGAAAGGATATTTTCGTGGCCACAGAAAATACTTTCATACAGTCTTAATGTATTAGAGCATGTGGCAAGGGTGAAAATCGTAAAGGGACATTCATTTGCAAGGCAGAATCAGAAACTCATGTAATTTGTGCACAAGAGGTTTATTAACTAAACACTAACACAAACTAGTCTAACAAACAAACATACATACACTCGCGCGTACATACAAAAAAAGGGGAGCTAAAGTGGATGGATGAAGCCATTAGAGAAACCAGAGAATGCAGTTATGGAAAACGAGCCAGGACCACCTGAGTTAAAAACCATCAGTGCCGTTTTACAACGGGGTCTACCGCTTATACTAAACCTCTGTTTCGTTTAGTTAAATGTACGATACTTGCATTGCCTTTGGTCGTTGAACGAGTGTCCGGATGCAGTCTCGGATGAAAGTTCTGATGGTTTGAAGGCTTGGTGGTGTTGGAGTTCTTCAAGTTGTTCCGGATTTGAAGGGTGATGAACTCCAAAAGAATGTTATTCTGGCTCGGTGGTGATTGGGAGAGTTTTCTCCCAGATGAAGGTGATGAGAGAACTAAGAGAGACATCAGCTGAGATCCTAGGATCTTTGATGAATGGAAAGTCAAGGCCGAAGCCTGGCTCAAACTTAAGGTACAGAAGACTTCTAGCTCACAGCCTCATCTTTTCAGTATCTGCAAGAAGCGCAGACTTAAGAGGCGGGTCACTGATGTGAGAGCTTTATCTGATATAGAGGTCACACCTCCGGAAGGTGACACAGCCAATGGTCACTTTCACTTTTGGAGGGAAAGTTTAAGACTCTTTGTCTTAGACCATGGTATTTTGCATATGTGATTCGATTGGGTGTTGATGCAAAAACTACTAAAGATTCTTAGAACACTGATATGTTGCATAGGTATAAACATGTAATATACGCTCAGTTAGATCATCCGAAGACGAACTGATAGAAACCAGACATGGTATAGTTAAGGTTACATGAACGAGTGGGTCTATCATAAGCATGCTTAAAACAGTATACAATACGAAAGACAATATACAAGAACAGTAATAATATACACAAAGACCTGAGGATATGTGATTGGAAGGTCAAAGAAAATCTGAGAATTGAGTAGGGGGGGAAGACTCTCTCTACATACTTTTAGGTCGTAAAGTTTATCTGATCTGGCTGAGGTGTCCTGGTTGCCATGGTAACCAGGGGCCTGGGGACCTTCACAGACATCCTGGCACCCAGTATGTTTATTGGCTGAGGGGTCTGTGATTATTTGTTAATCTAAAGAACCATTGATATTTTTGTCAGATGTTACCATGGTATACCGAAGTATAATTACAAGCATTTCATAAGTGTCAAAGGTTTTTATCGACAATTACATTAAGTTTATGCAAAGATATTCTCAGATCGGTTTCGGGTCTAATTCATATGTGAAAATAAATCAGATATGAATCGGATACGTGCATTTGCGCCTGCAGTGTAAGCGGTCAGATCGGATATTCCCCTGTAAATGCGACTCCTACATCATTGAGAAGTTAGGTTGTTTTAAAACATTTTGCGTTGAAACCACAAAATAAAATGCACAAAAAAAACCCACAAAATGAAATGCACACAAACATGTCCCTGCCTTTGATATACAATAACTGATGAACGCATTTGGTTTTAAATACTAAAAAAAAACACAGACGATGTGACATGCTTAACAATATCTACCACCTGAGTATTATTCCACTCGCAAGCTTTCAACGGAGCTGCGTACATCACTGTCCTGAAGAATTTGTACTAGGATATATAATTATTTTGATGTATAGATGTATTGATAAATTGATCTGTGATGTCCTATATGCTATTTTTGGCTTGTTTCACCAAGTGTAGTGTAAAATGCACACATCAGACACGGGTCACATTTAAAAGAAATGTAAGCACGTCGTCCAAAAAAACGGATATAGTCACAAAATCGGTCATCAAGACCTGTGGTGTAAACGGAGCCCATTTCACCGGTTATTCGATTCATAGAGAGCCTGATGCAATTTCTTGCTCAGCCAACTTAGAAGTAATCCCTTACAGATGACCCAGGTGGGACTTGAACCCACAATCCCCAGCTCCGGAGGCTGATGCCTTATCCAATAGGCCACTGGGCCCTTTTGCCAGTTAACCCACAGGCATTCATAGACAGCCTGATGCAAGCTAAACTGAGAAAGCATTCAGAAACTTGCCAGCTCTTTGCTAATTCTTACGGCTATTGTGTAACTTTGTACTAAACATCCTGGAATTTCTTGTGCAGCAAACCTAAACGTAACCCCTCAAAGATGACCCAGGTGGGACTCGAACCCACAATCCTCAGCTCCGAAGGCTGATGCCTTATCCATTAGGCCACTGGGCCCTTTTCCTGGTCAGTTAGAGGCACTCATAGACAGTCTGATGCAAGCTACACTGACAGAGGATTCCTAAGCTTGCCAGCTCTTTGCTAATTCTCACGGCTTTTGTGTAACTTTGTACTAATCATCCTGGAATTTCTTGCGCAGCAAACTGCCTTTCTTGCGCAGCAAACCTAAACGTAACCCCTCAAAGATGACCCAGGTGGGACTCGAACCCACAATCCTCAGCTCCGAAGGCTGATGCCTTATCCATTAGGCCACTAGGCCCTTTTTCTGATGAGTTAGAGGCATTCATAGACAGTCTGATGCAAGCTAATGTAGCACATTAGCTCAACAGGGAACTGTATATTAATAATTCCAATTATTTATATAAGCTGCCACTATTAACTGTGGCAGAATTAAATTGCCATCAACTAATCTGTTCGGCCTGCAAACATTAAGTGTAAGTTCATATCAACTGTAAGAAAGGATATTTTCGTGGCCACAGAAAATACTTTCATACAGTCTTAATGTATTAGAGCATGTGGCAAGGGTGAAAATCGTAAAGGGACATTCATTTGCAAGGCAGAATCAGAAACTCATGTAATTTGTGCACAAGAGGTTTATTAACTAAACACTAACACAAACTAGTCTAACAAACAAACATACATACACTCGCGCGTACATACAAAAAAAGGGGAGCTAAAGTGGATGGATGAAGCCATTAGAGAAACCAGAGAATGCAGTTATGGAAAACGAGCCAGGACCACCTGAGTTAAAAACCATCAGTGCCGTTTTACAACGGGGTCTACCGCTTATACTAAACCTCTGTTTCGTTTAGTTAAATGTACGATACTTGCATTGCCTTTGGTCGTTGAACGAGTGTCCGGATGCAGTCTCGGATGAAAGTTCTGATGGTTTGAAGGCTTGGTGGTGTTGGAGTTCTTCAAGTTGTTCCGGATTTGAAGGGTGATGAACTCCAAAAGAATGTTATTCTGGCTCGGTGGTGATTGGGAGAGTTTTCTCCCAGATGAAGGTGATGAGAGAACTAAGAGAGACATCAGCTGAGATCCTAGGATCTTTGATGAATGGAAAGTCAAGGCCGAAGCCTGGCTCAAACTTAAGGTACAGAAGACTTCTAGCTCACAGCCTCATCTTTTCAGTATCTGCAAGAAGCGCAGACTTAAGAGGCGGGTCACTGATGTGAGAGCTTTATCTGATATAGAGGTCACACCTCCGGAAGGTGACACAGCCAATGGTCACTTTCACTTTTGGAGGGAAAGTTTAAGACTCTTTGTCTTAGACCATGGTATTTTGCATATGTGATTCGATTGGGTGTTGATGCAAAAACTACTAAAGATTCTTAGAACACTGATATGTTGCATAGGTATAAACATGTAATATACGCTCAGTTAGATCATCCGAAGACGAACTGACATGGTATAGTTAAGGTTACATGAACGAGTGGGTCTATCATAAGCATGCTTAAAACAGTATACAATACGAAAGACAATATACAAGAACAGTAATAATATACACAAAGACCTGAGGATATGTGATTGGAAGGTCAAAGAAAATCTGAGAATTGAGTAGGGGGGGAAGACTCTCTCTACATACTTTTAGGTCGTAAAGTTTATCTGATCTGGCTGAGGTGTCCTGGTTGCCATGGTAACCAGGGGCCTGGGGACCTTCACAGACATCCTGGCACCCAGTATGTTTATTGGCTGAGGGGTCTGTGATTATTTGTTAATCTAAAGAACCATTGATATTTTTGTCAGATGTTACCATGGTATACTGAAGTATAATTACAAGCATTTCATAAGTGTCAAAGGTTTTTATCGACAATTACATTAAGTTTATGCAAAGATATTCTCAGATCGGTTTCGGGTCTAATTCATATGTGAAAATAAATCAGATATGAATCGGATACGTGCATTTGCGCCTGCAGTGTAAGCGGTCAGATCGGATATTCCCCTGTAAATGCGACTCCTACATCATTGAGAAGTTAGGTTGTTTTAAAACATTTTGCGTTGAAACCACAAAATAAAATGCACAAAATAAAACCACAAAATGAAATGCACACAAACATGTCCCTGCCTTTGATATACAATAACTGATGAACGCATTTGGTTTTAAATACTAAAAAAAAACACAGACGATGTGACATGCTTAAAAATATCTACCACCTGAGTATTATTCCACTCGCAAGCTTTCAACGGAGCTGCGTACATCACTGTCCTGAAGAATTTGTACTAGGATATATAATTATTTTGATGTATAGATGTATTGATAAATTGATCTGTGATGTCCTATATGCTATTTTTGGCTTGTTTCACCAAGTGTAGTGTAAAATGCACACATCAGACACGGGTCACATTTAAAAGAAATGTAAGCACGTCGTCCAAAAAAACGGATATAGTCACAAAATCGGTCATCAAGACCTGTGGTGTAAACGGAGCCCATTTCACCGGTTATTCGATTCATAGAGAGCCTGATGCAATTTCTTGCTCAGCCAACTTAGAAGTAATCCCTTACAGATGACCCAGGTGGGACTTGAACCCACAATCCCCAGCTCCGGAGGCTGATGCCTTATCCATTAGGCCACTGGGCCCTTTTGCCAGTTAACCCACAGGCATTCATAGACAGCCTGATGCAAGCTAAACTGAGTAAGCATTGAGCAGCTTGCCAGCTCTTTGCTAATTCTTACGGCTTTTGTGTAACTTTGTACTAATCATCCTGGAATTTCTTGTACAGCAAACCTAAACGTAACCCCTCAAAGATGACCCAGGTGGGACTCGAACCCACAATCCTCAGCTCCGAAGGCTGATGCCTTATCCATTAGGCCACTAGGCCCTTTTTCTGATGAGTTAGAGGCATTCATAGACAGTCTGATGCAAGCTAATGTAGCACATTAGCTCAACAGGGAACTGTATATTAATAATTCCAATTATTTATATAAGCTGCCACTATTAACTGTGGCAGAATTAAATTGCCATCAACTAATCTGTTCGGCCTGCAAACATTCAGTGTAAGTTCATATCAACTGTAAGAAAGGATATTTTCGTGGCCACAGAAAATACTTTCATACAGTCTTAATGTATTAGAGCATGTGGCAAGGGTGAAAATCGTAAAGGGACATTCATTTGCAAGGCAGAATCAGAAACTCATGTAATTTGTGCACAAGAGGTTTATTAACTAAACACTAACACAAACTAGTCTAACAAACAAACATACATACACTCGCGTGTACATACAAAAAAAGGGGAGCTAAAGTGGATGAGAAACCAGAAGCCATTAGAGAAACCAGAGAATGCAGTTATGGAAAACGAGCCAGGACCACCTGAGTTAAAAACCATCAGTGCCGTTTTACAACGGGGTCTACCGCTTATACTAAACCTCTGTTTCGTTTAGTTAAATGTACGATACTTGCATTGCCTTTGGTCGTTGAACGAGTGTCCGGATGCAGTCTCGGATGAAAGTTCTGATGGTTTGAAGGCTTGGTGGTGTTGGAGTTCTTCAAGTTGTTCCGGATTTGAAGGGTGATGAACTCCAAAAGAATGTTATTCTGGCTCGGTGGTGATTGGGAGAGTTTTCTCCCAGATGAAGGTGATGAGAGAACTAAGAGAGACATCAGCTGAGATCCTAGGATCTTTGATGAATGGAAAGTCAAGGCCGAAGCCTGGCTCAAACTTAAGGTACAGAAGACTTCTAGCTCACAGCCTCATCTTTTCAGTATCTGCAAGAAGCACAGACTTAAGAGGCGGGTCACTGATGTGAGAGCTTTATCTGATATAGAGGTCACACCTCCGGAAGGTGACACAGCCAATGGTCACTTTCACTTTTGGAGGGAAAGTTTAAGACTCTTTGTCTTAGACCATGGTATTTTGCATATGTGATTCGATTGGGTGTTGATGCAAAAACTACTAAAGATTCTTAGAACACTGATATGTTGCATAGGTATAAACATGTAATATACGCTCAGTTAGATCATCCGAAGACGAACTGATAGAAACCAGACATGGTATAGTTAAGGTTACATGAACGAGTGGGTCTATCATAAGCATGCTTAAAACAGTATACAATACGAAAGACAATATACAAGAACAGTAATAATATACACAAAGACCTGAGGATATGTGATTGGAAGGTCAAAGAAAATCTGAGAATTGAGTAGGGGGGGAAGACTCTCTCTACATACTTTTAGGTCGTAAAGTTTATCTGATCTGGCTGAGGTGTCCTGGTTGCCATGGTAACCAGGGGCCTGGGGACCTTCACAGACATCCTGGCACCCAGTATGTTTATTGGCTGAGGGGTCTGTGATTATTTGTTAATCTAAAGAACCATTGATATTTTTGTCAGATGTTACCATGGTATACTGAAGTATAATTACAAGCATTTCATAAGTGTCAAAGGTTTTTATCGACAATTACATTAAGTTTATGCAAAGATATTCTCAGATCGGTTTCGGGTCTAATTCATATGTGAAAATAAATCAGATATGAATCGGATACGTGCATTTGCGCCTGCAGTGTAAGCGGTCAGATCGGATATTCCCCTGTAAATGCGACTCCTACATCATTGAGAAGTTAGGTTGTTTTAAAACATTTTGCGTTGAAACCACAAAATAAAATGCACAAAAAAACCCCACAAAATGAAATGCACACAAACATGTCCCTGCCTTTGATATACAATAACTGATGAACGCATTTGGTTTTAAATACTAAAAAAAAACACAGACGATGTGACATGCTTAACAATATCTACCACCTGAGTATTATTCCACTCGCAAGCTTTCAACGGAGCTGCGTACATCACTGTCCTGAAGAATTTGTACTAGGATATATAATTATTTTGATGTATAGATGTATTGATAAATTGATCTGTGATGTCCTATATGCTATTTTTGGCTTGTTTCACCAAGTGTAGTGTAAAATGCACACATCAGACACGGGTCACATTTAAAAGAAATGTAAGCACGTCGTCCAAAAAAATGGATATAGTCACAAAATCGGTCATCAAGACCTGTGGTGTAAACGGAGCCCATTTCACCGGTTATTCGATTCATAGAGAGCCTGATGCAATTTCTTGCTCAGCCAACTTAGAAGTAATCCCTTACAGATGACCCAGGTGGGACTCGAACCCACAATCCTCAGCTCCGAAGGCTGATGCCTTATCCATTAGGCCACTGGGCCCTTTTCCTGGTCAGTTAGAGGCACTCATAGACAGTCTGATGCAAGCTACACTGACAGAGGATTCCTAAGCTTGCCAGCTCTTTGCTAATTCTCACGGCTTTTGTGTAACTTTGTACTAATCATCCTGGAATTTCTTGCGCAGCAAACTGCCTTTCTTGCGCAGCAAACCTAAACGTAACCCCTCAAAGATGACCCAGGTGGGACTCGAACCCACAATCCTCAGCTCCGAAGGCTGATGCCTTATCCATTAGGCCACTAGGCCCTTTTTCTGATGAGTTAGAGGCATTCATAGACAGTCTGATGCAAGCTAATGTAGCACATTAGCTCAACAGGGAACTGTATATTAATAATTCCAATTATTTATATAAGCTGCCACTATTAACTGTGGCAGAATTAAATTGCCATCAACTAATCTGTTCGGCCTGCAAACATTCAGTGTAAGTTCATATCAACTGTAAGAAAGGATATTTTCGTGGCCACAGAAAATACTTTCATACAGTCTTAATGTATTAGAGCATGTGGCAAGGGTGAAAATCGTAAAGGGACATTCATTTGCAAGGCAGAATCAGAAACTCATGTAATTTGTGCACAAGAGGTTTATTAACTAAACACTAACACAAACTAGTCTAACAAACAAACATACATACACTCGCGCGTACATACAAAAAAAGGGGAGCTAAAGTGGATGGATGAAGCCATTAGAGAAACCAGAGAATGCAGTTATGGAAAACGAGCCAGGACCACCTGAGTTAAAAACCATCAGTGCCGTTTTACAACGGGGTCTACCGCTTATACTAAACCTCTGTTTCGTTTAGTTAAATGTACGATACTTGCATTGCCTTTGGTCGTTGAACGAGTGTCCGGATGCAGTCTCGGATGAAAGTTCTGATGGTTTGAAGGCTTGGTGGTGTTGGAGTTCTTCAAGTTGTTCCGGATTTGAAGGGTGATGAACTCCAAAAGAATGTTATTCTGGCTCGGTGGTGATTGGGAGAGTTTTCTCCCAGATGAAGGTGATGAGAGAACTAAGAGAGACATCAGCTGAGATCCTAGGATCTTTGATGAATGGAAAGTCAAGGCCGAAGCCTGGCTCAAACTTAAGGTACAGAAGACTTCTAGCTCACAGCCTCATCTTTTCAGTATCTGCAAGAAGCGCAGACTTAAGAGGCGGGTCACTGATGTGAGAGCTTTATCTGATATAGAGGTCACACCTCCGGAAGGTGACACAGCCAATGGTCACTTTCACTTTTGGAGGGAAAGTTTAAGACTCTTTGTCTTAGACCATGGTATTTTGCATATGTGATTCGATTGGGTGTTGATGCAAAAACTACTAAAGATTCTTAGAACACTGATATGTTGCATAGGTATAAACATGTAATATACGCTCAGTTAGATCATCCGAAGACGAACTGACATGGTATAGTTAAGGTTACATGAACGAGTGGGTCTATCATAAGCATGCTTAAAACAGTATACAATACGAAAGACAATATACAAGAACAGTAATAATATACACAAAGACCTGAGGATATGTGATTGGAAGGTCAAAGAAAATCTGAGAATTGAGTAGGGGGGGAAGACTCTCTCTACATACTTTTAGGTCGTAAAGTTTATCTGATCTGGCTGAGGTGTCCTGGTTGCCATGGTAACCAGGGGCCTGGGGACCTTCACAGACATCCTGGCACCCAGTATGTTTATTGGCTGAGGGGTCTGTGATTATTTGTTAATCTAAAGAACCATTGATATTTTTGTCAGATGTTACCATGGTATACTGAAGTATAATTACAAGCATTTCATAAGTGTCAAAGGTTTTTATCGACAATTACATTAAGTTTATGCAAAGATATTCTCAGATCGGTTTCGGGTCTAATTCATATGTGAAAATAAATCAGATATGAATCGGATACGTGCATTTGCGCCTGCAGTGTAAGCGGTCAGATCGGATATTCCCCTGTAAATGCGACTCCTACATCATTGAGAAGTTAGGTTGTTTTAAAACATTTTGCGTTGAAACCACAAAATAAAATGCACAAAATAAAACCACAAAATGAAATGCACACAAACATGTCCCTGCCTTTGATATACAATAACTGATGAACGCATTTGGTTTTAAATACTAAAAAAAAACACAGACGATGTGACATGCTTAAAAATATCTACCACCTGAGTATTATTCCACTCGCAAGCTTTCAACGGAGCTGCGTACATCACTGTCCTGAAGAATTTGTACTAGGATATATAATTATTTTGATGTATAGATGTATTGATAAATTGATCTGTGATGTCCTATATGCTATTTTTGGCTTGTTTCACCAAGTGTAGTGTAAAATGCACACATCAGACACGGGTCACATTTAAAAGAAATGTAAGCACGTCGTCCAAAAAAACGGATATAGTCACAAAATCGGTCATCAAGACCTGTGGTGTAAACGGAGCCCATTTCACCGGTTATTCGATTCATAGAGAGCCTGATGCAATTTCTTGCTCAGCCAACTTAGAAGTAATCCCTTACAGATGACCCAGGTGGGACTTGAACCCACAATCCCCAGCTCCGGAGGCTGATGCCTTATCCATTAGGCCACTGGGCCCTTTTGCCAGTTAACCCACAGGCATTCATAGACAGCCTGATGCAAGCTAAACTGAGTAAGCATTGAGCAGCTTGCCAGCTCTTTGCTAATTCTTACGGCTTTTGTGTAACTTTGTACTAATCATCCTGGAATTTCTTGTACAGCAAACCTAAACGTAACCCCTCAAAGATGACCCAGGTGGGACTCGAACCCACAATCCTCAGCTCCGAAGGCTGATGCCTTATCCATTAGGCCACTAGGCCCTTTTTCTGATGAGTTAGAGGCATTCATAGACAGTCTGATGCAAGCTAATGTAGCACATTAGCTCAACAGGGAACTGTATATTAATAATTCCAATTATTTATATAAGCTGCCACTATTAACTGTGGCAGAATTAAATTGCCATCAACTAATCTGTTCGGCCTGCAAACATTCAGTGTAAGTTCATATCAACTGTAAGAAAGGATATTTTCGTGGCCACAGAAAATACTTTCATACAGTCTTAATGTATTAGAGCATGTGGCAAGGGTGAAAATCGTAAAGGGACATTCATTTGCAAGGCAGAATCAGAAACTCATGTAATTTGTGCACAAGAGGTTTATTAACTAAACACTAACACAAACTAGTCTAACAAACAAACATACATACACTCGCGTGTACATACAAAAAAAGGGGAGCTAAAGTGGATGAGAAACCAGAAGCCATTAGAGAAACCAGAGAATGCAGTTATGGAAAACGAGCCAGGACCACCTGAGTTAAAAACCATCAGTGCCGTTTTACAACGGGGTCTACCGCTTATACTAAACCTCTGTTTCGTTTAGTTAAATGTACGATACTTGCATTGCCTTTGGTCGTTGAACGAGTGTCCGGATGCAGTCTCGGATGAAAGTTCTGATGGTTTGAAGGCTTGGTGGTGTTGGAGTTCTTCAAGTTGTTCCGGATTTGAAGGGTGATGAACTCCAAAAGAATGTTATTCTGGCTCGGTGGTGATTGGGAGAGTTTTCTCCCAGATGAAGGTGATGAGAGAACTAAGAGAGACATCAGCTGAGATCCTAGGATCTTTGATGAATGGAAAGTCAAGGCCGAAGCCTGGCTCAAACTTAAGGTACAGAAGACTTCTAGCTCACAGCCTCATCTTTTCAGTATCTGCAAGAAGCACAGACTTAAGAGGCGGGTCACTGATGTGAGAGCTTTATCTGATATAGAGGTCACACCTCCGGAAGGTGACACAGCCAATGGTCACTTTCACTTTTGGAGGGAAAGTTTAAGACTCTTTGTCTTAGACCATGGTATTTTGCATATGTGATTCGATTGGGTGTTGATGCAAAAACTACTAAAGATTCTTAGAACACTGATATGTTGCATAGGTATAAACATGTAATATACGCTCAGTTAGATCATCCGAAGACGAACTGATAGAAACCAGACATGGTATAGTTAAGGTTACATGAACGAGTGGGTCTATCATAAGCATGCTTAAAACAGTATACAATACGAAAGACAATATACAAGAACAGTAATAATATACACAAAGACCTGAGGATATGTGATTGGAAGGTCAAAGAAAATCTGAGAATTGAGTAGGGGGGGAAGACTCTCTCTACATACTTTTAGGTCGTAAAGTTTATCTGATCTGGCTGAGGTGTCCTGGTTGCCATGGTAACCAGGGGCCTGGGGACCTTCACAGACATCCTGGCACCCAGTATGTTTATTGGCTGAGGGGTCTGTGATTATTTGTTAATCTAAAGAACCATTGATATTTTTGTCAGATGTTACCATGGTATACTGAAGTATAATTACAAGCATTTCATAAGTGTCAAAGGTTTTTATCGACAATTACATTAAGTTTATGCAAAGATATTCTCAGATCGGTTTCGGGTCTAATTCATATGTGAAAATAAATCAGATATGAATCGGATACGTGCATTTGCGCCTGCAGTGTAAGCGGTCAGATCGGATATTCCCCTGTAAATGCGACTCCTACATCATTGAGAAGTTAGGTTGTTTTAAAACATTTTGCGTTGAAACCACAAAATAAAATGCACAAAAAAACCCCACAAAATGAAATGCACACAAACATGTCCCTGCCTTTGATATACAATAACTGATGAACGCATTTGGTTTTAAATACTAAAAAAAAACACAGACGATGTGACATGCTTAACAATATCTACCACCTGAGTATTATTCCACTCGCAAGCTTTCAACGGAGCTGCGTACATCACTGTCCTGAAGAATTTGTACTAGGATATATAATTATTTTGATGTATAGATGTATTGATAAATTGATCTGTGATGTCCTATATGCTATTTTTGGCTTGTTTCACCAAGTGTAGTGTAAAATGCACACATCAGACACGGGTCACATTTAAAAGAAATGTAAGCACGTCGTCCAAAAAAATGGATATAGTCACAAAATCGGTCATCAAGACCTGTGGTGTAAACGGAGCCCATTTCACCGGTTATTCGATTCATAGAGAGCCTGATGCAATTTCTTGCTCAGCCAACTTAGAAGTAATCCCTTACAGATGACCCAGGTGGGACTCGAACCCACAATCCTCAGCTCCGAAGGCTGATGCCTTATCCATTAGGCCACTGGGCCCTTTTCCTGGTCAGTTAGAGGCACTCATAGACAGTCTGATGCAAGCTACACTGACAGAGGATTCCTAAGCTTGCCAGCTCTTTGCTAATTCTCACGGCTTTTGTGTAACTTTGTACTAATCATCCTGGAATTTCTTGCGCAGCAAACTGCCTTTCTTGCGCAGCAAACCTAAACGTAACCCCTCAAAGATGACCCAGGTGGGACTCGAACCCACAATCCTCAGCTCCGAAGGCTGATGCCTTATCCATTAGGCCACTAGGCCCTTTTTCTGATGAGTTAGAGGCATTCATAGACAGTCTGATGCAAGCTAATGTAGCACATTAGCTCAACAGGGAACTGTATATTAATAATTCCAATTATTTATATAAGCTGCCACTATTAACTGTGGCAGAATTAAATTGCCATCAACTAATCTGTTCGGCCTGCAAACATTCAGTGTAAGTTCATATCAACTGTAAGAAAGGATATTTTCGTGGCCACAGAAAATACTTTCATACAGTCTTAATGTATTAGAGCATGTGGCAAGGGTGAAAATCGTAAAGGGACATTCATTTGCAAGGCAGAATCAGAAACTCATGTAATTTGTGCACAAGAGGTTTATTAACTAAACACTAACACAAACTAGTCTAACAAACAAACATACATACACTCGCGCGTACATACAAAAAAAGGGGAGCTAAAGTGGATGGATGAAGCCATTAGAGAAACCAGAGAATGCAGTTATGGAAAACGAGCCAGGACCACCTGAGTTAAAAACCATCAGTGCCGTTTTACAACGGGGTCTACCGCTTATACTAAACCTCTGTTTCGTTTAGTTAAATGTACGATACTTGCATTGCCTTTGGTCGTTGAACGAGTGTCCGGATGCAGTCTCGGATGAAAGTTCTGATGGTTTGAAGGCTTGGTGGTGTTGGAGTTCTTCAAGTTGTTCCGGATTTGAAGGGTGATGAACTCCAAAAGAATGTTATTCTGGCTCGGTGGTGATTGGGAGAGTTTTCTCCCAGATGAAGGTGATGAGAGAACTAAGAGAGACATCAGCTGAGATCCTAGGATCTTTGATGAATGGAAAGTCAAGGCCGAAGCCTGGCTCAAACTTAAGGTACAGAAGACTTCTAGCTCACAGCCTCATCTTTTCAGTATCTGCAAGAAGCGCAGACTTAAGAGGCGGGTCACTGATGTGAGAGCTTTATCTGATATAGAGGTCACACCTCCGGAAGGTGACACAGCCAATGGTCACTTTCACTTTTGGAGGGAAAGTTTAAGACTCTTTGTCTTAGACCATGGTATTTTGCATATGTGATTCGATTGGGTGTTGATGCAAAAACTACTAAAGATTCTTAGAACACTGATATGTTGCATAGGTATAAACATGTAATATACGCTCAGTTAGATCATCCGAAGACGAACTGATAGAAACCAGACATGGTATAGTTAAGGTTACATGAACGAGTGGGTCTATCATAAGCATGCTTAAAACAGTATACAATACGAAAGACAATATACAAGAACAGTAATAATATACACAAAGACCTGAGGATATGTGATTGGAAGGTCAAAGAAAATCTGAGAATTGAGTAGGGGGGGAAGACTCTCTCTACATACTTTTAGGTCGTAAAGTTTATCTGATCTGGCTGAGGTGTCCTGGTTGCCATGGTAACCAGGGGCCTGGGGACCTTCACAGACATCCTGGCACCCAGTATGTTTATTGGCTGAGGGGTCTGTGATTATTTGTTAATCTAAAGAACCATTGATATTTTTGTCAGATGTTACCATGGTATACTGAAGTATAATTACAAGCATTTCATAAGTGTCAAAGGTTTTTATCGACAATTACATTAAGTTTATGCAAAGATATTCTCAGATCGGTTTCGGGTCTAATTCATATGTGAAAATAAATCAGATATGAATCGGATACGTGCATTTGCGCCTGCAGTGTAAGCGGTCAGATCGGATATTCCCCTGTAAATGCGACTCCTACATCATTGAGAAGTTAGGTTGTTTTAAAACATTTTGCGTTGAAACCACAAAATAAAATGCACAAAAAAAACCCACAAAATGAAATGCACACAAACATGTCCCTGCCTTTGATATACAATAACTGATGAACGCATTTGGTTTTAAATACTAAAAAAAAACACAGACGATGTGACATGCTTAACAATATCTACCACCTGAGTATTATTCCACTCGCAAGCTTTCAACGGAGCTGCGTACATCACTGTCCTGAAGAATTTGTACTAGGATATATAATTATTTTGATGTATAGATGTATTGATAAATTGATCTGTGATGTCCTATATGCTATTTTTGGCTTGTTTCACCAAGTGTAGTGTAAAATGCACACATCAGACACGGGTCACATTTAAAAGAAATGTAAGCACGTCGTCCAAAAAAATGGATATAGTCACAAAATCGGTCATCAAGACCTGTGGTGTAAACGGAGCCCATTTCACCGGTTATTCGATTCATAGAGAGCCTGATGCAATTTCTTGCTCAGCCAACTTAGAAGTAATCCCTTACAGATGACCCAGGTGGGACTCGAACCCACAATCCTCAGCTCCGAAGGCTGATGCCTTATCCATTAGGCCACTGGGCCCTTTTCCTGGTCAGTTAGAGGCACTCATAGACAGTCTGATGCAAGCTACACTGACAGAGGATTCCTAAGCTTGCCAGCTCTTTGCTAATTCTCACGGCTTTTGTGTAACTTTGTACTAATCATCCTGGAATTTCTTGCGCAGCAAACTGCCTTTCTTGCGCAGCAAACCTAAACGTAACCCCTCAAAGATGACCCAGGTGGGACTCGAACCCACAATCCTCAGCTCCGAAGGCTGATGCCTTATCCATTAGGCCACTAGGCCCTTTTTCTGATGAGTTAGAGGCATTCATAGACAGTCTGATGCAAGCTAATGTAGCACATTAGCTCAACAGGGAACTGTATATTAATAATTCCAATTATTTATATAAGCTGCCACTATTAACTGTGGCAGAATTAAATTGCCATCAACTAATCTGTTCGGCCTGCAAACATTCAGTGTAAGTTCATATCAACTGTAAGAAAGGATATTTTCGTGGCCACAGAAAATACTTTCATACAGTCTTAATGTATTAGAGCATGTGGCAAGGGTGAAAATCGTAAAGGGACATTCATTTGCAAGGCAGAATCAGAAACTCATGTAATTTGTGCACAAGAGGTTTATTAACTAAACACTAACACAAACTAGTCTAACAAACAAACATACATACACTCGCGCGTACATACAAAAAAAGGGGAGCTAAAGTGGATGGATGAAGCCATTAGAGAAACCAGAGAATGCAGTTATGGAAAACGAGCCAGGACCACCTGAGTTAAAAACCATCAGTGCCGTTTTACAACGGGGTCTACCGCTTATACTAAACCTCTGTTTCGTTTAGTTAAATGTACGATACTTGCATTGCCTTTGGTCGTTGAACGAGTGTCCGGATGCAGTCTCGGATGAAAGTTCTGATGGTTTGAAGGCTTGGTGGTGTTGGAGTTCTTCAAGTTGTTCCGGATTTGAAGGGTGATGAACTCCAAAAGAATGTTATTCTGGCTCGGTGGTGATTGGGAGAGTTTTCTCCCAGATGAAGGTGATGAGAGAACTAAGAGAGACATCAGCTGAGATCCTAGGATCTTTGATGAATGGAAAGTCAAGGCCGAAGCCTGGCTCAAACTTAAGGTACAGAAGACTTCTAGCTCACAGCCTCATCTTTTCAGTATCTGCAAGAAGCACAGACTTAAGAGGCGGGTCACTGATGTGAGAGCTTTATCTGATATAGAGGTCACACCTCCGGAAGGTGACACAGCCAATGGTCACTTTCACTTTTGGAGGGAAAGTTTAAGACTCTTTGTCTTAGACCATGGTATTTTGCATATGTGATTCGATTGGGTGTTGATGCAAAAACTACTAAAGATTCTTAGAACACTGATATGTTGCATAGGTATAAACATGTAATATACGCTCAGTTAGATCATCCGAAGACGAACTGATAGAAACCAGACATGGTATAGTTAAGGTTACATGAACGAGTGGGTCTATCATAAGCATGCTTAAAACAGTATACAATACGAAAGACAATATACAAGAACAGTAATAATATACACAAAGACCTGAGGATATGTGATTGGAAGGTCAAAGAAAATCTGAGAATTGAGTAGGGGGGGAAGACTCTCTCTACATACTTTTAGGTCGTAAAGTTTATCTGATCTGGCTGAGGTGTCCTGGTTGCCATGGTAACCAGGGGCCTGGGGACCTTCACAGACATCCTGGCACCCAGTATGTTTATTGGCTGAGGGGTCTGTGATTATTTGTTAATCTAAAGAACCATTGATATTTTTGTCAGATGTTACCATGGTATACTGAAGTATAATTACAAGCATTTCATAAGTGTCAAAGGTTTTTATCGACAATTACATTAAGTTTATGCAAAGATATTCTCAGATCGGTTTCGGGTCTAATTCATATGTGAAAATAAATCAGATATGAATCGGATACGTGCATTTGCGCCTGCAGTGTAAGCGGTCAGATCGGATATTCCCCTGTAAATGCGACTCCTACATCATTGAGAAGTTAGGTTGTTTTAAAACATTTTGCGTTGAAACCACAAAATAAAATGCACAAAAAAACCCCACAAAATGAAATGCACACAAACATGTCCCTGCCTTTGATATACAATAACTGATGAACGCATTTGGTTTTAAATACTAAAAAAAAACACAGACGATGTGACATGCTTAACAATATCTACCACCTGAGTATTATTCCACTCGCAAGCTTTCAACGGAGCTGCGTACATCACTGTCCTGAAGAATTTGTACTAGGATATATAATTATTTTGATGTATAGATGTATTGATAAATTGATCTGTGATGTCCTATATGCTATTTTTGGCTTGTTTCACCAAGTGTAGTGTAAAATGCACACATCAGACACGGGTCACATTTAAAAGAAATGTAAGCACGTCGTCCAAAAAAATGGATATAGTCACAAAATCGGTCATCAAGACCTGTGGTGTAAACGGAGCCCATTTCACCGGTTATTCGATTCATAGAGAGCCTGATGCAATTTCTTGCTCAGCCAACTTAGAAGTAATCCCTTACAGATGACCCAGGTGGGACTCGAACCCACAATCCTCAGCTCCGAAGGCTGATGCCTTATCCATTAGGCCACTGGGCCCTTTTCCTGGTCAGTTAGAGGCACTCATAGACAGTCTGATGCAAGCTACACTGACAGAGGATTCCTAAGCTTGCCAGCTCTTTGCTAATTCTCACGGCTTTTGTGTAACTTTGTACTAATCATCCTGGAATTTCTTGCGCAGCAAACTGCCTTTCTTGCGCAGCAAACCTAAACGTAACCCCTCAAAGATGACCCAGGTGGGACTCGAACCCACAATCCTCAGCTCCGAAGGCTGATGCCTTATCCATTAGGCCACTAGGCCCTTTTTCTGATGAGTTAGAGGCATTCATAGACAGTCTGATGCAAGCTAATGTAGCACATTAGCTCAACAGGGAACTGTATATTAATAATTCCAATTATTTATATAAGCTGCCACTATTAACTGTGGCAGAATTAAATTGCCATCAACTAATCTGTTCGGCCTGCAAACATTCAGTGTAAGTTCATATCAACTGTAAGAAAGGATATTTTCGTGGCCACAGAAAATACTTTCATACAGTCTTAATGTATTAGAGCATGTGGCAAGGGTGAAAATCGTAAAGGGACATTCATTTGCAAGGCAGAATCAGAAACTCATGTAATTTGTGCACAAGAGGTTTATTAACTAAACACTAACACAAACTAGTCTAACAAACAAACATACATACACTCGCGCGTACATACAAAAAAAGGGGAGCTAAAGTGGATGGATGAAGCCATTAGAGAAACCAGAGAATGCAGTTATGGAAAACGAGCCAGGACCACCTGAGTTAAAAACCATCAGTGCCGTTTTACAACGGGGTCTACCGCTTATACTAAACCTCTGTTTCGTTTAGTTAAATGTACGATACTTGCATTGCCTTTGGTCGTTGAACGAGTGTCCGGATGCAGTCTCGGATGAAAGTTCTGATGGTTTGAAGGCTTGGTGGTGTTGGAGTTCTTCAAGTTGTTCCGGATTTGAAGGGTGATGAACTCCAAAAGAATGTTATTCTGGCTCGGTGGTGATTGGGAGAGTTTTCTCCCAGATGAAGGTGATGAGAGAACTAAGAGAGACATCAGCTGAGATCCTAGGATCTTTGATGAATGGAAAGTCAAGGCCGAAGCCTGGCTCAAACTTAAGGTACAGAAGACTTCTAGCTCACAGCCTCATCTTTTCAGTATCTGCAAGAAGCGCAGACTTAAGAGGCGGGTCACTGATGTGAGAGCTTTATCTGATATAGAGGTCACACCTCCGGAAGGTGACACAGCCAATGGTCACTTTCACTTTTGGAGGGAAAGTTTAAGACTCTTTGTCTTAGACCATGGTATTTTGCATATGTGATTCGATTGGGTGTTGATGCAAAAACTACTAAAGATTCTTAGAACACTGATATGTTGCATAGGTATAAACATGTAATATACGCTCAGTTAGATCATCCGAAGACGAACTGACATGGTATAGTTAAGGTTACATGAACGAGTGGGTCTATCATAAGCATGCTTAAAACAGTATACAATACGAAAGACAATATACAAGAACAGTAATAATATACACAAAGACCTGAGGATATGTGATTGGAAGGTCAAAGAAAATCTGAGAATTGAGTAGGGGGGGAAGACTCTCTCTACATACTTTTAGGTCGTAAAGTTTATCTGATCTGGCTGAGGTGTCCTGGTTGCCATGGTAACCAGGGGCCTGGGGACCTTCACAGACATCCTGGCACCCAGTATGTTTATTGGCTGAGGGGTCTGTGATTATTTGTTAATCTAAAGAACCATTGATATTTTTGTCAGATGTTACCATGGTATACTGAAGTATAATTACAAGCATTTCATAAGTGTCAAAGGTTTTTATCGACAATTACATTAAGTTTATGCAAAGATATTCTCAGATCGGTTTCGGGTCTAATTCATATGTGAAAATAAATCAGATATGAATCGGATACGTGCATTTGCGCCTGCAGTGTAAGCGGTCAGATCGGATATTCCCCTGTAAATGCGACTCCTACATCATTGAGAAGTTAGGTTGTTTTAAAACATTTTGCGTTGAAACCACAAAATAAAATGCACAAAATAAAACCACAAAATGAAATGCACACAAACATGTCCCTGCCTTTGATATACAATAACTGATGAACGCATTTGGTTTTAAATACTAAAAAAAAACACAGACGATGTGACATGCTTAAAAATATCTACCACCTGAGTATTATTCCACTCGCAAGCTTTCAACGGAGCTGCGTACATCACTGTCCTGAAGAATTTGTACTAGGATATATAATTATTTTGATGTATAGATGTATTGATAAATTGATCTGTGATGTCCTATATGCTATTTTTGGCTTGTTTCACCAAGTGTAGTGTAAAATGCACACATCAGACACGGGTCACATTTAAAAGAAATGTAAGCACGTCGTCCAAAAAAACGGATATAGTCACAAAATCGGTCATCAAGACCTGTGGTGTAAACGGAGCCCATTTCACCGGTTATTCGATTCATAGAGAGCCTGATGCAATTTCTTGCTCAGCCAACTTAGAAGTAATCCCTTACAGATGACCCAGGTGGGACTTGAACCCACAATCCCCAGCTCCGGAGGCTGATGCCTTATCCATTAGGCCACTGGGCCCTTTTGCCAGTTAACCCACAGGCATTCATAGACAGCCTGATGCAAGCTAAACTGAGTAAGCATTGAGCAGCTTGCCAGCTCTTTGCTAATTCTTACGGCTTTTGTGTAACTTTGTACTAATCATCCTGGAATTTCTTGTACAGCAAACCTAAACGTAACCCCTCAAAGATGACCCAGGTGGGACTCGAACCCACAATCCTCAGCTCCGAAGGCTGATGCCTTATCCATTAGGCCACTAGGCCCTTTTTCTGATGAGTTAGAGGCATTCATAGACAGTCTGATGCAAGCTAATGTAGCACATTAGCTCAACAGGGAACTGTATATTAATAATTCCAATTATTTATATAAGCTGCCACTATTAACTGTGGCAGAATTAAATTGCCATCAACTAATCTGTTCGGCCTGCAAACATTCAGTGTAAGTTCATATCAACTGTAAGAAAGGATATTTTCGTGGCCACAGAAAATACTTTCATACAGTCTTAATGTATTAGAGCATGTGGCAAGGGTGAAAATCGTAAAGGGACATTCATTTGCAAGGCAGAATCAGAAACTCATGTAATTTGTGCACAAGAGGTTTATTAACTAAACACTAACACAAACTAGTCTAACAAACAAACATACATACACTCGCGTGTACATACAAAAAAAGGGGAGCTAAAGTGGATGAGAAACCAGAAGCCATTAGAGAAACCAGAGAATGCAGTTATGGAAAACGAGCCAGGACCACCTGAGTTAAAAACCATCAGTGCCGTTTTACAACGGGGTCTACCGCTTATACTAAACCTCTGTTTCGTTTAGTTAAATGTACGATACTTGCATTGCCTTTGGTCGTTGAACGAGTGTCCGGATGCAGTCTCGGATGAAAGTTCTGATGGTTTGAAGGCTTGGTGGTGTTGGAGTTCTTCAAGTTGTTCCGGATTTGAAGGGTGATGAACTCCAAAAGAATGTTATTCTGGCTCGGTGGTGATTGGGAGAGTTTTCTCCCAGATGAAGGTGATGAGAGAACTAAGAGAGACATCAGCTGAGATCCTAGGATCTTTGATGAATGGAAAGTCAAGGCCGAAGCCTGGCTCAAACTTAAGGTACAGAAGACTTCTAGCTCACAGCCTCATCTTTTCAGTATCTGCAAGAAGCACAGACTTAAGAGGCGGGTCACTGATGTGAGAGCTTTATCTGATATAGAGGTCACACCTCCGGAAGGTGACACAGCCAATGGTCACTTTCACTTTTGGAGGGAAAGTTTAAGACTCTTTGTCTTAGACCATGGTATTTTGCATATGTGATTCGATTGGGTGTTGATGCAAAAACTACTAAAGATTCTTAGAACACTGATATGTTGCATAGGTATAAACATGTAATATACGCTCAGTTAGATCATCCGAAGACGAACTGATAGAAACCAGACATGGTATAGTTAAGGTTACATGAACGAGTGGGTCTATCATAAGCATGCTTAAAACAGTATACAATACGAAAGACAATATACAAGAACAGTAATAATATACACAAAGACCTGAGGATATGTGATTGGAAGGTCAAAGAAAATCTGAGAATTGAGTAGGGGGGGAAGACTCTCTCTACATACTTTTAGGTCGTAAAGTTTATCTGATCTGGCTGAGGTGTCCTGGTTGCCATGGTAACCAGGGGCCTGGGGACCTTCACAGACATCCTGGCACCCAGTATGTTTATTGGCTGAGGGGTCTGTGATTATTTGTTAATCTAAAGAACCATTGATATTTTTGTCAGATGTTACCATGGTATACTGAAGTATAATTACAAGCATTTCATAAGTGTCAAAGGTTTTTATCGACAATTACATTAAGTTTATGCAAAGATATTCTCAGATCGGTTTCGGGTCTAATTCATATGTGAAAATAAATCAGATATGAATCGGATACGTGCATTTGCGCCTGCAGTGTAAGCGGTCAGATCGGATATTCCCCTGTAAATGCGACTCCTACATCATTGAGAAGTTAGGTTGTTTTAAAACATTTTGCGTTGAAACCACAAAATAAAATGCACAAAAAAACCCCACAAAATGAAATGCACACAAACATGTCCCTGCCTTTGATATACAATAACTGATGAACGCATTTGGTTTTAAATACTAAAAAAAAACACAGACGATGTGACATGCTTAACAATATCTACCACCTGAGTATTATTCCACTCGCAAGCTTTCAACGGAGCTGCGTACATCACTGTCCTGAAGAATTTGTACTAGGATATATAATTATTTTGATGTATAGATGTATTGATAAATTGATCTGTGATGTCCTATATGCTATTTTTGGCTTGTTTCACCAAGTGTAGTGTAAAATGCACACATCAGACACGGGTCACATTTAAAAGAAATGTAAGCACGTCGTCCAAAAAAATGGATATAGTCACAAAATCGGTCATCAAGACCTGTGGTGTAAACGGAGCCCATTTCACCGGTTATTCGATTCATAGAGAGCCTGATGCAATTTCTTGCTCAGCCAACTTAGAAGTAATCCCTTACAGATGACCCAGGTGGGACTCGAACCCACAATCCTCAGCTCCGAAGGCTGATGCCTTATCCATTAGGCCACTGGGCCCTTTTCCTGGTCAGTTAGAGGCACTCATAGACAGTCTGATGCAAGCTACACTGACAGAGGATTCCTAAGCTTGCCAGCTCTTTGCTAATTCTCACGGCTTTTGTGTAACTTTGTACTAATCATCCTGGAATTTCTTGCGCAGCAAACTGCCTTTCTTGCGCAGCAAACCTAAACGTAACCCCTCAAAGATGACCCAGGTGGGACTCGAACCCACAATCCTCAGCTCCGAAGGCTGATGCCTTATCCATTAGGCCACTAGGCCCTTTTTCTGATGAGTTAGAGGCATTCATAGACAGTCTGATGCAAGCTAATGTAGCACATTAGCTCAACAGGGAACTGTATATTAATAATTCCAATTATTTATATAAGCTGCCACTATTAACTGTGGCAGAATTAAATTGCCATCAACTAATCTGTTCGGCCTGCAAACATTCAGTGTAAGTTCATATCAACTGTAAGAAAGGATATTTTCGTGGCCACAGAAAATACTTTCATACAGTCTTAATGTATTAGAGCATGTGGCAAGGGTGAAAATCGTAAAGGGACATTCATTTGCAAGGCAGAATCAGAAACTCATGTAATTTGTGCACAAGAGGTTTATTAACTAAACACTAACACAAACTAGTCTAACAAACAAACATACATACACTCGCGCGTACATACAAAAAAAGGGGAGCTAAAGTGGATGGATGAAGCCATTAGAGAAACCAGAGAATGCAGTTATGGAAAACGAGCCAGGACCACCTGAGTTAAAAACCATCAGTGCCGTTTTACAACGGGGTCTACCGCTTATACTAAACCTCTGTTTCGTTTAGTTAAATGTACGATACTTGCATTGCCTTTGGTCGTTGAACGAGTGTCCGGATGCAGTCTCGGATGAAAGTTCTGATGGTTTGAAGGCTTGGTGGTGTTGGAGTTCTTCAAGTTGTTCCGGATTTGAAGGGTGATGAACTCCAAAAGAATGTTATTCTGGCTCGGTGGTGATTGGGAGAGTTTTCTCCCAGATGAAGGTGATGAGAGAACTAAGAGAGACATCAGCTGAGATCCTAGGATCTTTGATGAATGGAAAGTCAAGGCCGAAGCCTGGCTCAAACTTAAGGTACAGAAGACTTCTAGCTCACAGCCTCATCTTTTCAGTATCTGCAAGAAGCGCAGACTTAAGAGGCGGGTCACTGATGTGAGAGCTTTATCTGATATAGAGGTCACACCTCCGGAAGGTGACACAGCCAATGGTCACTTTCACTTTTGGAGGGAAAGTTTAAGACTCTTTGTCTTAGACCATGGTATTTTGCATATGTGATTCGATTGGGTGTTGATGCAAAAACTACTAAAGATTCTTAGAACACTGATATGTTGCATAGGTATAAACATGTAATATACGCTCAGTTAGATCATCCGAAGACGAACTGATAGAAACCAGACATGGTATAGTTAAGGTTACATGAACGAGTGGGTCTATCATAAGCATGCTTAAAACAGTATACAATACGAAAGACAATATACAAGAACAGTAATAATATACACAAAGACCTGAGGATATGTGATTGGAAGGTCAAAGAAAATCTGAGAATTGAGTAGGGGGGGAAGACTCTCTCTACATACTTTTAGGTCGTAAAGTTTATCTGATCTGGCTGAGGTGTCCTGGTTGCCATGGTAACCAGGGGCCTGGGGACCTTCACAGACATCCTGGCACCCAGTATGTTTATTGGCTGAGGGGTCTGTGATTATTTGTTAATCTAAAGAACCATTGATATTTTTGTCAGATGTTACCATGGTATACTGAAGTATAATTACAAGCATTTCATAAGTGTCAAAGGTTTTTATCGACAATTACATTAAGTTTATGCAAAGATATTCTCAGATCGGTTTCGGGTCTAATTCATATGTGAAAATAAATCAGATATGAATCGGATACGTGCATTTGCGCCTGCAGTGTAAGCGGTCAGATCGGATATTCCCCTGTAAATGCGACTCCTACATCATTGAGAAGTTAGGTTGTTTTAAAACATTTTGCGTTGAAACCACAAAATAAAATGCACAAAAAAAACCCACAAAATGAAATGCACACAAACATGTCCCTGCCTTTGATATACAATAACTGATGAACGCATTTGGTTTTAAATACTAAAAAAAAACACAGACGATGTGACATGCTTAACAATATCTACCACCTGAGTATTATTCCACTCGCAAGCTTTCAACGGAGCTGCGTACATCACTGTCCTGAAGAATTTGTACTAGGATATATAATTATTTTGATGTATAGATGTATTGATAAATTGATCTGTGATGTCCTATATGCTATTTTTGGCTTGTTTCACCAAGTGTAGTGTAAAATGCACACATCAGACACGGGTCACATTTAAAAGAAATGTAAGCACGTCGTCCAAAAAAATGGATATAGTCACAAAATCGGTCATCAAGACCTGTGGTGTAAACGGAGCCCATTTCACCGGTTATTCGATTCATAGAGAGCCTGATGCAATTTCTTGCTCAGCCAACTTAGAAGTAATCCCTTACAGATGACCCAGGTGGGACTCGAACCCACAATCCTCAGCTCCGAAGGCTGATGCCTTATCCATTAGGCCACTGGGCCCTTTTCCTGGTCAGTTAGAGGCACTCATAGACAGTCTGATGCAAGCTACACTGACAGAGGATTCCTAAGCTTGCCAGCTCTTTGCTAATTCTCACGGCTTTTGTGTAACTTTGTACTAATCATCCTGGAATTTCTTGCGCAGCAAACTGCCTTTCTTGCGCAGCAAACCTAAACGTAACCCCTCAAAGATGACCCAGGTGGGACTCGAACCCACAATCCTCAGCTCCGAAGGCTGATGCCTTATCCATTAGGCCACTAGGCCCTTTTTCTGATGAGTTAGAGGCATTCATAGACAGTCTGATGCAAGCTAATGTAGCACATTAGCTCAACAGGGAACTGTATATTAATAATTCCAATTATTTATATAAGCTGCCACTATTAACTGTGGCAGAATTAAATTGCCATCAACTAATCTGTTCGGCCTGCAAACATTCAGTGTAAGTTCATATCAACTGTAAGAAAGGATATTTTCGTGGCCACAGAAAATACTTTCATACAGTCTTAATGTATTAGAGCATGTGGCAAGGGTGAAAATCGTAAAGGGACATTCATTTGCAAGGCAGAATCAGAAACTCATGTAATTTGTGCACAAGAGGTTTATTAACTAAACACTAACACAAACTAGTCTAACAAACAAACATACATACACTCGCGCGTACATACAAAAAAAGGGGAGCTAAAGTGGATGGATGAAGCCATTAGAGAAACCAGAGAATGCAGTTATGGAAAACGAGCCAGGACCACCTGAGTTAAAAACCATCAGTGCCGTTTTACAACGGGGTCTACCGCTTATACTAAACCTCTGTTTCGTTTAGTTAAATGTACGATACTTGCATTGCCTTTGGTCGTTGAACGAGTGTCCGGATGCAGTCTCGGATGAAAGTTCTGATGGTTTGAAGGCTTGGTGGTGTTGGAGTTCTTCAAGTTGTTCCGGATTTGAAGGGTGATGAACTCCAAAAGAATGTTATTCTGGCTCGGTGGTGATTGGGAGAGTTTTCTCCCAGATGAAGGTGATGAGAGAACTAAGAGAGACATCAGCTGAGATCCTAGGATCTTTGATGAATGGAAAGTCAAGGCCGAAGCCTGGCTCAAACTTAAGGTACAGAAGACTTCTAGCTCACAGCCTCATCTTTTCAGTATCTGCAAGAAGCGCAGACTTAAGAGGCGGGTCACTGATGTGAGAGCTTTATCTGATATAGAGGTCACACCTCCGGAAGGTGACACAGCCAATGGTCACTTTCACTTTTGGAGGGAAAGTTTAAGACTCTTTGTCTTAGACCATGGTATTTTGCATATGTGATTCGATTGGGTGTTGATGCAAAAACTACTAAAGATTCTTAGAACACTGATATGTTGCATAGGTATAAACATGTAATATACGCTCAGTTAGATCATCCGAAGACGAACTGATAGAAACCAGACATGGTATAGTTAAGGTTACATGAACGAGTGGGTCTATCATAAGCATGCTTAAAACAGTATACAATACGAAAGACAATATACAAGAACAGTAATAATATACACAAAGACCTGAGGATATGTGATTGGAAGGTCAAAGAAAATCTGAGAATTGAGTAGGGGGGGAAGACTCTCTCTACATACTTTTAGGTCGTAAAGTTTATCTGATCTGACTGAGGTGTCCTGGTTGCCATGGTAACCAGGGGCCTGGGGACCTTCACAGACATCCTGGCACCCAGTATGTTTATTGGCTGAGGGGTCTGTGATTATTTGTTAATCTAAAGAACCATTGATATTTTTGTCAGATGTTACCATGGTATACTGAAGTATAATTACAAGCATTTCATAAGTGTCAAAGGTTTTTATCGACAATTACATTAAGTTTATGCAAAGATATTCTCAGATCGGTTTCGGGTCTAATTCATATGTGAAAATAAATCAGATATGAATCGGATACGTGCATTTGCGCCTGCAGTGTAAGCGGTCAGATCGGATATTCCCCTGTAAATGCGACTCCTACATCATTGAGAAGTTAGGTTGTTTTAAAACATTTTGCGTTGAAACCACAAAATAAAATGCACAAAAAAAACCCACAAAATGAAATGCACACAAACATGTCCCTGCCTTTGATATACAATAACTGATGAACGCATTTGGTTTTAAATACTAAAAAAAAACACAGACGATGTGACATGCTTAACAATATCTACCACCTGAGTATTATTCCACTCGCAAGCTTTCAACGGAGCTGCGTACATCACTGTCCTGAAGAATTTGTACTAGGATATATAATTATTTTGATGTATAGATGTATTGATAAATTGATCTGTGATGTCCTATATGCTATTTTTGGCTTGTTTCACCAAGTGTAGTGTAAAATGCACACATCAGACACGGGTCACATTTAAAAGAAATGTAAGCACGTCGTCCAAAAAAACGGATATAGTCACAAAATCGGTCATCAAGACCTGTGGTGTAAACGGAGCCCATTTCACCGGTTATTCGATTCATAGAGAGCCTGATGCAATTTCTTGCTCAGCCAACTTAGAAGTAATCCCTTACAGATGACCCAGGTGGGACTTGAACCCACAATCCCCAGCTCCGGAGGCTGATGCCTTATCCATTAGGCCACTGGGCCCTTTTGCCAGTTAACCCACAGGCATTCATAGACAGCCTGATGCAAGCTAAACTGAGAAAGCATTCAGAAACTTGCCAGCTCTTTGCTAATTCTTATGGCTATTGTGTAACTTTGTACTAAACATCCTGGAATTTCTTGTGCAGCAAACCTAAACTTAACCCCTCAAAGATGACCCAGGTGGGACTCGAACCCACAATCCTCAGCTCCGAAGGCTGATGCCTTATCCATTAGGCCACTGGGCCCTTTTCCTGGTCAGTTAGAGGCACTCATAGACAGTCTGATGCAAGCTACACTGACAGAGGATTCCTAAGCTTGCCAGCTCTTTGCTAATTCTCACGGCTTTTGTGTAACTTTGTACTAATCATCCTGGAATTTCTTGCGCAGCAAACTGCCTTTCTTGCGCAGCAAACCTAAACGTAACCCTTCAAAGATGACCCAGGTGGGACTCGAACCCACAATCCTCAGCTCCGAAGGCTGATGCCTTATCCATTAGGCCACTAGGCCCTTTTTCTGATGAGTTAGAGGCATTCATAGACAGTCTGATGCAAGCTAATGTAGCACATTAGCTCAACAGGGAACTGTATATTAATAATTCCAATTATTTATATAAGCTGCCACTATTAACTGTGGCAGAATTAAATTGCCATCAACTAATCTGTTCGGCCTGCAAACATTCAGTGTAAGTTCATATCAACTGTAAGAAAGGATATTTTCGTGGCCACAGAAAATACTTTCATACAGTCTTAATGTATTAGAGCATGTGGCAAGGGTGAAAATCGTAAAGGGACATTCATTTGCAAGGCAGAATCAGAAACTCATGTAATTTGTGCACAAGAGGTTTATTAACTAAACACTAACACAAACTAGTCTAACAAACAAACATACATACACTCGCGCGTACATACAAAAAAAGGGGAGCTAAAGTGGATGGATGAAGCCATTAGAGAAACCAGAGAATGCAGTTATGGAAAACGAGCCAGGACCACCTGAGTTAAAAACCATCAGTGCCGTTTTACAACGGGGTCTACCGCTTATACTAAACCTCTGTTTCGTTTAGTTAAATGTACGATACTTGCATTGCCTTTGGTCGTTGAACGAGTGTCCGGATGCAGTCTCGGATGAAAGTTCTGATGGTTTGAAGGCTTGGTGGTGTTGGAGTTCTTCAAGTTGTTCCGGATTTGAAGGGTGATGAACTCCAAAAGAATGTTATTCTGGCTCGGTGGTGATTGGGAGAGTTTTCTCCCAGATGAAGGTGATGAGAGAACTAAGAGAGACATCAGCTGAGATCCTAGGATCTTTGATGAATGGAAAGTCAAGGCCGAAGCCTGGCTCAAACTTAAGGTACAGAAGACTTCTAGCTCACAGCCTCATCTTTTCAGTATCTGCAAGAAGCGCAGACTTAAGAGGCGGGTCACTGATGTGAGAGCTTTATCTGATATAGAGGTCACACCTCCGGAAGGTGACACAGCCAATGGTCACTTTCACTTTTGGAGGGAAAGTTTAAGACTCTTTGTCTTAGACCATGGTATTTTGCATATGTGATTCGATTGGGTGTTGATGCAAAAACTACTAAAGATTCTTAGAACACTGATATGTTGCATAGGTATAAACATGTAATATACGCTCAGTTAGATCATCCGAAGACGAACTGACATGGTATAGTTAAGGTTACATGAACGAGTGGGTCTATCATAAGCATGCTTAAAACAGTATACAATACGAAAGACAATATACAAGAACAGTAATAATATACACAAAGACCTGAGGATATGTGATTGGAAGGTCAAAGAAAATCTGAGAATTGAGTAGGGGGGGAAGACTCTCTCTACATACTTTTAGGTCGTAAAGTTTATCTGATCTGGCTGAGGTGTCCTGGTTGCCATGGTAACCAGGGGCCTGGGGACCTTCACAGACATCCTGGCACCCAGTATGTTTATTGGCTGAGGGGTCTGTGATTATTTGTTAATCTAAAGAACCATTGATATTTTTGTCAGATGTTACCATGGTATACTGAAGTATAATTACAAGCATTTCATAAGTGTCAAAGGTTTTTATCGACAATTACATTAAGTTTATGCAAAGATATTCTCAGATCGGTTTCGGGTCTAATTCATATGTGAAAATAAATCAGATATGAATCGGATACGTGCATTTGCGCCTGCAGTGTAAGCGGTCAGATCGGATATTCCCCTGTAAATGCGACTCCTACATCATTGAGAAGTTAGGTTGTTTTAAAACATTTTGCGTTGAAACCACAAAATAAAATGCACAAAAAAAAACCACAAAATGAAATGCACACAAACATGTCCCTGCCTTTGATATACAATAACTGATGAACGCATTTGGTTTTAAATACTAAAAAAAAACACAGACGATGTGACATGCTTAACAATATCTACCACCTGAGTATTATTCCACTCGCAAGCTTTCAACGGAGCTGCGTACATCACTGTCCTGAAGAATTTGTACTAGGATATATAATTATTTTGATGTATAGATGTATTGATAAATTGATCTGTGATGTCCTATATGCTATTTTTGGCTTGTTTCACCAAGTGTAGTGTAAAATGCACACATCAGACACGGGTCACATTTAAAAGAAATGTAAGCACGTCGTCCAAAAAAACGGATATATTCACAAAATTGGTCATCAAGACCTGTGGTGTAAACGGAGCCCATTTCACCGGTTATTCGATTCATAGAGAGCCTGATGCAATTTCGTGCTCAGCCAACTTAGAAGTAATCCCTTACAGATGACCCAGGTGGGACTTGAACCCACAATCCCCAGCTCCGGAGGCTGATGCCTTATCCATTAGGCCACTGGGCCCTTTTGCCAGTTAACCCACAGGCATTCATAGACAGCCTGATGCAAGCTAAACTGAGAAAGCATTCAGAAACTTGCCAGCTCTTTGCTAATTCTTACGGCTATTGTGTAACTTTGTACTAAACATCCTGGAATTTCTTGTGCAGCAAACCTAAACTTAACCCCTCAAAGATGACCCAGGTGGGACTCGAACCCACAATCCTCAGCTCCGAAGGCTGATGCCTTATCCATTAGGCCACTGGGCCCTTTTCCTGGTCAGTTAGAGGCACTCATAGACAGTCTGATGCAAGCTACACTGACAGAGGATTCCTAAGCTTGCCAGCTCTTTGCTAATTCTCACGGCTTTTGTGTAACTTTGTACTAATCATCCTGGAATTTCTTGCGCAGCAAACTGCCTTTCTTGCGCAGCAAACCTAAACGTAACCCTTCAAAGATGACCCAGGTGGGACTCGAACCCACAATCCTCAGCTCCGAAGGCTGATGCCTTATCCATTAGGCCACTAGGCCCTTTTTCTGATGAGTTAGAGGCATTCATAGACAGTCTGATGCAAGCTAATGTAGCACATTAGCTCAACAGGGAACTGTATATTAATAATTCCAATTATTTATATAAGCTGCCACTATTAACTGTGGCAGAATTAAATTGCCATCAACTAATCTGTTCGGCCTGCAAACATTCAGTGTAAGTTCATATCAACTGTAAGAAAGGATATTTTCGTGGCCACAGAAAATACTTTCATACAGTCTTAATGTATTAGAGCATGTGGCAAGGGTGAAAATCGTAAAGGGACATTCATTTGCAAGGCAGAATCAGAAACTCATGTAATTTGTGCACAAGAGGTTTATTAACTAAACACTAACACAAACTAGTCTAACAAACAAACATACATACACTCGCGCGTACATACAAAAAAAGGGGAGCTAAAGTGGATGGATGAAGCCATTAGAGAAACCAGAGAATGCAGTTATGGAAAACGAGCCAGGACCACCTGAGTTAAAAACCATCAGTGCCGTTTTACAACGGGGTCTACCGCTTATACTAAACCTCTGTTTCGTTTAGTTAAATGTACGATACTTGCATTGCCTTTGGTCGTTGAACGAGTGTCCGGATGCAGTCTCGGATGAAAGTTCTGATGGTTTGAAGGCTTGGTGGTGTTGGAGTTCTTCAAGTTGTTCCGGATTTGAAGGGTGATGAACTCCAAAAGAATGTTATTCTGGCTCGGTGGTGATTGGGAGAGTTTTCTCCCAGATGAAGGTGATGAGAGAACTAAGAGAGACATCAGCTGAGATCCTAGGATCTTTGATGAATGGAAAGTCAAGGCCGAAGCCTGGCTCAAACTTAAGGTACAGAAGACTTCTAGCTCACAGCCTCATCTTTTCAGTATCTGCAAGAAGCGCAGACTTAAGAGGCGGGTCACTGATGTGAGAGCTTTATCTGATATAGAGGTCACACCTCCGGAAGGTGACACAGCCAATGGTCACTTTCACTTTTGGAGGGAAAGTTTAAGACTCTTTGTCTTAGACCATGGTATTTTGCATATGTGATTCGATTGGGTGTTGATGCAAAAACTACTAAAGATTCTTAGAACACTGATATGTTGCATAGGTATAAACATGTAATATACGCTCAGTTAGATCATCCGAAGACGAACTGACATGGTATAGTTAAGGTTACATGAACGAGTGGGTCTATCATAAGCATGCTTAAAACAGTATACAATACGAAAGACAATATACAAGAACAGTAATAATATACACAAAGACCTGAGGATATGTGATTGGAAGGTCAAAGAAAATCTGAGAATTGAGTAGGGGGGGAAGACTCTCTCTACATACTTTTAGGTCGTAAAGTTTATCTGATCTGGCTGAGGTGTCCTGGTTGCCATGGTAACCAGGGGCCTGGGGACCTTCACAGACATCCTGGCACCCAGTATGTTTATTGGCTGAGGGGTCTGTGATTATTTGTTAATCTAAAGAACCATTGATATTTTTGTCAGATGTTACCATGGTATACTGAAGTATAATTACAAGCATTTCATAAGTGTCAAAGGTTTTTATCGACAATTACATTAAGTTTATGCAAAGATATTCTCAGATCGGTTTCGGGTCTAATTCATATGTGAAAATAAATCAGATATGAATCGGATACGTGCATTTGCGCCTGCAGTGTAAGCGGTCAGATCGGATATTCCCCTGTAAATGCGACTCCTACATCATTGAGAAGTTAGGTTGTTTTAAAACATTTTGCGTTGAAACCACAAAATAAAATGCACAAAATAAAACCACAAAATGAAATGCACACAAACATGTCCCTGCCTTTGATATACAATAACTGATGAACGCATTTGGTTTTAAATACTAAAAAAAAACACAGACGATGTGACATGCTTAAAAATATCTACCACCTGAGTATTATTCCACTCGCAAGCTTTCAACGGAGCTGCGTACATCACTGTCCTGAAGAATTTGTACTAGGATATATAATTATTTTGATGTATAGATGTATTGATAAATTGATCTGTGATGTCCTATATGCTATTTTTGGCTTGTTTCACCAAGTGTAGTGTAAAATGCACACATCAGACACGGGTCACATTTAAAAGAAATGTAAGCACGTCGTCCAAAAAAACGGATATAGTCACAAAATCGGTCATCAAGACCTGTGGTGTAAACGGAGCCCATTTCACCGGTTATTCGATTCATAGAGAGCCTGATGCAATTTCTTGCTCAGCCAACTTAGAAGTAATCCCTTACAGATGACCCAGGTGGGACTTGAACCCACAATCCCCAGCTCCGGAGGCTGATGCCTTATCCATTAGGCCACTGGGCCCTTTTGCCAGTTAACCCACAGGCATTCATAGACAGCCTGATGCAAGCTAAACTGAGTAAGCATTGAGCAGCTTGCCAGCTCTTTGCTAATTCTTACGGCTTTTGTGTAACTTTGTACTAATCATCCTGGAATTTCTTGTACAGCAAACCTAAACGTAACCCCTCAAAGATGACCCAGGTGGGACTCGAACCCACAATCCTCAGCTCCGAAGGCTGATGCCTTATCCATTAGGCCACTAGGCCCTTTTTCTGATGAGTTAGAGGCATTCATAGACAGTCTGATGCAAGCTAATGTAGCACATTAGCTCAACAGGGAACTGTATATTAATAATTCCAATTATTTATATAAGCTGCCACTATTAACTGTGGCAGAATTAAATTGCCATCAACTAATCTGTTCGGCCTGCAAACATTCAGTGTAAGTTCATATCAACTGTAAGAAAGGATATTTTCGTGGCCACAGAAAATACTTTCATACAGTCTTAATGTATTAGAGCATGTGGCAAGGGTGAAAATCGTAAAGGGACATTCATTTGCAAGGCAGAATCAGAAACTCATGTAATTTGTGCACAAGAGGTTTATTAACTAAACACTAACACAAACTAGTCTAACAAACAAACATACATACACTCGCGCGTACATACAAAAAAAGGGGAGCTAAAGTGGATGAGAAACCAGAAGCCATTAGAGAAACCAGAGAATGCAGTTATGGAAAACGAGCCAGGACCACCTGAGTTAAAAACCATCAGTGCCGTTTTACAACGGGGTCTACCGCTTATACTAAACCTCTGTTTCGTTTAGTTAAATGTACGATACTTGCATTGCCTTTGGTCGTTGAACGAGTGTCCGGATGCAGTCTCGGATGAAAGTTCTGATGGTTTGAAGGCTTGGTGGTGTTGGAGTTCTTCAAGTTGTTCCGGATTTGAAGGGTGATGAACTACTAAAAAACTACTAAAGATTCTTAGAACACTGATATGTTGCATAGGTATAAACATGTAATATACGCTCAGTTAGATCATCCGAAGACGAACTGATAGAAACCAGACATGGTATAGTTAAGGTTACATGAACGAGTGGGTCTATCATAAGCATGCTTAAAACAGTATACAATACGAAAGACAATATACAAGAACAGTAATAATATACACAAAGACCTGAGGATATGTGATTGGAAGGTCAAAGAAAATCTGAGAATTGAGTAGGGGGGGAAGACTCTCTCTACATACTTTTAGGTCGTAAAGTTTATCTGATCTGGCTGAGGTGTCCTGGTTGCCATGGTAACCAGGGGCCTGGGGACCTTCACAGACATCCTGGCACCCAGTATGTTTATTGGCTGAGGGGTCTGTGATTATTTGTTAATCTAAAGAACCATTGATATTTTTGTCAGATGTTACCATGGTATACTGAAGTATAATTACAAGCATTTCATAAGTGTCAAAGGTTTTTATCGACAATTACATTAAGTTTATGCAAAGATATTCTCAGATCGGTTTCGGGTCTAATTCATATGTGAAAATAAATCAGATATGAATCGGATACGTGCATTTGCGCCTGCAGTGTAAGCGGTCAGATCGGATATTCCCCTGTAAATGCGACTCCTACATCATTGAGAAGTTAGGTTGTTTTAAAACATTTTGCGTTGAAACCACAAAATAAAATGCACAAAATAAAACCACAAAATGAAATGCACACAAACATGTCCCTGCCTTTGATATACAATAACTGATGAACGCATTTGGTTTTAAATACTAAAAAAAAACACAGACGATGTGACATGCTTAAAAATATCTACCACCTGAGTATTATTCCACTCGCAAGCTTTCAACGGAGCTGCGTACATCACTGTCCTGAAGAATTTGTACTAGGATATATAATTATTTTGATGTATAGATGTATTGATAAATTGATCTGTGATGTCCTATATGCTATTTTTGGCTTGTTTCACCAAGTGTAGTGTAAAATGCACACATCAGACACGGGTCACATTTAAAAGAAATGTAAGCACGTCGTCCAAAAAAATGGATATAGTCACAAAATCGGTCATCAAGACCTGTGGTGTAAACGGAGCCCATTTCACCGGTTATTCGATTCATAGAGAGCCTGATGCAATTTCTTGCTCAGCCAACTTAGAAGTAATCCCTTACAGATGACCCAGGTGGGACTCGAACCCACAATCCTCAGCTCCGAAGGCTGATGCCTTATCCATTAGGCCACTGGGCCCTTTTCCTGGTCAGTTAGAGGCACTCATAGACAGTCTGATGCAAGCTACACTGACAGAGGATTCCTAAGCTTGCCAGCTCTTTGCTAATTCTCACGGCTTTTGTGTAACTTTGTACTAATCATCCTGGAATTTCTTGCGCAGCAAACTGCCTTTCTTGCGCAGCAAACCTAAACGTAACCCCTCAAAGATGACCCAGGTGGGACTCGAACCCACAATCCTCAGCTCCGAAGGCTGATGCCTTATCCATTAGGCCACTAGGCCCTTTTTCTGATGAGTTAGAGGCATTCATAGACAGTCTGATGCAAGCTAATGTAGCACATTAGCTCAACAGGGAACTGTATATTAATAATTCCAATTATTTATATAAGCTGCCACTATTAACTGTGGCAGAATTAAATTGCCATCAACTAATCTGTTCGGCCTGCAAACATTCAGTGTAAGTTCATATCAACTGTAAGAAAGGATATTTTCGTGGCCACAGAAAATACTTTCATACAGTCTTAATGTATTAGAGCATGTGGCAAGGGTGAAAATCGTAAAGGGACATTCATTTGCAAGGCAGAATCAGAAACTCATGTAATTTGTGCACAAGAGGTTTATTAACTAAACACTAACACAAACTAGTCTAACAAACAAACATACATACACTCGCATGTACATACAAAAAAAGGGGAGCTAAAGTGGATGGATGAAGCCATTAGAGAAACCAGAGAATGCAGTTATGGAAAACGAGCCAGGACCACCTGAGTTAAAAACCATCAGTGCCGTTTTACAACGGGGTCTACCGCTTATACTAAACCTCTGTTTCGTTTAGTTAAATGTACGATACTTGCATTGCCTTTGGTCGTTGAACGAGTGTCCGGATGCAGTCTCGGATGAAAGTTCTGATGGTTTGAAGGCTTGGTGGTGTTGGAGTTCTTCAAGTTGTTCCGGATTTGAAGGGTGATGAACTCCAAAAGAATGTTATTCTGGCTCGGTGGTGATTGGGAGAGTTTTCTCCCAGATGAAGGTGATGAGAGAACTAAGAGAGACATCAGCTGAGATCCTAGGATCTTTGATGAATGGAAAGTCAAGGCCGAAGCCTGGCTCAAACTTAAGGTACAGAAGACTTCTAGCTCACAGCCTCATCTTTTCAGTATCTGCAAGAAGCGCAGACTTAAGAGGCGGGTCACTGATGTGAGAGCTTTATCTGATATAGAGGTCACACCTCCGGAAGGTGACACAGCCAATGGTCACTTTCACTTTTGGAGGGAAAGTTTAAGACTCTTTGTCTTAGACCATGGTATTTTGCATATGTGATTCGATTGGGTGTTGATGCAAAAACTACTAAAGATTCTTAGAACACTGATATGTTGCATAGGTATAAACATGTAATATACGCTCAGTTAGATCATCCGAAGACGAACTGACATGGTATAGTTAAGGTTACATGAACGAGTGGGTCTATCATAAGCATGCTTAAAACAGTATACAATACGAAAGACAATATACAAGAACAGTAATAATATACACAAAGACCTGAGGATATGTGATTGGAAGGTCAAAGAAAATCTGAGAATTGAGTAGGGGGGGAAGACTCTCTCTACATACTTTTAGGTCGTAAAGTTTATCTGATCTGGCTGAGGTGTCCTGGTTGCCATGGTAACCAGGGGCCTGGGGACCTTCACAGACATCCTGGCACCCAGTATGTTTATTGGCTGAGGGGTCTGTGATTATTTGTTAATCTAAAGAACCATTGATATTTTTGTCAGATGTTACCATGGTATACTGAAGTATAATTACAAGCATTTCATAAGTGTCAAAGGTTTTTATCGACAATTACATTAAGTTTATGCAAAGATATTCTCAGATCGGTTTCGGGTCTAATTCATATGTGAAAATAAATCAGATATGAATCGGATACGTGCATTTGCGCCTGCAGTGTAAGCGGTCAGATCGGATATTCCCCTGTAAATGCGACTCCTACATCATTGAGAAGTTAGGTTGTTTTAAAACATTTTGCGTTGAAACCACAAAATAAAATGCACAAAATAAAACCACAAAATGAAATGCACACAAACATGTCCCTGCCTTTGATATACAATAACTGATGAACGCATTTGGTTTTAAATACTAAAAAAAAACACAGACGATGTGACATGCTTAAAAATATCTACCACCTGAGTATTATTCCACTCGCAAGCTTTCAACGGAGCTGCGTACATCACTGTCCTGAAGAATTTGTACTAGGATATATAATTATTTTGATGTATAGATGTATTGATAAATTGATCTGTGATGTCCTATATGCTATTTTTGGCTTGTTTCACCAAGTGTAGTGTAAAATGCACACATCAGACACGGGTCACATTTAAAAGAAATGTAAGCACGTCGTCCAAAAAAACGGATATAGTCACAAAATCGGTCACCAAGACCTGTGGTGTAAACGGAGCCCATTTCACCGGTTATTTGATTAATAGAGAGCCTGATGCAATTTCTTGCTCAGCCAACTTAGAAGTAATCCCTTACAGATGACCCAGGTGGGACTCGAACCCACAATCCTCAGCTCCGAAGGCTGATGCCTTATCCATTAGGCCACTGGGCCCTTTTGCCAGTTAACCCACAGGCATTCATAGACAGCCTGATGCAAGCTAAACTGAGTAAGCATTGAGCAGCTTGCCAGCTCTTTGCTAATTCTTACGGCTTTTGTGTAACTTTGTACTAATCATCCTGGAATTTCTTGTACAGCAAACCTAAACGTAACCCCTCAAAGATGACCCAGGTGGGACTCGAACCCACAATCCTCAGCTCCGAAGGCTGATGCCTTATCCATTAGGCCACTAGGCCCTTTTTCTGATGAGTTAGAGGCATTCATAGACAGTCTGATGCAAGCTAATGTAGCACATTAGCTCAACAGGGAACTGTATATTAATAATTCCAATTATTTATATAAGCTGCCACTATTAACTGTGGCAGAATTAAATTGCCATCAACTAATCTGTTCGGCCTGCAAACATTCAGTGTAAGTTCATATCAACTGTAAGAAAGGATATTTTCGTGGCCACAGAAAATACTTTCATACAGTCTTAATGTATTAGAGCATGTGGCAAGGGTGAAAATCGTAAAGGGACATTCATTTGCAAGGCAGAATCAGAAACTCATGTAATTTGTGCACAAGAGGTTTATTAACTAAACACTAACACAAACTAGTCTAACAAACAAACATACATACACTCGCGTGTACATACAAAAAAAGGGGAGCTAAAGTGGATGAGAAACCAGAAGCCATTAGAGAAACCAGAGAATGCAGTTATGGAAAACGAGCCAGGACCACCTGAGTTAAAAACCATCAGTGCCGTTTTACAACGGGGTCTACCGCTTATACTAAACCTCTGTTTCGTTTAGTTAAATGTACGATACTTGCATTGCCTTTGGTCGTTGAACGAGTGTCCGGATGCAGTCTCGGATGAAAGTTCTGATGGTTTGAAGGCTTGGTGGTGTTGGAGTTCTTCAAGTTGTTCCGGATTTGAAGGGTGATGAACTCCAAAAGAATGTTATTCTGGCTCGGTGGTGATTGGGAGAGTTTTCTCCCAGATGAAGGTGATGAGAGAACTAAGAGAGACATCAGCTGAGATCCTAGGATCTTTGATGAATGGAAAGTCAAGGCCGAAGCCTGGCTCAAACTTAAGGTACAGAAGACTTCTAGCTCACAGCCTCATCTTTTCAGTATCTGCAAGAAGCGCAGACTTAAGAGGCGGGTCACTGATGTGAGAGCTTTATCTGATATAGAGGTCACACCTCCGGAAGGTGACACAGCCAATGGTCACTTTCACTTTTGGAGGGAAAGTTTAAGACTCTTTGTCTTAGACCATGGTATTTTGCATATGTGATTCGATTGGGTGTTGATGCAAAAACTACTAAAGATTCTTAGAACACTGATATGTTGCATAGGTATAAACATGTAATATACGCTCAGTTAGATCATCCGAAGACGAACTGATAGAAACCAGACATGGTATAGTTAAGGTTACATGAACGAGTGGGTCTATCATAAGCATGCTTAAAACAGTATACAATACGAAAGACAATATACAAGAACAGTAATAATATACACAAAGACCTGAGGATATGTGATTGGAAGGTCAAAGAAAATCTGAGAATTGAGTAGGGGGGGAAGACTCTCTCTACATACTTTTAGGTCGTAAAGTTTATCTGATCTGGCTGAGGTGTCCTGGTTGCCATGGTAACCAGGGGCCTGGGGACCTTCACAGACATCCTGGCACCCAGTATGTTTATTGGCTGAGGGGTCTGTGATTATTTGTTAATCTAAAGAACCATTGATATTTTTGTCAGATGTTACCATGGTATACCGAAGTATAATTACAAGCATTTCATAAGTGTCAAAGGTTTTTATCGACAATTACATTAAGTTTATGCAAAGATATTCTCAGATCGGTTTCGGGTCTAATTCATATGTGAAAATAAATCAGATATGAATCGGATACGTGCATTTGCGCCTGCAGTGTAAGCGGTCAGATCGGATATTCCCCTGTAAATGCGACTCCTACATCATTGAGAAGTTAGGTTGTTTTAAAACATTTTGCGTTGAAACCACAAAATAAAATGCACAAAAAAAACCCACAAAATGAAATGCACACAAACATGTCCCTGCCTTTGATATACAATAACTGATGAACGCATTTGGTTTTAAATACTAAAAAAAAACACAGACGATGTGACATGCTTAACAATATCTACCACCTGAGTATTATTCCACTCGCAAGCTTTCAACGGAGCTGCGTACATCACTGTCCTGAAGAATTTGTACTAGGATATATAATTATTTTGATGTATAGATGTATTGATAAATTGATCTGTGATGTCCTATATGCTATTTTTGGCTTGTTTCACCAAGTGTAGTGTAAAATGCACACATCAGACACGGGTCACATTTAAAAGAAATGTAAGCACGTCGTCCAAAAAAACGGATATAGTCACAAAATCGGTCATCAAGACCTGTGGTGTAAACGGAGCCCATTTCACCGGTTATTCGATTCATAGAGAGCCTGATGCAATTTCTTGCTCAGCCAACTTAGAAGTAATCCCTTACAGATGACCCAGGTGGGACTTGAACCCACAATCCCCAGCTCCGGAGGCTGATGCCTTATCCAATAGGCCACTGGGCCCTTTTGCCAGTTAACCCACAGGCATTCATAGACAGCCTGATGCAAGCTAAACTGAGAAAGCATTCAGAAACTTGCCAGCTCTTTGCTAATTCTTACGGCTATTGTGTAACTTTGTACTAAACATCCTGGAATTTCTTGTGCAGCAAACCTAAACGTAACCCCTCAAAGATGACCCAGGTGGGACTCGAACCCACAATCCTCAGCTCCGAAGGCTGATGCCTTATCCATTAGGCCACTGGGCCCTTTTCCTGGTCAGTTAGAGGCACTCATAGACAGTCTGATGCAAGCTACACTGACAGAGGATTCCTAAGCTTGCCAGCTCTTTGCTAATTCTCACGGCTTTTGTGTAACTTTGTACTAATCATCCTGGAATTTCTTGCGCAGCAAACTGCCTTTCTTGCGCAGCAAACCTAAACGTAACCCCTCAAAGATGACCCAGGTGGGACTCGAACCCACAATCCTCAGCTCCGAAGGCTGATGCCTTATCCATTAGGCCACTAGGCCCTTTTTCTGATGAGTTAGAGGCATTCATAGACAGTCTGATGCAAGCTAATGTAGCACATTAGCTCAACAGGGAACTGTATATTAATAATTCCAATTATTTATATAAGCTGCCACTATTAACTGTGGCAGAATTAAATTGCCATCAACTAATCTGTTCGGCCTGCAAACATTAAGTGTAAGTTCATATCAACTGTAAGAAAGGATATTTTCGTGGCCACAGAAAATACTTTCATACAGTCTTAATGTATTAGAGCATGTGGCAAGGGTGAAAATCGTAAAGGGACATTCATTTGCAAGGCAGAATCAGAAACTCATGTAATTTGTGCACAAGAGGTTTATTAACTAAACACTAACACAAACTAGTCTAACAAACAAACATACATACACTCGCGCGTACATACAAAAAAAGGGGAGCTAAAGTGGATGGATGAAGCCATTAGAGAAACCAGAGAATGTCACTGATGTGAGAGCTTTATCTGATATAGAGGTCACACCTCCGGAAGGTGACACAGCCAATGGTCACTTTCACTTTTGGAGGGAAAGTTTAAGACTCTTTGTCTTAGACCATGGTATTTTGCATATGTGATTCGATTGGGTGTTGATGCAAAAACTACTAAAGATTCTTAGAACACTGATATGTTGCATAGGTATAAACATGTAATATACGCTCAGTTAGATCATCCGAAGACGAACGATATACAATAACTGATGAACGCATTTGGTTTTAAATACTAAAAAAAAACACAGACGATGTGACATGCTTAAAAATATCTACCACCTGAGTATTATTCCACTCGCAAGCTTTCAACGGAGCTGCGTACATCACTGTCCTGAAGAATTTGTACTAGGATATATAATTATTTTGATGTATAGATGTATTGATAAATTGATCTGTGATGTCCTATATGCTATTTTTGGCTTGTTTCACCAAGTGTAGTGTAAAATGCACACATCAGACACGGGTCACATTTAAAAGAAATGTAAGCACGTCGTCCAAAAAAACGGATATAGTCACAAAATCGGTCATCAAGACCTGTGGTGTAAACGGAGCCCATTTCACCGGTTATTCGATTCATAGAGAGCCTGATGCAATTTCTTGCTCAGCCAACTTAGAAGTAATCCCTTACAGATGACCCAGGTGGGACTTGAACCCACAATCCCCAGCTCCGGAGGCTGATGCCTTATCCATTAGGCCACTGGGCCCTTTTGCCAGTTAACCCACAGGCATTCATAGACAGCCTGATGCAAGCTAAACTGAGTAAGCATTGAGCAGCTTGCCAGCTCTTTGCTAATTCTTACGGCTTTTGTGTAACTTTGTACTAATCATCCTGGAATTTCTTGTACAGCAAACCTAAACGTAACCCCTCAAAGATGACCCAGGTGGGACTCGAACCCACAATCCTCAGCTCCGAAGGCTGATGCCTTATCCATTAGGCCACTGGGCCCTTTTTCTGATGAGTTAGAGGCATTCATAGACAGTCTGATGCAAGCTAATGTAGCACATTAGCTCAACAGGGAACTGTATATTAATAATTCCAATTATTTATATAAGCTGCCACTATTAACTGTGGCAGAATTAAATTGCCATCAACTAATCTGTTCGGCCTGCAAACATTCAGTGTAAGTTCATATCAACTGTAAGAAAGGATATTTTCGTGGCCACAGAAAATACTTTCATACAGTCTTAATGTATTAGAGCATGTGGCAAGGGTGAAAATCGTAAAGGGACATTCATTTGCAAGGCAGAATCAGAAACTCATGTAATTTGTGCACAAGAGGTTTATTAACTAAACACTAACACAAACTAGTCTAACAAACAAACATACATACACTCACACGTACATACAAAAAAAGGGGAGCTAAAGTGGATGAGAAACCAGAAGCCATTAGAGAAACCAGAGAATGCAGTTATGGAAAACGAGCCAGGACCACCTGAGTTAAAAACCATCAGTGCCGTTTTACAACGGGGTCTACCGCTTATACTAAACCTCTGTTTCGTTTAGTTAAATGTACGATACTTGCATTGCCTTTGGTCGTTGAACGAGTGTCCGGATGCAGTCTCGGATGAAAGTTCTGATGGTTTGAAGGCTTGGTGGTGTTGGAGTTCTTCAAGTTGTTCCGGATTTGAAGGGTGATGAACTCCAAAAGAATGTTATTCTGGCTCGGTGGTGATTGGGAGAGTTTTCTCCCAGATGAAGGTGATGAGAGAACTAAGAGAGACATCAGCTGAGATCCTAGGATCTTTGATGAATGGAAAGTCAAGGCCGAAGCCTGGCTCAAACTTAAGGTACAGAAGACTTCTAGCTCACAGCCTCATCTTTTCAGTATCTGCAAGAAGCGCAGACTTAAGAGGCGGGTCACTGATGTGAGAGCTTTATCTGATATAGAGGTCACACCTCCGGAAGGTGACACAGCCAATGGTCACTTTCACTTTTGGAGGGAAAGTTTAAGACTCTTTGTCTTAGACCATGGTATTTTGCATATGTGATTCGATTGGGTGTTGATGCAAAAACTACTAAAGATTCTTAGAACACTGATATGTTGCATAGGTATAAACATGTAATATACGCTCAGTTAGATCATCCGAAGACGAACTGATAGAAACCAGACATGGTATAGTTAAGGTTACATGAACGAGTGGGTCTATCATAAGCATGCTTAAAACAGTATACAATACGAAAGACAATATACAAGAACAGTAATAATATACACAAAGACCTGAGGATATGTGATTGGAAGGTCAAAGAAAATCTGAGAATTGAGTAGGGGGGGAAGACTCTCTCTACATACTTTTAGGTCGTAAAGTTTATCTGATCTGGCTGAGATGTCCTGGTTGCCATGGTAACCAGGGGCCTGGGGACCTTCACAGACATCCTGGCACCCAGTATGTTTATTGGCTGAGGGGTCTGTGATTATTTGTTAATCTAAAGAACCATTGATATTTTTGTCAGATGTTACCATGGTATACTGAAGTATAATTGCAAGCATTTTATAAGTGTCAAAGGTTTTTATCGACAATTACATTAAGTTTATGCAAAGATATTCTCAGATCGGTTTCGGGTCTAATTCATATGTGAAAATAAATCAGATATGAATCGGATACGTGCATTTGCGCCTGCAGTGTAAGCGGTCAGATCGGATATTCCCCTGTAAATGCGACTCCTACATCATTGAGAAGTTAGGTTGTTTTAAAACATTTTGCGTTGAAACCACAAAGTAAAATGCACAAAATAAAACCACAAAATGAAATGCACACAAACATGTCCCTGCCTTTGATATACAATAACTGATGAACGCATTTGGTTTTAAATACTAAAAAAAAACACAGACGATGTGACATGCTTAACAATATCTACCACCTGAGTATTATTCCACTCGCAAGCTTTCAACGGAGCTGCGTACATCACTGTCCTGAAGAATTTGTACTAGGATATATAATTATTTTGATGTATAGATGTATTGATAAATTGATCTGTGATGTCCTATATGCTATTTTTGGCTTGTTTCACCAAGTGTAGTGTAAAATGCACACATCAGACACGGGTCACATTTAAAAGAAATGTAAGCACGTCGTCCAAAAAAACGGATATAGTCACAAAATCGGTCATCAAGACCTGTGGTGTAAATGGAGCCCATTTCACTGGTTATTTGATTCATAGAGAGCCTGATGCAATTTCTTGCTCAGCCAACTTAGAAGTAATCCCTTACAGATGACCCAGGTGGGACTTGAACCCACAATCCCCAGCTCCGGAGGCTGATGCCTTATCCATTAGGCCACTGGGCCCTTTTGCCAGTTAACCCACAGGCATTCATAGACAGCCTGATGCAAGCTAAACTGAGAAAGCATTCAGAAACTTGCCAGCTCTTTGCTAATTCTTACGGCTATTGTGTAACTTTGTACTAAACATCCTGGAATTTCTTGTGCAGCAAACCTAAACTTAACCCCTCAAAGATGACCCAGGTGGGACTCGAACCCACAATCCTCAGCTCCGAAGGCTGATGCCTTATCCATTAGGCCACTGGGCCCTTTTCCTGATCAGTTAGAGGCATTCGTAGACAGTCTGATGCAAGATAATGTAGCACATGAGCTCAACAGGTAACTATATATTAATAATTACAATTATTTATATAAGCTGCCACTATTAACTGTGGCAGAATTAAATTGCCATCAACTAATCTGTTCGTCCTGCAAACATTCAGTGTAAGTTCATATCAACTGTAAGAAAGGATATTTTTGTGGCCACAGAAAATACTTTCATACAGTATTAATGTATTAGGAGCATGTGGCAAGGGTGAAAATCGTAAAGGGACATTCATTTGCAAGGCAGAACCAGAAACTCATGTAATTTGTGCACAAGAGGTTTATTAACTAAACACTAACACAAACTAGTCTAACAAACAAACATACATACACTCACGTGTACATACAAAGGCTTTTATTGACAATTACATTAAGTTTATGCAAAGACCCAATATTTGCAATGTTGACCCTTCTTTTTCAAGACCTCTGCAATTCGTCCAGGCATGCTGTCAATCAACTTCTGGGCCACATCCTGACTGATGGCAGCCCATTCTTGCATAATCAATGCTTGGAGTTTGTCAGAATTTGTGGGTTTTTGTTTGTCCTCCCGCCTCTTGAGGATTGACCACAGGTTCTCAATGGGATTAAGGTCTGGGGAGTTTCCTGGCCATGGACCCAAAATTTCGATGTTTTGTTCCCCAGCCACTTAGTTATCAATTTTGCCTCATGGCAATGCGCTCCATCATGCTGGAAAAGGCATTGTTTATCACCAAATTGTTCTTGGATGGTTGGGAGAAGTTGCTCCCGGAGGTTGTTTTTGTACCATTCTTTATTCATGGCTGTGTTCTTCAAAATTGTGAGTGAGCCCACTTTCTTGGCTGAGAAGCAACCCCACACATGAATGGTCTCAGGATGCTTTACTGTTGGCATGACACAGGATATATGGTAGCACTCACCTTTACACTCACAGATGCACTCACACCTGCCTGCTGCCATTCCTGCGCAAGCTCTGCACTAATGGTGCCCCAATCCCACAGCTGAATCAACTTTAGGAGATAAAAGTTTTGAGAATGACACCAAAACATCCTCTGAGAGCAACTTCTCCCAACCATCCAAGAACAGTTTTGTGATGAACAATGTCTTCTCCAGCATGGTGGAGCACCTTGTGGCTCGGGTAACAAAACATTGAAATTTTGGGTCCATGGGCAGGAAACTCCCCAGAACTTAATCCCATTGAGAACTTGTGGTCAGTCCTCAAGTGGCAGGTGGAAAAAATTTCCAGCCAATCAAAAAGCACGATTCTTAACATTTTCTTAACCTACGTGACATTTTACCAATCAGAGTCTAGAGGGCTGTCGACGGCATGTTTCCACATATCACCGCTAAGTGGAGGGGTCAGCTCTCTAGTCAGGTGTCAATTAAATTGCCGAACTGCACCGAAGGTGTATGAAAGAATGACATAATCCTCAGGGGGAGTGTCAGCCATCAAAAAAGTTCAGTACTGAAGTTCATGATCTACGACAAGCATCATTGCCACAGAGCTCAGCATCATTTTTACGGAGGACAGCGAAACTTAATTTTATAACCAAATACAGTGGTATTACAGACTACAACAGGTAAGAATTATAATCTAATTGCATACATGTTTTATTTATTTTTTAAATTAGCATGTCGTTTTTAATTATTCTTTTCAAAACTTTTAAATGGATTTAAAAAAGTTTGCCAGCACAGGAATTTGGCCATCAAATGAGGGTAACAGGCCAGCTCCTCGACAGAAGAAGTGGTACGAGATTTATCAAAGGGTGAATGACTGTTTGTTACCTTTGCATGATAGAGAAATAAAAAAAAAAGACTTAAGTGTTTGTTGACTTGCATAATCGAACATTATTAGTATCTTTGTTTAATGTATTTTCATAACAGAACAACACATTAGGCTTCAGTACAAACACGTACCTCATCCCATTCATTAGAACAATGTAATGTGATGGTTGTGTTATGTTATGGCTTACACTGCAATGTAAACCAGAAGTCAATTGTTTATAGACATTTATGTATATAATGTTGCAGGTATTTTGAGATTCATGTATATAATGTATGTCATAATGTTAATGAAAAGCTACATTAAAAATTTTTGTGTACTAGGAGATTCAGAGTTTTGAGAAGGTGGGGAAAGGGATGTTGAATGAATGGGTGGTTTGAAGATGTGCAATGTTCTTCTCTTGTTTCTCTTTCCTTTAAAGAGAGATACCAGCTGGTGACTCATGTCCCAGAAATTAATCAATTAATTAATTAATATATGAATTTAATGAAGTATTTTATGCTCTGTTAAAGGACTCACTTGTATTGTGCATTACATTTGTTATAATGCTTACAGATTGAGAAATGTCCGATGCAGTCTCGTGGCCAGACAACCTTGCTTGAAGGTGTGCTGAAATGCATCTGTGGCTTTCACATTCTAAAGGTAACATTAATGTAGCAGGTATTTTTGTTATTATTATTTACTGAAATGGTTTTCTTTCTGAAATGTTATATGCAGGGCCATTTCTAGTCATTTTGACACCCTAGGCGAAATCCCTATTCGAAAAATTACAGAGCCGTGGGTTGAGGTTTTTTGGGCTACTTTTATAATGTACCACGGCCGCCCAAAGTGTAAATAGACAAATAAAAATTAAAATAGATCCTTTGAATGCAACTTAAGAACGGAGAGGTGGTTGTAACATCACAAACAACGTGTTTCAGCCAGAGCATACATGTTAAGGCTTTTACACAGCAGAAATAGACATGACAACAGCCACTATAGATTATATAAGAATAAACACACGATTACTATAGGATATTTGTATGTGATTTTCTTGAGTTGAATGTGTACATCTGAAATGCTAATTTGTGCAGCGATATAAAAGGCTATAAATAGCATATTTTAACAACAGTAAATGACCAAATTCCACATGTCATCGCAAAAGGAAGTTATTACAAACACTCGATGGTGGTTTGAAGTGAATTCTGAGTAAAAGTGTACTATTAATCTCATAAATTGTCTTATAAAGCACAATGCTAATATTAGCTCTAATGCACCTGCAGAACAGGTCCAATTCTTCTTCATAATGCATTTTGTAATAATACTTCATGTAAGGTCACAAGAAAATGTTTTGTTGTATTTATTTATGATGAGTGCAGATCTTTTTGGTCTATTTATCTAGTTTTTTTGGATCTACGCACCTGTATATTGTTGATCTACTGGACTTTCGGACGAGTGTTTGGTGCTACGGCCTTCTCTATTTTTGGTTGTATTTATTTAGAAACACTTTTGATAATAGTTGGGTAAATGTATACTGGGATTGAAGCGATGTGGCTTGGTAAACGTGTTATTGCCAGTATAAAGGCTGATAATGGCTGAATAAAAACAAAAGAATAATTATAAAAGAATAATAAGGGTTATGTCTCATACCTGGCAGAAGTGCGAAAGGTTCTGTTTCCTTAAACTAGTTTGTCATGCATTTCTTTATTTCAACACATTTATAAATTTGTGAATAATCATGATTAATCACAGTCCATGACTGTGGTTAACGCGATTAAATTTTTTAATCGATTGACAGCACTAATATATATATTGCCCTCCAAAAGTATTGGAACAGTGAGGCCAATTCCTTTATTTTTGCTGAAAACATTTGGGTTTGACATCAAAAGATGAATATGATTCATTTCAGCTTTTATTTCCAGGTATTCATATCTGGATCTGGCACACAACTTATATCACCTTTTGTTTGAACCCACCCATTTTTCATGTGAGCAAAAGTATCAGAACAGATTGACTTAAACTAGATTAAAGTGAATAAGACTTAATATTTAGTTGCCAATCCTTTGCTTTCAATAACTGCATCAAGTCTGGGACTCATTGACATCACCAAACTTTTGCATTCTTCTTTTGTGATGCTTATCCAGGCTTTCACCGCAGCCTCTTTCAATTTTGGGGGGTTACTCCCTTCAGTCTCTTCTTTAGCAGGTAAAATGCATACTCTACAGGGTTTAAGTCTGGAGATTGACCTGGCCAGTCTAAAACCTTCCACTTCTTGCCCTGATGAACTCATTTGTTGTTTTGGCACTATGTTTTGGGTCATTATCTTGCTGCATGATGATGGATCTCCCAATCAGTTTGGTTGCATCTTTCTGTAAATTGTCAGACAAAACATTTCGGAAGACTTCTAAGTTAATTTTACTGCTGCCGTCATGTGTTACATCATTAATGAAGATTATTGAGCCTGTCCCAGAAGAAGCGATGAAAGCCCAAGCCATTACATTACCTGTGCAATGTGTACTATAATGTACACCTGTGTACACTGTGTTTCAGATGAGCTTGTATGTTTGGGATCATGAGCAGATCCTTTCTTTCTCCAAACTTTAGCCTTTCCATCAAAACCAGTCTCCTATTCTTTTCGCTAATGAGTGGTTTGCATCTTCTGGTGTAGCCTCTGGACTTTTGTTCAGTCTTCTGCGAACAGTTGTGATACCTTCACTCCTGCCCGCTGGTGGTTGTTGCTGAGGTCACTAACAGTTGTTTTAGGGACTTTCTTTACAGCTGTCACAGTGTTTCTGTTGTCAACTGCTGATGTTTTCCTTGATCTACCTTTTCGTGGTGTGTTACTTAGTACACCAGTGGTTTCTTTCTACCTCAGGAGATTCAAATGGTTGTACTTGCTATTGCCAGTGTTTGTGCAAAGGTTTGATTGATTTTTCATCTTCTCTCAGCTTCACAATTGCTCGTTTTTCACCCATAGACACCTCTCTGGTTTTCATGTTGGTTACACGTCTAACTATAAATGCAGTCTGCATGGATCTGAAACTGACCACAGACATTCAGTGCTATTTATTGTTTGAATAATCAATTAATAGGACTCACCACGGCAACAAAACACACCTGTCAGTCACATGTTCCAATACTTTTGGAACATGAAAAATGGGTGGGTTCAAACAAAAGGTGATATCTTGTAAGTTGTGTATCAGATCCAGATGAAAATACCTGTAAATAAAAGCTAAAATGTTAATCTCTCATGTCATATTCATCGTTTGATGTCAAACCCAAATGTCTACAGCAAAAATAAAGGAATTGGCCTCACTGTTCCATTACTTTTGGAGGGCACTGTATATAAGTTCTTTTTCAGACATCAGTTTCTTGTCACATTTAAATTGGTTGTCATAGTAATGACACTAATTTGTTGAAATTCAGCACATTGTGAGTTCCACAAATCTGAACGCATTAGGCCTATTTGTAAATTGACTGTTAAGATAAAACATTTTGCACAATTTATTATCTGTGATACCATTATAGCCAATGGTTGCCTGTATAGCTCTATGTAACAATCCCTAGTTGCTAAGATATTTGTCATCACACATAAATTAATTTTATTACATTTGGATTTGGATACAATGTTTAGATATTATCAATAGCTACTTTTTGACTTTATATGTTTTTTTGTTCAATTGTTTTGTTGTTGTTGTACCAGTTATTGCAATATTATTTCAGTCTATTTCAACCTATAAAACCTTTTGTTACCCCAAACTACACAGGCCTATAAAAGCCTGATCAGTGATATAAAAGTAATCAGAATGCAGCTACTTGTTCTTTATTACCAGTGTTGGGCAAGCTACTTGGAAAATGTAGTGAGCTAAGCTAACAGTTACTCTTCTTTAAATGAAGCTTAACTACACTAAAGCTACAGCCCTGGGAAATGTAGCAAGCTAAGCTACAGTAACATGGCAAAAGTAGTTTACTACATCCAAGCTATTTAAAAAAAAAAATTCTATTGAACCAACATCATACAAAGCCAATGCTCTCTCAGTGATCAATAAAACTGTCAGTCAAGCAGATAGATAGGCATGTTCAGTTTAATTGTTTATTCAACAGCTGTTCCAAACCAATTTGGCAACATAATCAGTATCAAAAACAGGGCCGGATTTACCTCATATTGTGACAGGCAAAATAAATTTTTGCTGTCGGCCAGAAACCTCCTATTGGTAGTTGGTATTGTGGCTTTATTGTATACAGATACATTTATATGAATGGTAACACTTCACAATAAGGCTCAGTAGTTAGCATTAGTTAACTAGTGTAGTTAACATGAACTAAGAATGAACAATATTCTGCAGCATTTACCTTCATGTTAATTTCAACATTTACTAACGCATTAAAGTCAAAAGTTGTTTGTTAACATTTGTTAATGCACTGTGAACTAACATGAACTACCAATGAACGACTGTATTTTCATTAACTAACATTAACAAAGATTAATAAATACTGTAACAAATGTATTTTAATGAAATCGTATTGTATAGTGTTACCATGTTTAGGCCTACAGATAGGCTATGTTTATTTGCATCGTTGCATGTGTCATTAGATATTAATATAAACATTTCACCAAAATCAAGTTCAAATACGAAGCTTTTGACCAGCGAATGTTATTTATTTATCCCCCCCCCCCCCCCCCCCCCCCCCCCCGATCGTGTCCCGTTTTCCCCAGTTTTCTGTTATTATGTGGGCGTACTGTTTTTTTCTGTTATTTGGCCAAAGTATCATATTATGAAAGATTCAGCGCTTCGCACGAGCTATTTCGCTGTACTTGACAACAAATGCTAGAGAAACTCTTCTCCGCTCCTCAAAAACAAACAAACAAAAAAAGCATTAGCCTTTCTAAATAGTATTTTTTTTTATTTATTTTTTATTTTTTTGAGTAAAGAAACCGCTGTACTTATTCAATCAACAGTTCTTTATTTACCTTCAGACTGCAAACAAGCTGAGATGCTCCAAACTGCGCGCCGCACTTCATTGACGAAAGAGGCGGGAGGAATAACGAGGTTTGACTGACAGTTTGAGGAGCCAATGGCGTTACGAGCTTTAGTGGCGGAGGCGTCACTTGCTGATCCTGGATCAGTGATCGGTAGCTGTTATTTCTGATTTGAGCTTGAGTTTCAGAATGCTTTCTTTGGAAAATGTAACGTTAGCTTTTGTTGACGCTACCGTGCTACTTGATCAAAAAAAGAGCTTAACTACCGAAAAGCTATTTGATTCAGAAAGCAGTGACGCTACCGCCACGCTACTGAGAAATGTAGTTAAACTACTAGCGTCACTACTTGTAGCGACGCTACTGCCCATCACTGTTTATTACTCATTGACGCAAGAACTTCCCCTTTAAATAACGCAACGCTACTCCCTTTAAGAGCTGTTGGAAGCCAATTTTTTTTTTTTTTTTTGGAAGCGAATTAATTGATTCAGCATTTCGACAATTCCCTAAGAATGCATTAAATTTGACAAAGCGGTTTAAGTATGTATTGATCTTAATTGTATTGATTTTAATTGGCTGTAAAAGTTTTATATGTGAATATTACACAACACACTGAACCTTTTAACTATGCATTGGCGCACAGCTTTTAGACCAGTTTCACATGAAACATAATGTCTCGACTGCCACAAAAACTGCCTAAACAAAATACTGATTTTGTGCACTTTTTATGTACCAACATTTTGAATTGGCCTTTGAACTTGCATGGCAAAAAAAAAAAGCCTTACCTTTCCAAAACACTGACAAGAACCCATTGATCTAATCATAGATATATATATATATCTATGGATCTAATGGCATTGTTGAGCGCTCCAAATACAAACTCTGCATGCAACAATCAGAGGCAGCAATTGACAGCGCTCTGATCCAATGGCATACAGGCATCGTCAGAATGACAGTACTCTAGCCCAATGATGTTGGGGGATCCAGTGGGGGCGGCAATCATATTTCAGGGTGTCCGAACCACTCTTGATCACAACCCTGTTAAAATGTAGCGGCAGTACGTGCGCTCATTGGCGCCCTCTCCAGCTGGTGGCGCTCTAGGCGACCGCCTAGCTTACCTATGCCTAGAAACGGTACTGATTAAAAGGCACTTTTTAATTTTGTAAACTGAACGCGCAGTGCTAGACGATGGAACCAGCCACAGTGTACAGAAGGTGGCGGTAATGCTCCAAAGGAACGAGCCGCCATTACACATGAAGAAGAAAAAGCCAATCAGCAACTGTTCTCAGGTTTGAATGTAAAGCGGTTCATCGCCATGGTCCTCAGTATTGTTCATTGGTTCTGTAATCGAAGACTTCACATTTTTTGCTTATACAGCTATTAAGTAATCTTGAGAAGCGATCTACATGTTGATAAGTTGTTGAGGTAAATGCAATTGTCAACATAATAACGCTTTTGGTTTTTAAACTATGGGCATGGTAATGCAGTTGTTTCCTGTATAACGAGCTTATGCATGTATGCAGTCAAGGATTAATTAGTTATTTCTACTTATTTTTAAACGATTTCAGATCATTTATATTTAGGAAGTCTGTTTTTAGTAACTACAAACCGTGTGATCCGTTCTGATCTAGGGCATTTGCCTTGAAAATGTGTATATTTAAAAACTCAGTGAAATGTCACTGTTCTCGGGTGTTTCGTTCAAGTTCATTGTCTGCTTGTGTTTTAGTGACTTCATTTTTGTGTTCGTACACACTGTTTCAAGGGATCGTGGATTAATAAATTTATACAAATCTCTAGCAAATCTACATTTCAAATAAGACTAAAACATGATGATTTTTAGGTCATCTCCATCTGTAAAGATTGTCTTGTAACAGACTAAAATGCAGTGAAATTCAAAATGCGTTTATTTTGGAGATTGTGAGGTGGAATGCTTATGATTATGGTGTCGCTGTACAATAAGGTCTCATTTGTTAACCTGAACTAACATTGAGTAACGTATTTTTATAGCTTTTATTAACCTTTGTTAGTGTTGGTTAATAAGGTCTCATTTGTTATCCTGAACTGTCATTGAGTAATTTTTTTTAATAGCTTTTATTAACCTTTGTTGGTTAATAAAAATGTTCATGTTAGTTTACATTGCATTAATTAATGTTAACAGATACCATGTTTGATCTTAAAATGTGTTAGCAAATCTTGAAATTAAAATGAAATAATATTAATAAATGCTGTAGAAGTATTATAAATTCTTAGGTCATGCTAAATTATTTAAGTTAATTAATATTAACAAATTAAACATTGTTGTGAAGTGTTACTAACATTCATCATACATGCATTCATTAGCAGAGGAATTACACTTGCGTTTTGTTTTTGTTTTTTTGGTCACTTCATGATTTCCCAGGGACTTTAACCCAAGACCTTGCCGTGGCTAGTACATGTTCTAGTTTAAGCTACAAGTTATTTTGCTTCTCCATTTTTATATAGTAATGGCTTAATTCTACTTTGTAGTAAAGATCCAAGATGAATGCAAGAGGAAAAAATGGGCCAGTGTTTATCAAGACGTACAGTAAAAGAATGCGAAAGGTAGAGCCTTGGTTCTCCCCTGACCTGAAGAAAGCAGCTTTCTCTTTTTCAAGCACTCCCTCGTCGGATCAGTCCATATCAGAAATCACACATCCCAAGAAACGGTAAAACATGCTCTCACCTATTTATTCATTAACATTGCCATTTTATATTACAAAACTTTGGTTGAACTTTTCTATAGGCAAGCTGTTATTATGCATTACATTTTCTCATTCCTTTCTCTGTTCTAAGGAGAGTAAGAGAAACAGGCTCCCACGCCGCAAAGAGCAAAGGCATGACTGCCATAAAGGAGAAGGAGAGTGATGAGGAAAACTACATGCCGTCTGTATCATCCAGGTCAGGACTGTGGCAAAACAACTCAACAGCATTGTGTAGAAGAGATGAACTATCAACACAGAGAATATATTATTTCAATGCAGACTTTTCTGTCAACTTTCAATGACATGATCCCTAGATCTTATTTTACTCAGAATTTGAAGATTCTAAAACTCATTAGAAATTCTCAGTAGACTGAACAGCTATTATCTTTTTCTTCACTGTTCTGTATGACTTTGTTTCTTCAGAAAAAAGGCAAATACAAAACCATCAGTAAGGACAACAGCTGCGAGAAGTCAAACAGCAAAGCCAAAACGAAATAAACAATTAATCGTTTTCAGCAGCAGTGAAAATGAGGATGACGCCTTAATGATGAAGAATGAAGTCCTCCCAAAAACATCTGCTGATGAATGTGCTGGGTAAACTTGTTATACATTTTGTGAAAAATCTGAAACTCAGTAGTGTTACATAACTCAGTCAGCATAAGTAAAATGTTGTTTTGTACCCCTGTAGTGCCAAGAAAGTATTAGACCCTCCCCATTTGGGCAGATTTGTTACACAACGCAAAAGACCTCCAGCACCTATCCGAACTAAGAGGATCGTAAGTAACAGTATGCTGGGGTACTTTGTATGTAAGAGAGAAAATTCTGATGGACTGCCGTTAAACCAGGGTTCTTGTCTTTCCGGCTTTTTTCCTTTCCTCCTAGTCTGTTGTTCTTCACCGCACGCTAGATTCCTCAGATGATTTCCTCCCTCCATTCTCCAAAAATAAGCGTGCTGCAAGCAGAAGGCCGTTCTACATGGATAAACATGACTCAAAGAATCACACTGCTCTCAAGAACCGCAAACGCTCACAGAACTGTGTGGCTCTGGCTGAGGTCTCTTTCAATGATAGCGATGACCAGCAGCTCCCAAATAAACGTCCTCTACTATCAAGCACTCCTTCCCTTGTTTGCAGACAGCTCCAAAACTTACCAGAGCCCTCCATTAGTGAGATCTCCTCCCTCAGCTTTGATGAAATTCACCAACCTACAGAAAACAACAACAGCCTTCATAGTTTGAAGAATGTGAAAGTTTGTGACCACACAGCACAGGAGAAGACAAGTCAACAGCTCCCAAACCCTTCTGGTTGTGTGTCACCTCGGTCACATCTAAAATCTTTAACAGATGAGCTAAAAGAGAGGTGAGTAATAGTTGTTTATTCACATAGAGAAAACTTGCGGAAAACATTTTTAGAGAATGTTGTTTTTATACCTAGAGCATATAGCAAAAATTGTAAATATATGCATTACATATAATTTATATATATATATATATAAAAAAAATTTTTTTTTTTTACTTAAAGGGGTAGTTCATTGAAAATGGAAATTCTGTCATCGTTTAATCACTGTCATGTTTTTTCATAACTGTATTATAGGGTGGAATACACTACATGACTTATAATCAGGAGCACGGGAATATGTTTTAGGTTGGGGGTGCTGTACGCACGTGGGGGGGGGGGGGGGGGGGGGGGGGGTTTGCGATAGAGGCTATTTACACTAAGTGAAAATAGCAGTATTTTTTAGTGATATGCTATTTACACTAGGCCTGTCACGATAACAACTTTTTGTTGTGTGAAATATTGCTCCAGAAATAATTGCGATAAGCGATATTATTGTCATTTTAAAGACCATTTTATGTCACTGAATTTATAATCATAATGTAACAGCATAATAATGCAAGAAGGCCTACACACTTCCAAATGCCAACAAACTTTTAATCCTAAAGAATGTTTAGATCATGGAAATTAAGTATCAAAATATTACATACCTTTAAAATCTTGAATAAATAGTGAATAAACATCTAACAAAAAGTGCAAAGTATCAAGTAGAAAAAAAGAAAACTGCACAAAGAACTTGTATGGAGATTTTTCCATCTACAGATTTTTCCCTGAGTCTTTTCTCTTTAAATTAAGGGTGCACACTATTGATGAAAAACACAATCACTACTTGGCTGTCAAATGTCTGTATGCACAAAGGCACAGATTCCTAAACAAGACCATATCTGCAGATGAAACTTTTTTTTTTGTAGAAGCAGTTTTTAAATTTGAACTAGCAACTCATGACTACACCATGTTATGTACGAGAAGCTGCAAAAGACACAGGCGCAAGTGGAATGTACAAAACATGGTGACATTAATTTTTAAGTAAATATAATGGGCGATATATTGCGTCACCAAAAATGATTGAGGTTGTGTACATATATTGCACGATAAGTCGATATATTGATTATTGCGACAGGCCTAATATTAGCATTAATTTATTTACAAAACGACAACTGCAGTAACATTAACATTGTGAAATTTGATCAGATAGTGAGGGAATAGCAGCCAACAAATGTCCAGCAAACATATTGCTTAAGTATCCTAGAGTGCACCTCATGAAATGCTGGAATCCCTGCAAAGTGTCTGTTTTGTCATTTCATTATTTTTGACTTTTTCTGAATGCAAAAAATAGTATTAATACAGAATGAGTATATACAGTTCTGCTTGAAAGTTTGTGAACCCCTTGCAGAATCTGTAAATTTTAACAAAATAAGAGAGATCATACAAAATGCATGTTATTTTTTTATTTAGTACTGTCCTGAGTAAGATATTTTACATAAAAGATGTTTACATTTAGTCCAATACACAAAAAATAGCTGAAATTATTAAAATAACCCCATTCAAAAGTTTGGGAACCATTGGTTCTTAATACTGTGTGTGGTTACCTGGATGATTCACAACTGTTTTTTTGTTTGTTTGCTTGTTTGGTGATGGTTGTTCATGAGTCCCTTGTTGTTCACCCGGGGGTGAAAACTTTTGAACAGGATGAAGATTTCCAAATTTTTCTTATTTTGTAGATGTATGTATGTGTGTGTATATATATATATATATATATATATATATATATATATATACATATATATATATATATATATATATATATATATATATATATATATATATATATATAATAATTTTTTTTTTTCCCCCATTTAGTAATTAAAAAAAATCTAATTAAAAAAAGTTTTAACCCCCCCCCCCCCCCCCACTGCTGAAAACGGAAGATTCCGCAGGACATGGAGGATTTTTCTGAAGAACAGAGCTCAGTTTAACTGTTCAGAACAAACAAGGGACTCGTGAACAACCATCACAAACAAAAAACAGTCATGGATCATCCAGTTAACCACACAGTATTAAAAACCAAGGGTTCCCAAACTTTTGAATGGGGTTATTTTAATAATTTCAGCTTTTTTTTTTTTTCTTTCTTTCTTTCTTTTTTTTTTTTTTTTTTTTGTGGACTAAATGTAAAAATTTTAATGTAAAATATCTTACTCAATAAAAAAATAAATAAAACTACATTTAAAAAAAAAACACATGCATTTTGTATGATCTCTATTTTGTTAAAATTACTCACATTTTCACAGATTCTGCAAGGGGTTCACAAACTTTCAAGCAGCACTGTATGTTCAAGCCTTTGACTGATAATGTAAAACTGTCAAATGTTTTTATTTGAATGAAATTTTTTAATTAAGTGTTGTCTGTTTTGTCTGAAATGTAGGTGTCGCACAGTGGATGTAACCATAAAGCTCAAAAAAACAGATGGCTCAGACATGGTGCAAAGCTGCAGCAGGAAAGGGGAAGAGAAGATTGCCTCAGTTTGTTTGGAGTCCTCTGTGGCAGCAACCACTCAGAACAGCAAAACCTATGTAACTGTATCATCCAGCTTCTCTTCAATATCCAAATCATCAATCTATATCTCCTCCTCCAGTTCTCTTTCCACTTCCCCTTTTCCTGGAGCAGTTTGCTCAAACCAGTCCCTCATTGGGCGTCTTAAAGCTGAATGTCTGTTATCTTCCGTTGTTGTCAGCATTCCACGTCTTGACTTGGGTGCATATCCTTCTGTCCACCAGGGGCCAACAAAAGCACCCTGTACTGAGTCTCCATACACATGCCACAGGGAAAGTGCCACCTCTCCATCTTTTAAGGAGACAGGGAATTTTATCCTAAACAGTCCAATAAATAATAGGACTCCCCATAATGCTGAACCAGTTGTTCAACACTTGTCTGCATCATTCCAACTACCTCCAGTCTCTCCACCTGCTTCTGCAGCTCATAGCCAAACACGACCACTTGCTGTGCCCAAAGAACGCACAGATGCTGGCTCTGGCACTGGTCGTAAAGTTTGCGTGAGTGGACTAAATGTCAGCCGCTGGTCAAAGAGGGGTACTGGAGAATTCAATGGAAAGCGCAAGAAAAAAGAAGGGCGAACAAAGGCTGTATCGGGAGACTACAGTTCCTGTGGCAGCATGTTGTCTGCTGGAGCAGACACTTATGCAGGGGTCAGTTATCATTGTAAAGAATGCATTCAATTCTTTTTACAAGTAAATGCAAATGTTTTATAATTGTTTTTTTGTTTTTGTTTTTTTACAATTGAGTTTTTATGATGTTACCGTTCACTCTAACACATTTCTGCAATTTATTTGGGAATTGCTTATTTAAAATATCTAAGTAATGTATTCATGGGTCAAGGGGCATGATTTATTATTATTATTATTATTATTATTATCATTATTTTTAAATATTGTTTTGTTAAATATGCTTGTCAACTTTAAAGGGAATGAGAAATCATGCCCCTTGACCCATGAATACATTACTTAGATATTTTAAATAAGCAATTCCCAAATAAATTGCAGAAATGTGCAGGAATGTGTTAGAGTGAACGGTAACATCATAACTCAATTGTAAAAAAACAATTATAAAACATTTGCATTTACTTGTAAAAAAAAAAAAAAAAATTATTAATAATAATAATAATAATAATAATAATTCTTTTTTTTTTTTTACATTTATTATCCCAGACCAACATCTGACAACCTAGCAATATGCATCAACTCTTTGAGATTTATTTATTTTTTTCAGTATAGGCATGTAGAATGTAAAGCCATTATAGAAGATTGGATGTGCGCTTACAGTCCCCTTTGGACATTGTTAGTCTGTGTTTAGTAAATGAAACCTAAAAGTGGGGCTGAAGGATGTTATTTTTCAGAGAGAGGAAAAATACTACTGATTTGTAGGGAAAAAAAAAAAGATTTTACCCAAGTGTTTCATCTGCTTGGTTTTTTTCTGTATGTTCATGCAGGAATCAACATGCGGCTGGCTGCAGGGCACCAGTGGGATTGGTCTGGCTGTGACGCCTCTCAGAATGGAGCAAATGAATCTGTCTTCCATCCTGGCCAACTTCACTCCTGACACACTCACAACACACTCCTGGGGCCGACTAAAGGCAGCATTGTCCCTGCATAAGAAGAAAACTGGTATGTGTTTACAGCAGGCTAGATAAAGCCAGTCTTTGATACATACACAAAACTACCCAAAGTGTGCATATTTAAGAGCTTAATGGGCATTTTACATGGTTCATGACTGGCGGCAAGCTTTCAGTGCCACCTTTGTTTAAATACCTCTCTCCCTTTGAGAACTTGAAAGCGTGTAAAATGGCCTTAAGTGCTTGTCACTTTTCCTAAAAGCACCCATTATGTATAAATTGCTGAATGTTTCTGTGTGTTTACCACAGCATTTCCCACCCCTCGACGCTTGGTTCAGTCTCATTTGAAGTCCCCAGGCTCCAGGTTTCCAGCTGAAAACAGTCTAGACCTGTTTGGTTCCCCTGTCTGCACACCATCCAGATTCACACCTTCACGCATGCTCCGGTCCACTATGAACACCCCGATGGTAAAGACATAAAGAGATTTGTGTTTACCTTTCAAAACTAATGAACAATTATGTAAAAAAAAAAAAAAAAAAAAAACTGTATCCCTAAGACTTATAAACTTTCCTGTGTTGATGGGACTAAGACGTGGAAGAAAAAAAAAAAAAAAAAAGAGTAATTTTATGCATTTACACTCTAACACACAAAACTCATACAAATCTATCTATAAAAAATGTTAATGTAATGTCTACAGTAAAATGTAACTGTAATATGGTATAACATATAATATACTGTAATGTTCTTTGTTTTTTTAACTTTGTCCAGAGTGAGTATACTCTCATTCACTCACTCACTGATTTCTTTTCTCGTTTTTTTTTATTTTTTTGTCACGGTCCTCCTTTTTATGTGGTTCAGATTTCATATGACGAAGATATAAGCGATGAAGAAAAAGTGTATCAGGAATGTCAACAGTGCGGCCCACTTTCCTTCAGTGACTGTATCCCTGCAGCTCGCATGAAACACTGCAACAAGATCGGTGAAGGGACGTTTGGAGAGGTCTTCTCAACCATAAATGAGTCCAACAAGACTGTTGCTCTCAAAGTATGTGCACAATTGAATCACATATGGTTTTATTGTAGAAGCGTACCAGCTACTGTCTAACATATCACAGGGTGGTGATTTAATGTAAACATGTAGTAATTGAAATAAATTTTGAACTTATATGTACATCTATATATGTGGGAATAGAAGTTTGGTCATTTGTTTGGTGAAGATTAAAAGTTTGGTATTGGTGTTATTTCTTAAACCTACAAAAATGATTGTACAAAAGTGATATTTAAATGTAATTTCTATAGATCATCCCAGTAGAAGGCAGTCAGCAGGTTAATGGTGAACACCAGAAAACATTTGGCGAAATCCTCCATGAAATCATCATTTCCAAGTAGGAAGTCTGGCATAACTCAGCGAATCTACTGTACATTTGAATGTAATGGTGTGTGAATATTCAAACACATCTTCAATGTTCCTACAGAGAGCTGAGCAGCCTTAACACGAAGGAGTTTAACAAGACAGATGGTTTCATTGGGCTCAACAAGTATGCAGCTTTTTTTTTCTTTGCTAAAATGAGGTGAATGGAAGTGTGTGTGTGTTATAGTTATAAGAATGAAGAAGAACACATGAAGAAGGTGATTTTGTTTTGAAAAGTGTTTTTTTTTTTTTTTTTTTTTTTTTTTTTTTTTTTTAAATTGTCCTTTTTGAGTAAACTATTCCTTTTACTTTTTAGTCTACATTGTGTTCGTGGACGCTATCCGGAAGCTCTGCTCAAAGCCTGGGACAAGTTTGACTGCCAGAAGGGATCTGAGAATGACAGACCTGGTAAGCTAAAAGTATAAACAGTTTGTACACTGTTTAATTGTATTGTGACATTTAATGTCTATTAATGTATTCATTCTGTTGTAACAGATTTCTTTGGTGACGAGCAGCTGTTTTTAATCCTGGAGTTTGAGTTTGGAGGGAGTGATCTAGAGAACATGAATGGAAAGGTACCTTGCACACGCAAGAGTTTCGCTTTTTTGCTTCTTTATACAAGTTGCACTATTCCATTAATTTCTGTGATGACTGAACTCCACTGATCACCTTTGAGGTGAATTCAGGCCCCATCATCCAGCCTCAGTTCCTGACATCACTGATGCTTTTGTCATTGTATGGTTTAAAATGTTGTCCTCATTTAGTTATAAGACTTCCGTTCATATTTGAAACAAAAATATTTTAATGAAACCGGGAAGATTTAGGTCTTGAAAAAGTCCTTTTATACCAAAATTTTAAAATGCTCATAAAGAGGATGTACAAGAAATCCATATAAATCAAGTGGTTTACTCAAAATCTTGTGAAGAGGCATGACAACTTTGATAATTAAGGCACATACATAGTGTATGTGGATTGATGAATGTTTATACAGTACGTGAATAACAACCTTAATCAAATCTGTTTCTTAATTAAAGTCATTGTGTCTCTTTAGAAGACTTAATTAAACTGCTTGATTCATATGGATGAGTTTTGTGGAATGGGCTTTTGATGGAATCTCAGGTTTAATTACAAATAAGTTCATCCTCGAAACACAAATGAAATGTCTTATGGTTTGGAACAACATGAGGGTGAGCAATTCATGAAAACTAAATCCCAATTTTTGGGCGAACTAATCCTTTAAAAATCACTGTAATAGCTAAACCAGTTAATTAGAAGTGGGGTGTCCATATACTTTGAAATATAGTGTATCGTTATGAAAACTTTGTGTGTACCATTGCAGCTAACTTCCATGGTCCAAGCCAAGAGTGTTCTACATCAAGTCACTGCAGCTTTGGCTGTAGCTGAGCAAGCGCTGTGTTTTGAACACCGGTAACATGTTTAAAGCTGAAATTTAAGTTTCATTATAAATGTACCATGTGCATAAAACCTTTTCTGTGTAAGCTGATGTAAATGTTGTGTGCTGATATTTCAGAGATCTGCATTGGGGAAACATCCTGGTGAAGAACATTAAGCACAAGCACAATGAGTTCATTCTGAATGGAACAGAGCATTCCATAGAGACACGAGGGGTTCACGTCAACGTTATCGACTACTCACTCTCACGCCTGGAGATCGGTCAGTACAAGACAAAACTCTTTCTCTTACTCTCTTTAGTGCAAACAGTGACTTGTTTTCAGAGCATTAGAGTCACAAATTAACTATTATAGATAGCTGTATATGTTAAACTACATGAACTTAATTTTGGATGTCTTCCTACTAGCCTCACTCATAAAATGGCGAATTTAAAAAAAAAAAATTTGGCCTGAATTCAGAGACCTTCTTTGACTTTATCCACTGCATCTAACAATTAAAATCATGCAGCAATATAATTTTGACAAGTCTGTAGAATTTATTATAGCAAACTTTAATTTTCTTTCAGTTTTAACAGATGTTAATTTGCAGATTTCTCATAAATTTACTAAAAATCAATATTTGTTCCCAAACTAGCTAGCTGTTTAAGGACAAGTTTGCAGATTTCATCATACTTTGTATTGCTTTAATGAAGATGGCATAAGTATCATGGAGAAGAGTACAAATTGTTCATTTATATACATTACTGACCATAACAATACAAAGCTGGTTGAAAATTGAAAAAAGTTATCCTTTTAAGAGAATTATATTTAGGCTAAATTTGCAACCCTGTTACCAGCCATGTTTTGTTTACATTAATGTTACTTTTATTTAATGGTTTTCTCTAAAACAGTCATACATTTTTCTTTTTTTCTTTTAAGTATATTCAAATGTTTTGGTAAAAATTGAAGAGTACAATTTTGGGAAGAGGTAAACTAATTTGTGCAGCCGGATACAAATGAATAAGAAAATGTAAATTTTGAAATCATGTTGTTTGTCTCTCTCTTTTAGATGGACTGACGGTGTCATGTGATATTTCTAATGATGAGGAGTTGTTTATGGGTCAGGGAGATTATCAGTTTGAAATCTACCGTCTAATGAAGAAAGAAAACAAGTACGTGCTTTAGGCTTAAACGAAACTTATTTAAAATTATTTCATTCTGAACCATTGAATGATTGATTCTTATTGTTTTTCTCATTTTCTCTGTCTCAGTAACTGCTGGTCCACCTATAATCCTCATTCCAACGTGTTGTGGCTGCATTATCTGGCTGATAAACTGTTGAGCATGACATACAAGAGCAAAGCCCAGAGCAGCCAGCAGAGGACACTGAAGAGCGCCCTCAAATCTTTCCAGTCAGAGATACTCAATTATCCGTCAGCTACAGAAGCTCTTATGAACTGCAAATTATTTCAGTGAAACTTTTGTTTTAATTAACACAATAGATAGACCTGTATATTTTGAATGACCAGTCCAGGGCAAGTTCAGTATTCTGATGTTCTGTAAAAAGATATTCAAACCAATAAAGAAAATGTGCAATCATGCAATTTAAAAAACAAAAATATGTAATTTATTGATATACATTAATTATCTTGATATAGTTACAGTTTTGGCATAGTATGGCAAAACCAGCTGTTCTTGCATTCTCATTTTTGTTTATTAAGAAAAGTCTCAGCATTCCACAGCACATTTCCAGCAATCCAGACTTGGCAGTTCACATTTATAAATTAATAGTTGGCCATGTTGGATCTGCTGCAGACCTGTTCAGGTTTTTTTTTTTTTTTTTTTTTTTTTTAAGACCTTGTTTGATCATCCTTGTGCTGGAGGCATAATGTGCAAGGATAGACCACAACATCGATGGAGGAAGCCTCAGCACAGGAACATTCTCTTCTTTTTGCTCTTTGATATGCCCACCCACTCTATGACCTTAGTGTCCGGTTGTCCTTTATCATTCTGATGAGTTCTTCATGGTTCGGTGCATAATCTCTTCATTTTTGTAACATTTTAAGACATTGGGCCTGTGTGCTGCTGTTCGATCAACAGGATAAAAGTGAGATGCATCCTGTAGAAAAGCTTATTTGGTGTTAGCTTGCAGTTGAGTGTAATTATGCAGAAAAAGGAGACTTTGGTGAGCTTGTTCTCAAAATGTTGGGACAGATAAGGACGAAGGTTTGTGGGACCTCAGAAAGAGAAGTATTTTGTGAACCACTCCTGTTTTTGAGGGTCTTGTCCATCAGGCCCTGTTTCAATAACCCTCTGCTCAGCTGGAGTCCTGGAACAAAAGTATAAGATAAATAAGAGCAGGAATTGTAAATATGACATCTTGAAAGAGAAAAAAAAAATTAAGGAACAGATATTTTTTAACACAATCAGAAAAAAAAAGTTTTTTGTGTTTATAAGACTGAGCTCAAGCGGCTGAATAGGTAGTTAACAAAACATGTCTAATATGGATTTCTTATTTTTAATACCAAGGCACCTAATTTTTAACTTTAATGTGCAAGGCTTCAGGTGTCAGCTTCTTCTAATTATAGTATATGTTGTTGTACACTGCACATTTTGGCATATTATATAGTTGGTCATCCAACTATTTTAGACTTGCAAATGTCCAGTGCTGCTACTTGGATTATACAAAAACAGGTATTGTTTATTGGATAGAAGCTGAAAAGGAGCTTTAATTGGTCTTTGGGCTAGTTTTGAAGAGTGCTTTTTTTAGTATTATTTAATGTTATTATAGTATTTCATACTTTTATATTTACATGTATATATGCATTTTGTGGTAACACTTTACAATAAAGTGTCATTTGTTAACATTAATGTATTAACTAACATGAACAAACAATAAACAATGCATTTATTCATCTTTGTTAATGTTAGTTAATGAAAATACAGTTCATTGTTGGTTCGTGTTAGTTCTAAGTGCATTAATGTTAACAAGCACAACTTGTGATTTTAATAATGCATCAGTAAATACTGAAATTAACATTAAGATTATTAAATGTTGTAGAATTATTGTTCATTCTTAGTTCATGTATACTAATGTTGTTAACTAATGAACCTTATTGTAAAGTGTTAACCATTTTGTTTCATTTTTAATTTTAGTTTAAATTTAAGTAATATTATTATGTGATTTTGACAGTATTTGTTCACAATTTGTTGTTTTAATAGTTTGTTAATAACACTAGTTTTAAATAGTTATTTGGATGTTGTTTGTCACACAGGCCTAGAAACCCTGAACTACATTTAAAAATCCTTTTGTGAGCAATTTCAGAGCATGTTTTACAATATGAGATGATTTATCTCAGAACAGAAAAGGCCCCACATAGAAATAATTTTTAAGTTGCTTTGGATAAAAGCATCTAATCAGTGAAAAATATGTATTTATGTATTATTAAATCTCCACATGAACATAGGCCATACGTTGAGATTTGTATTTATCTTCTTCAGAAAGAAAACAAAGTTTCCAGGAGATTTCAGGATTGGCTGTTATGTGGGAGATTACCTGATGTGCTGGTTGTAGTTGATTTTAAGCTGCGGCTGATGTCGCACCTCTTGTGAAGGTGGGCGGCTCTGTCTGATAGAGGCTCTGTGTTCAGAATGAGGGGAAGTGGGCGTGTGTGTCCTTGTTAGAGTGGTCCCTCTTCCGCACTGTTCCAGACTAGGTAATCCACGCTCCATAACTGGTGAGCATTTAGCCTTAGGTGACCCCCCATCGTACGAGCAGAGGTTTGGGATGCTAGTTTCCTCAACCCCTTTTTTCTATAAACGCAAGGCAGGTTACAACATATTAAACTCAAGCTTCAATAAATGAGAAACATGTTCTTTCAGTTATTGTATAATACTAAATGAATGGGATTTGAAAAAGTGTGAATGTGTGCTACCTTCATAGTAGGTGTGAGGGTCCCTGCTTGTGTCCTAGAGTCATAAGGCTTCAATATTTCATTGCTGCACAAAGTTGGATGCTGGGATAGCTGGTGGAGGTCCTCCTGAAATAGAAAGAAATGATGTGATGAGACGGAAGGGTTCTAGCATCCTGTGTCTCATATTTGTTTGTGCATGTGCGCGTCTAACCACTAGACTTTTGATGAGTTGGTCTCTCTCGCTGAGCTTGTCCTGTAGTTTAGCAATTGTGTGCAGGTCTTCTACTCTCCTCTTTCCCCTTTCTTCTCTTTCTCTCAACCTACAAACATAAAATACAAGCACACAAAGCAGACACACAAATATGAATTAAATGCAACATTAAGAAATTAAATACATCACAACTGTTTTAGTAAAAAAAGAAAGAAAAAATTGTCAAAATGTTTAGAGAATAATCTCACAATTAGACTAGAATAGACATGAATAAAGATGTAGCATTGTTTCATTATTACAAAATATCACGTCTTTATTCTCATTTTACAATTGTTTTTTTTTTAAATATTACAATTTTATTTACAAAAAATGAAGCCTTTATTTTCATAATGTTTTGATTTTATTCTTGAAATCTTATTTTCGATTTTAATATGGCACTAAAACACTGTCAAACTTTTATTACTTGTATAACATGACATTCTAATATAGATAATATTAATAATTTTAACAGAACCTTGTATGTGTATTAGTACTGTATTTTGTGTAAGTTATTGTACCACTTTTTTCAAATTAGTAATTATGAGTCCGTCATATGATGCAGTAAAATGGTAGGTAGTGGTAAAATATAGTAAAATGTGATAAACGGACCTATAATTACTGCATTTTATAGCAATGGTTATTATTAAATTATCCAATATATTTCATAAATTAGCATACAATGTGTGGAATTTTAACTCGCTTCAGTTCTGTGGAAATCTGAAGGAAATCCTAGTCACAAGCCATTGCCATATATTGTCTTGCTTGGGTTAATTCTGTATGTATGTGTGGTTTGCGTTTTGCATTATTGATGTGGGAGGAGTAGGTACTCTGTTTCCAAGGCAACTATGCGGCCCTGTAGTCGTGTTTGGGCGGTGCTGAAGTCTGATATTATGGTCTGGATCTCCATTCTGTGCTCTCTCTTCACACTCTCCATGTTATTCCTGTGATCCGACCCAACCGCTTCACCCGCCTCATCACGTTCCTCCGAGAAACTACACATCAGACACAATACATCAATATCACACAAGTATATTCTGCATTGTGCTCAGGCCTACAGCAGATATCAGATTTACTTAGCCTTCAACATCACATAAAAACATGTGGTGGGTCCCTTTAAGCTCAGACATTCTGTTTAATACCACTTTTCCACCTAAATGCATGCTGGAGCAGAAAGATCTGAAAACTCTCATAATTGGCAAAGTGAACAATGTTATACGTGGCAATGTTACTATAGTACATTGTCTGCCTACAACTTAAAAGGTTTTTAAAACCTTTATTAGATGAGGACTATTATGTTAGTGTCTCCTGGTTTGACACCAGCAGGTTTAAAGGGTTAGTTCACTCAAAAAAATAAAAATCCGTCATCATTTACTTACTCTCAAACCTGTAACAGATATTTTTTAATGAATCCTAAGAGATTTAAGTCCCTCCGTGAAGTTCATTCCTTCAGATACTTCAAACAGTTCATAAAGACATTCTTAAAGAAATTCATATGAATTGAGCAATTCAATCCAAGTGTTCTGAAGAAACGTATAGCTTTATATGATGATCAGATTTAATTTAGACTTTTATTCACATAAACATAGATCAATGCACGCACACAGAGCACATCAAATATGGTCAACGGAAGCTCAAATGAAAGACGGAGATTTCTCAGGTTTAATTAAAATGTTCATTTGTGTTTCTAAGATAAACGATTTAATGGGTTTGGAATGACATGAGGGTAAATAATTGGGAGAACTATCCCTTTAAGGAGCCAATGCAGAGTAATGGAAACATATGGAACAGTTTCAAATGGGCCCCTTGTCAGTGAATAATGGGTATAAGTAAGCAGGTCTTAACCAGAATAAGCAGCAATGTGGACTTAGCAGTCAGTCTTGCTTGTGGTCATCTTGTTACTGACCTCCTGTCTGTGTGCGTGTTTGAGGTCATCTTGTTACTGACCTTCCGTGTGTGATTGTGCTTGTAGTTATTTTGGTACTGACCTCTTGTGTTTATTTTTATGGTCATCTTGTTCTTCTTTCTGTGCTATGACTGCACTCATGCGCTCTTTCAGGTCTTCGTTCTCTCTCTTAAGCTCCTGAACCTCGCTGCTCTTCTCATCCAGCTGTCTCTCTAGTGACTGTAAGCGGTTTTGCTGCTTCAGATCCTGAGGAGTAGACAAATAGAGAGAGAGAGAGACGTGGGGTGATGAACCCCTTGAGGCGGTGTAAGTGTGTGTGTGTGTGTGTGTCTGTCTGTGTGGTTTGTATGTGTACCTGCTGCAGGGCCATCATTTGTGTGTATGTGTGTATTTCGTTCTGAAGGTCCTCGATCTGCTGCATGTGTCTCTGGGTGACCTGTCTCACCCACTCAGTGTGCTGCTGGGTCAGCTCTGCCTTCTGCTTGTCTACACACACATACACACACACACAGTTGGAAGACACATTAGATCAGACATGCCGTATGCGCCCTATTCAGTCTTGCTCTACTTTAGTCGGTGGCACTAGATGGTGCTGTTGTGCAAAATGCAATACATAATCATCAACTCATTTTAAGGAATATACGGAGCCCCTAAAGGGACATTGGCAAAAAAAAAAAAAAAAAGACTTTCTCGTGCGCACGAGAAACTATCGCGTGCGCACGAGATACTATCGCGTGCGCACGAGATACTTTCGCGTGCGCACGAGAAACTTTCTCGTGCGCACGAGAAACTTTCTCGTGGGCACGAGAAACTATGGCGTGCGCACGAGAAACTTTCGCGTGGGCACGAGAAACTATCGCGTGCGCACGAGAAACTATAGTTACAGTTTCCTGTTGCATCACTTCTGCCATCTTACACAGAGGAAAACAAGAGCATGCATGTGCATGAATTAGCCTAATTGAGATATATTTTGGCCTTCAATACTAAAACATTGTGTCTGTTCTTGCATTCAGACACAGATAAATCATCACTGAACAGCATAAGAACGGCTTTTTCTCTCAGGCTATATTCCACCTGAACAATACATAGCCTAACATCTCAGGACTGTCCATCTGTACATAACTTCTCAAAACTTTTCATCTGTAAAATAGCACATTCATAATTCTTTCTATTTTCTCTACAGGCCTATGTTGTACATAACCTAAAACATTTGCACATTCATAATTCTATTTTATCTATATTTTTATTACCATAGTTATTGTTTTTTAATGCATTGTCTATTCTGTTTATTATTAGCCTTATATTTCATTCTATTACCTTAAATTATATGCATGACTACACTCTCTCTGTACTTTCTCCACTGGATGCTCCTGTCACCAAGACGAATTTCTTGTGTTTTTGTGCGTGTAAAGACACTTGACAATAAAGCTCTTTCTGATTCTGACATTTAAAATGCATTTTGAGGTCTGGAAGGATTGGTAGCTATAAAAGCTCAAATTTTAGATTTCGATATGGCGATAGCCTATTGTCCCACATAAAACTTTAAAAGCCAGTCAGATATGTATATAATCGAAAGCGATTATTTATTTTTGATAATTATTACTTTACTTCAGTTTGGTTTTCAATAACTGCTGTTAGTTTCGTTTCATTTTCGTTTTTTATTTCTCTGACATTTCTTTGACATTTTTCTTTCTTTCTTGATAAATAAATGCCTTTATTTTCGTTAAATACAGTTCCTAATATAACATATTTTACCGTTTAAATATGTATACGATATTTCATTTACTTCTAAAATGCTTGTTAAACGAGTTTAAATGTAATAAATATTGTATTCATGTTTAAACAGTAAAATATGTTGTATTAAGAACTGTATTTAACGGAAATAAAGGCATGCAGGCAAATAAAGAAAGAAAGAAATGTCAAAATAAATGAAAAACTAAAATGAAACACAGTTATTGAAAGCCTATAACTACAATAAAATAATAATTCTAAAAAATAAATGTGACCCATGCTGGCAAAATGGGTCGGAATGCGCAAATTTTCAAACATATTATTTTCACATTCTCCATTTAAAATACCTTCTAAAATTATATATGACTTGTTGAAATCAGACAAAAAATGACTGAGCTACAGCCGTTTGAAGGCAATAGAGGCGGGCAGCAGATCTGATTTAGAGAAAAATCGAGATTACAAAGCAAAATTACCAAGCAACGTTGCATATTTTCCTCCAGTTCTTTTCTTAATAATAATGACTATATATTTATCAATCACAATATAGCTATTTTTTTTTATCTTTGTTATTCAATATAAGAACAAATATGCAAATAAACGGTAGTTTAATCAAGAGCATGCAAGTGATTCCACATTTTCTTTTTATGTATGATTAACATTGAGACAGATCTATATTAAGAACTACTGTAATGCATAGATCAATACGCAATAATTGTACTTTATAAGGGAGATCGCGCACTCGAGGAAAGGCACTCGCTTTGCAAATGTCAGCGCGATGGTATTGTTTTCGTCAGCATATGTTTGAAAATCGTAAGACATGTTATATTAGGAACTGTATTTAACGAAAATAAAGGCATTTATTTGTCAAGAAAGAAAGAAAAATGTCAAAGAAATGTCAAAGAAATAAAAAACGAAAATGAAACGAAACTAACAGCAGTTATTGAAAACCAAACTGAAGTAAAGTAATAATTATCAAAAATAAATAATCGCTTTCGATTATATACATATCTGACTGGCTTTTAAAGTTTTATGTGGGACAATAGGCTATCGCCATATCGAAATCTAAAATTTGAGCTTTTATAGCTACCAATCCTTCCAGACCTCAAAATGCATTTTAAATGTCAGAATCAGAAAGAGCTTTATTGTCAAGTGTCTTTACACGCACAAAAACACAAGAAATTCGTCTTGGTGACAGGAGCATCCAGTGGAGAAAGTACAGAGAGAGTGTAGTCATGCATATAATTTAAGGTAATAGAATGAAATATAAGGCTAATAATAAACAGAATAGACAATGCATTAAAAAACAATAACTATGGTAATAAAAATATAGATAAAATAGAATTATGAATGTGCAAATGTTTTAGGTTATGTACAACATAGGCCTGTAGAGAAAATAGAAAGAATTATGAATGTGCTATTTTACAGATGAAAAGTTTTGAGAAGTTATGTACAGATGGACAGTCCTGAGATGTTAGGCTATGTATTGTTCAGGTGGAATATAGCCTGAGAGAAAAAGCCGTTCTTATGCTGTTCAGTGATGATTTATCTGTGTCTGAATGCAAGAACAGACACAATGTTTTAGTATTGAAGGCCAAAATATATCTCAATTAGGCTAATTCATGCACATGCATGCTCTTGTTTTCTTCTGTGTAAGATGGCAGTAGTGATGCAACAGGAAACTGTAACTATAGTTTCTCGTGTGCACGCGATAGTTTCTCGTGCCCACGCGAAAGTTTCTCGTGCGCACGCGATAGTATCTCGTGCGCACGCCAAAGTTTCTCGTGCGCACGCGATAGTATCCCGTGCGCACGCGATAGTTTCTCGTTCGCACGCGATAGTATCTCGTGCGCACGCGATAGTATCTCGTGCGCACGCGATAGTTTCTCGTGCGCACGCGATAGTTTCTCGTGCGCACGCGATAGTTTCTCGTGCGCACGAGAAAGTCTTTTTTTTTTTTTTTTTGCCAATGTCCCTTTAGGGGCTCCGTAGGAATACGTTTTTTTCACACAAAAGTGTTTTATATACCTTTCTCATTATGAAAGATAATGACAGTACTTACTATTAGCATCAATATTCTAATAAATCCTTTAGAATATTTCTGCAAATACGGCAATCAGCATATTAGAAATAAACCTTTTAATAAACAAAGATATCCTGCTATTCTCTTCTGTCTGCCGTTTGAATATTATTACGCTCCATTTTAGTCCTTTAATTAACATTCATTCTTATTCATATCCCTAACGATAGAAGATGAGACTGAAGGATGAATTGGAAAATGTAGGCCAGTAACCTTTTTAAATAAAGGAGAGTTATATTGATTCATGTTCATTCATTTTAATGTCTTTATATATAAAAAAGATTGAAACTAATTTAAACTGAAAAGCCATGGGTCAAAATACTAATCTAATTCTAATGTGTTGTTGATTAGCTCTATTTGTTTATAGTGCACAATATTCAGTATGTGTTATTTTGATATACTTTAGTTCATGAGTTGTGTGAGATAATATGCACTGCCTTATGTCTTAGTGGTCCTCAACCTTTCTGACTCAATCTAATTAAATGTTATTCATGGTTTACACTTGAACTTTTTCAGATCTAGAAATCACACATACAGTATATTCGGGTTATCCAATATCATGAGAACCCTGGTTTTTAAATAAAAATGGCCTATGTTATGGGAACAAATTAAAATAAGACATGATTTCAGCTTACAGACATATGCTCTTAGCTTATTTTAAACCTTGTTTTGTCTTATTTTAAATAATTTTACACCATTTTGCTGCCTCATTAGTAGCGTGATTAGGCCCCCAGCCCCTGGATGACTAGGGAAGATTGTTTGTCCCCTTTTGGTAGAATAGACATTCTAAGTAAGTATTACAGTATCAGTAAGTAAGAATGTGACTATGATATTTGCAAAAATATTCTGCGTGGAGTGTGATGGTTACCCAGCTGTAGTTTGTGCTGTGTGAGCAAGCGTTGTCTTTCCGACTGAAGTTCTTCATTGGCTTGTGCTTCTAGGGCCTGAAGAGCACGCTGGTGATTTAACCTTTCCACACGCAACAACTCCTCCTCTCGCTCACGCCATCCCCGCTTTTCCCTCTCCTCTTCCCTCTCTCCCGTAGCCTTTCCATCCTCCTCGTCCTCATCTTCCTCTTTAACCACCTACAGGACAACACAAAATCACTAACATTAAGAGTCCTTTCCACAGTTGTGTGTGTGTGTGTGTGTGCGCTGTCATCATTTCAATGGTTTCTGTCCAAAACATCATTGGACCCCAATTTCCTGAATTATATGGATGAAGCATTTTTCAAAATATCTTCTTTTCTGTTCCAAATGAATGAAGAAATACTCAGAGATTTGGAATAACATGAGAGTATATGATGACAGTACTTTTTTTATGAATTATCCCTTTAGCAGCACTCTCAGTTTAATTGCTATTTATTATTAATGATTATTCATTAGTAATGATAAATATATTAATCATAAGAAATCTTTTGATCTCCTGACAGCCCTAGTGTATACGCACTTGTAACTGCTGCCTTATCAGTCTCTCTTTCTCTTGAATGGTGGAGTGAAGCTGAGATCTGAGCGTGCTGTTCATATCTCTTGTCTTTTGGATCTCCTGCTTCATCCGTTCCATCTCTCCATTACCGTAACGTCTCTCTCTCTCTCCTTCCATCTTCTCTGAGAGTGCTCTCCTCTCCTCCAACTACAACACAGAAACAGAAAAATAATGCCGATAGCGTGAACTGTGTGTATGATGGGTCTGAGGAAACTGTCAGTGTGTGTTACCTGTGTCTGCAGTTCTTCTACTCTGTGTTGCCACTGTTGGTTCATCTTTCTGATCTCTTCCTCTCTTTCTCTCTTCATTTCCACAATCTGATCGGAGAACTGCTTCTCAAACTGTAACCTACACACATACATTTGCATTTAAATGAATAAAATTGCACTCTATACCCATTTTACACATTTTTAGAAACTAGGGATTTCAAAGTTAACACATTATCGCATCTGACTAATACGTATATACAACGGTTCAGTTCTGGTTCTTTATTTAATTGACCAATGTGTTTGAAGACTTTCGTAATATTATTATAACATTACTGGGATGCAGTTTGAATCCCTTTGTTTGTATTGCCTTTAATTGCCACAGTTGCTGATTGCTGAGTATCCGCATGGGTCTGATTCAGCATAAGGCATGACGCAATCAGAACAACAGCTCTGTTTATTTTTGTGATTCTGCCAGAAAGTCTATAAATGGTGTGAAATTATTTAATAATTTTATTAAATTACTGCAGATTAGCACTGAGGTAAGTGCATTGTGTGCTGGTGCAGAAAAATACAAAAACTAAATTCATCTATTTTGGGGCAGTAATACACAATATGGTTCAAAAGTTTGTGGTCAGTAAGGCTTTTTAATTTTTTTCTCTTTTTTTTTTTTTTTGAAAGAAAGGATGCATTAAACTGATCAAAATGGGTAGAAAAACGGTTTATTTATTTTTACCAAGTTTATTTTATTTATTTTTACTCTGTTGTTTGAACTTTACATTCAATGAATCCTGAAGAAAAAAAAAGTTCCCTGCAGCAAAAATGTTTTTATAATAATAAAAAATGTTCCTTGAGCGCAAAATCAAAATCTTAGAATGACTTCTAAAGGATCATGTGACACTGAAGACCGACGTAATGGCTGCTACCATCAAAAGAATAAAATAGTTTAAAATTATACTACAATAGTAAACAGTTATAATACTGCAAAATATTATTGCAATTCAAAATAACTTTTAATCTTTATTTTTGATCAAATAAATGCAGCCTTCGTGAGGATAAGAAACACTGAAAAATCTTACTGACTCAAAAATTAATTAAGAACAATTAAAATGAATCACAATTAAAAATTGTAATTAACAGACAGCTCTATTAGAAACACAATGTAATGTGAGCGAATTTCTCTTTCTGTCCCTTCATGTCTCACTTTCATTCTGACACACCTGATTCTCTCCTCTATACCATGATTGGACTGTTGTAGAATGTCTCTCTCTTGCTGTAGAGCAGAAATCTCTGCCTGTAACACTTCCTTCTGTGAAGCACACTCCTCCTGTGGGAGACATAAAAAAAAGGAGGACAAGGATGGATAGATTCAAGGATCCATGGATTAAGGGAAAAAAAGAAGTAGATCGGTTGCTAGGTGAATATTAACGTCTTTCTTTCCTCTGGGCGGCACAGATCTGCTGAGATCAGCAGAACCTTGTGCTGCCATAAGGGAATTGCAGATCCGTGTGTGGTTGTGAGTATGTGTGATAGAGCTGCACAGTAATGGAAAGGGACATCACTGACACTTTGTCCACATGTCAAATGGAAGCGTGTGTTGAGCAAAAAGGAGCGAGAACCTGTATTTGCTGCATACTGCTGTGTGTGTTTTCCAGTTCTTCTCTCACTCGTACACACTCCGGGCCACATGCTGACTGCCGCTCCACCTTTGCATACTCCTGCTCTCTCTCTTTTGCCCTTTCCTTCTCCTCTTCTCTTTCTCTCTCTAGCGTCTGAATCACCCCCTCCAATTTCGCCATCTGCAAGCCAATAAAACTTTGATCAGCAAAGACCTTAAGAACATGTGCAATCCACTCAAGTTTGATATAATTTATGTGGGCCATACAAAGAAAATGATGTTCTGTTATAGAACATAGAGTCTTTATTTAAAGCAACCTGAGGTTAAGGTTCTTATTCAAGGGGATACAGTGGGGATTGTTAAAGGGTGTGCCTGAATCCGTTCTCTAGATTGAGTAAATTGTTTTCTTACTACACTCAGTTACCGGTAATATTGTCACAAGTAATGTTATTTAACCGGTAATGTTGTCACCATTTACGAAAACACTTTTTTTTCCCTGTTATTCACCAAGGTGTAATTTATAATCATCTGTACTATCATTCAAACATTTTTCAGTTCTGTTTTTAAAAGAAATTAACACTTTTATTTAGTTGACCAATGTTACAAAATATTTCTTCTTCAAATAAATGCTAACGCTTTGAATGTTCTATTCATCAAAACATTTGCCCCAAAATATTAAGCAGCCCAATCATTTTCAACACTGAGAATAATAAGAAATGTATTAAAACAGTTATTTCAAATTCATAATATTATTGTCTTTAATGCATTTGTGATCGAATAAATGCATCTTGGTGACCATAAAAGACTTCTTTCAAAAACATAAAAAAATCTTACCAAAACCCAAACTTTTTAATCATTATTGTGTATTACAAACTTTAATATTATATAGGAATTGAAGTTGCTGAAGACTAAAAAAGACCCATTTTCCCTATTCAATTTTATTTTTGTTATATTTGTGCATAATGTCTGAATGCCATTATGTTTAAAGCAGGACATGCACATAATTCATAATGGCATTGTTCTTTGTAACAGCTACAACGAAGAAGCCTGATGGCATGTTTAATGATCCTGTTGATAAATAGCAAAAACAATTTAATGAGCTTTTAAGGTGTCACAGGAAATCTATATCCCAATATTTAAAGCAGTGGTTCTCAATGGGTGGGTCATGAACAACCATTTATGTCCCCGTAAGGTTGTGGACAACAGGTCCTACGAAAGAGAGCTGCCAGTTAGACAGCAATGTTGAAGTGATTGAAATAGGAAATAGTCCTTTTTTAAGACATAAGCTATGATATTTCTGTTTGAATATCTCAGCAATGTGAAGTGTGAGTTAATTTAGGATTTCTATTCTAAATATAGTTTTGAACAAAACAATTGCTCATGAGGATATTTTATTATCACATTAATGTCAGCAATTCAGCAGTACTGTCACGCTATGTGTTATTCGTTCTCAAAGTTGTGCCAAAGTGACAGCATGGTGCACAGCGTGAATTAGATTACCTGCCTTTCAGTCCTGTTAATTTGCTCACACAGTTACCGTTTCTGAAACGGCTTTCAGGATTCATTAATCATTTTGCAGGTGCTATTTAATCCATCTGCAGTGATACCGCCCATTATTTTGCAGTTGCTTGGAAGCACACATCAAATGGCATTTTTATTAAGTGAAATCTGAAAAATGCATGACATCCTATAAACATGTTAGCAGATGAGCATTAGTAGATCATTTTAGTACTTTTTTGGCTGTAGCTGCATGCAAACCTAAGGGCCATGTTTGAAACACTTGGAAACAAATGAGCCAGACAACATAGCATTAGATTTTTCAAGAACTGTCCCTAGTGGGGTTTTTAACCTAAAACCTTTTGTGCCCCAGCCTAGATCATTAAACACTAGGATACAACCACAATCCATATATTTAACTTGACTTAGAACAAATGGTTTTTTGATAAATAGCAGAAACTGATGCTTGCTTCACTGCAACACAGCACTAAAACAACAATCCTCTTCCTAGCTATCACTTATTAAACACTATTTTGTTATCATAACCCAATTCCAAGCCTGCTGGCATATTAGATGAAGCATTAGACGAAGCCCTGTGCCTTGGGCACTACAAATGTTCCTTTTGTTTTCTCATTTATCATGGTCATGTGGAGAGCTCTGGGCCTCTCAGTCTGTCTCTGTGTATTTAAGCAGAAGGACTGAGCATGTCCCCTTCGCCTGAGCTTCAAACCAATTTGAAAAAGCTAGATATGTATATAGTTCAGGTTATTTGTGGTGACCTGATTCATTAGTAGGTCAACAATGTTATGCAAACATATCCAAGATTGTTTTGGCTTTTAAGAGGAAAAGCAAAGGACAAATGTAGTGGGATCCTTTGCAGTAACGTACCTCTCTGTTGGACAGCTGTAGTTGGTTGCGTAGTTCCTCCCTCTCTGTCTCTAAAGCCTTTCTCTCTTCTTCTCCGGTATTCATTTGCTCCTCAATCTGTAGTCAAACCAACATTATAATACTAGTATCTCTTAGTTTCAATAATATTTCAACAATAATATCAAATTATACATCAGATCTTTTTAATAATGCTTTGCTAGTTACTTTTTAAATGGTTTTAAAGAAGGCATGTATAATCTTTGCAGCTGTTTTTTTCCTTGCCTTGTATTTGTTTATGTTTTTTCCCTTGGCTTATTTGCATTTAAGGTATACACTTTTTACAGTTCATACATTCCGTGGCAACTACAATCATGAAGTCGGTGTCACAACATTCAGGCACTAGTTTGAGCTACAGGACCACTTTACAAGAAAACTTTCTTGTACAAAAGTATGAATTAAATATTATACAACCATTTTCTACCCTTTCTACAGTGGGGAAAAAAAAAATTATTTGATCCCCTGCTGATTTTGTAAGTTTGCCCACTGACAAAGAAATGATCAGTCTATAATTTTAATGGTAGGTTTATTTGAACACTGAGAGACAGAAAAACAACACAACAAAACAAATCCAGAAAAATTTCAAATTTCAAATTTCAAAAAAGTTATAAACTGATTTGCATTTTAATGAGTGAAATAAGTATTTGATCCCTTCAAAACATGACTTAGTACTTGGTGGCAAAACACGTGTTGGCAATCACAGAAGTCAGACGTTTCTTGTAGTTGGCCACCAGGTTTGCACACATCTCAGGAGGGATTTTGTCCCACTCCTCTTTGCAGATCCTCTCCAAGTCATTAAGGTTTCGAGGCTGATGTTTGACAACTCAAACCTTCAGCTCCCTCCACAGATTTTCTGTGATTAAGGTCTGGAGACAAGGACCTTTATGTGCTTCTTCTTGTGCCACTCCTTTGTTGCCTTGACCATGTGTATTGGGTCATTGTCATGCTGAAATACCCATCCACGACCCATTTTCAATGCCCTGGCCATACATGGCCCCGTCCATCGTCCCTTTGGTGCGGTGCAGTTGTCCTGTCCCCTTAGCCCCTTGAAAACACCCCCAAAGCATAATGTTTCCACCTCCATGTTTGACGGTGGGGATGGTGTTCTTGGGGTCATAGGCAGCATTCTTCATCCTCCAAACACGGAGAGTTGAGTTGATGCCTAAGAGCTTGATTTTGGTCTCATCTGACCACAACACTTTCACCCAGTTCTTCTCTGAATCATTGGCAGACTTCAGACGGGCCTGTACATGTACTTTCTTGAGCAGGGGGATTTCAGTCCTTCACGGTGTAGTGTTTTGCCAATTGTTTTCTTGGTGACTTTGGTCCCAGCTGCCTTGAGATCATTGACAAGATCCTCTCGTGTAGTTCTGGGCTGATTCTTCACCATCCTCATGATCATTGAAACTCCACGAGGTGAGATCTTGCATGGAGCCCCAGACCGAGGGAGATTGACAGTTATTTTGTGTTTCTTCCATTTGCAAATAATTGCACCAACTATTGTCACCTTCTCACCAAGCTGCATGGCGATGGTCTTGAAGCCCATTCCAGCCTTGTGTAGGTCTACAATCTTGTCCCTGACATCCTTGGACAGCTCTTTGGTGTTGGCCATGGAGGAGAGTTTGGAATCTGATTGACTGATTGCTTCTGTGGACAGGTGTCTTTTATACAGGTAACAAACTGAGATTACTCCCTTTAAGAGAGTGCTCCTAATCTCAGCTCCTTACCTGTATAAAAGACACCTGGGAGCCAGAAATCTTACTGACTGATAGGGGATCAAGTACTTATTTCACTCATTAAAATGAAAATCAATTTATAACTTTTTTGAAATGCATTTTTCTGTTTTTTTTTTGTTGTTGTTATTGTCTCTCACTGTTCAAATAAACCTACCATTAAAATTATAGACTGATCATTTCTTTGTCAGTGGGCAAACGTACAAAATCAGCAGGGGATCAAATTATTTTTTTCCCACACTGTAACTTTTAGAATTAGCTCTACCAAAAAGAAAGAATCCATCTTTTTTTTCCTTTTGTGGAACACAAGCCAAGATTCTGAGCAAAATGTTGCTCATTTCCATTGCAAAATGTATCTATTTATCTTTCAGTCTTTTACATTAGAAGCTCATGAGTTGTATTGACCACTTTTATGATGTTTTTATTGAGCTATTTTGTTCTTTTTGGAGTTTGAAAGCCCCTGGTTCATTACATGAAAAAGGGTGAACATTTTCCTTTTGTGTTCCATGGAAGAAAGAAAGCCATGTGGGAATGAAACAAAGGGTGAATAAATGATGTTTTATTTTTGGGTCAACTAAACATTTAAACAGCTTAGCTTCTGTACCTTTAAGACTTTTGATACTATTGACTTGTTATGATATGATGGCTAATCTCTGCATGTTCATAAGCGTGGGCCAAGTTTCTGAATGCCAAATATGCATCATATGTTAATGTGATTCTGATTTCAGAATGACCCATTTTTGCAGCTTAGTTTCCATAATTGGTCTGAATGGACTTGGGCTTGGAGATTTGCATTGTGAATAATAATGTGTGTCTATAAACACAGCACAAAAAAATTTTTTTGTCCCCTGTAACAATAAAGCCACACTAATATAGATGGGTAAACATACAGATTATACTGATTATATATTCTCATAAGATATTCTTAAAATCCCATGCTCAGTCTCTGCCTTTCGTTATTGGAAAAAAGAACATAAAAACTTCCGACATTTAAATATTTCCAAATGAAATCAAATCAGAATGTCAGTGCCGATTGCCCACCTTTCGCACTAGTAGTAACAGGATCAAATGAGAAGGTATGAAGTTATTAGCAAAGCTAGTGTGTCTGCAAGTTCACATGACAACCGCAGTTGAAATCTGCTGTCGTACCTGCTGCGTTTTCTTCTTCTCTGCATCCAGCATTGCGTGCGCTTGCCGCAGCTCACTGGCATGTTTGCGTATCACTTCTTCTAGTGCTTTCCGAAGCTGCTCTTTCAGCCTTACTTTCTCTTCTTCCATCTTCTGCTGAACCTGTTTCTTCTCTTCTTCCAGCTCCTGTCTGTCATTCTTTCTTTCGCTCTCCACCTCCTGCTGAAGGCGTCTGATCTCCTCAGTGTGAGCTCGCTGCAGCTCCAGACGCATAGAGGATAGAGTATCTGCATGCTAAACACACACACACACACACACACAACTCTTAATGATATAAAACTGTAATCCTGCAGTTTCAAAAGAATGACACTACGCCTTTTAATCCTCTGGTCTGTCAGTTGTGATGTTTTAAGATGTTCTAGGGGCTTGGCTGATCTTTCTCTGCATACAAATGCTTTTCAAAGAACATTTTAAGGTGTGCTTTACTTATTTGTATATGTGTGTGTCTGAGATTGCAGGCCTCATTTGGGATGATTTCACAGCATTTCGCCATGCGGTTTATGTATGTTAGAGGTGCTGTGTAGAGAATAGTACAGGTGTTTAAAAACAGTAACGCAATTTCTTTCATTGGGTTATCAGTAAATATTAGAATTTTTTTTTATCAGTGTTGGTTGATGTTGGATATTTGACTGTGCATGCTCATTTATCCTATTTTTACTTTTAGATTTCTTTTGCTGTCATCTAATGCTGTTTTAAATCCTTTAAACACTAATAATTTAATAAGACTGTTAAATGTAATCTTGTTGTTCATGTGCATTCAACTTATAAATACAATCCTTCAGACATAACTTGAATGGCTTGCCTGTTTAAGCATGCGAGCGTGGTCATTGGATCGGCCACTGTTCTGAAGCTCCAGCTCTTTGTTTCTAATGTTGAGACGACTGAGTTGAAACCTCAGCTCTTCCACTTCAGCAGAGACCCTCACCTGAGATGAACTCTGGCTCATTAACTCCTCTGCAGAAATGAGAAAGATGATTAGATCAAAGGAAGCAGAACAATCAGTGAACAAGCTGATGATCTCAAGTGTCATATGACAAAAGCAATAAATTCAATAGAGATGTAAAAATCAACACTGGAACAATTAACGTTAAACAGACTGTAAACGGTAATTGCTGAAAGTAAACTGTCTACTTATTTAGTACTAAAAAGGTAGTAGATGTTTATATTGTAATTAGTCATTTTATTTAATGTTAAATTACTAATCTAAAAAATAATCATGCCACATAATCCTATGCTTAAATTCTGTAAAAAGGCATTTTCCTATACCCTCGGAGCAATTTAACCTCAAAGTACCACATTTATGCTTTAGCTTTGTTTCCAGAGAAACAAGACAGATGCAGCGCAATGGAATGGAACAGAATGCTCACATCTCAAGACACATTTTTCAAATTTGAACTGTTTTGAACTTGACAGCGAAAACAGGGCACTTATGCTGGGAGACTGAAAAAAGAGGTGTGACGCAAAAGGCAAAGACGTCCATCTGACACATGTCTGCGTGGACCAACAATTATAGAAATAGTACTGACAAAACAATGAAAATACGTCTTGTGTGAATGGCCCCTAAATCTACCTTGGACAGACTGACAAACTTGATTGCAAAGTGAACGTCTGTGGACTGTAGGCTTCTGTTCAGTGATATGGAGGTAAAACAAACCTATGGATATATTTATTTTTAAAGAAACTATTTATTTTGTCTATTTAATTATTTACTAGACTCTATTTAAAATATTTTCTACCAAATATTGATTTTGAACTACTGAAACAATTTGTTTAATTATTTAGCATATGTGATTAATTTGATTTCTAACGATGACAAATATAAGTACACAAGCCTTTTACTGATATGTACTGTGTGCATGTGCACCTGACTTGCTCTGTAACTCATTCTCTTGCAGTAATAATCGTTCTTTGGCTACAGCTAACTCTTCCTCTGCCTTCTTTGCCACAGCCTCAGCCTCGGTCACTCGGTGACGCCCATCCTCCAACTGCTCCTCCAGGTCCTGTGAGAGAAATGAGTAACATGAATCAGCATAACTATTACAATTGCTTTTACTTATGCTGGATATACACTACACAATTTTCAAAGTCGTCAGATTAATGCTCCTTTCAGTGGTTTGCACATTACATGGCGGATCAGCGACTGGGGGTCACATATGACACAATATTTCATTAGGAAGAATCCCTGACCACTCTGTTTTGTGTAAAAAATGCATGCACAAGAAGTGATACAGGATGTAACACTATGACTCCTCCCCCAGATATTTCCCTTTTCCCTTTATCTTGCTCTCTCATTGGCTGTAGGTTGTTGGTGATGACATTTCGGGTCAAAATACTTTGCAAGTCACAGACAGGTCAAGATATTCAGCCTGCTAAATGTTCCTTGGCATAGGCATCATATCAGCACTTCTCTCAGATCATGTCTTTAATTCACATATATCAATTGTCACTCACTTGAACGAGCACAGATTTGCCTCAGATTTTGGGCTTTTGTCCATGATTTATGGCCTAAAATTGAGGATTACTGAAGAGAAAATATCATAGACTTGCACTGAAGGAAGCACTAAAGCCTTCTGTATTCTTCTTAACTGTTATTTTCTTCTTTTTTCTAACTTAAGAACAAAATTAAGAATATTTTGTATTTCTTAAGAATGTTCTTTTTTTAAAGTGGTTTCAGTCATTTTTATCTGACAGGAAATATGTGGTTAGGCTAGGAGAATTTTTATCGTCCAATGCTTCTCTCCCCTGTGGCCTTCCGCAAGGCTCTATCTTGGCCCCCTCTCTATTTTCATTATATATGCTACCTCTGGGATCTATTTTTAGAAAACACGGGGTATCGTTTCACTTTTATGCCGATGATACTCAAATCTATTTACCTTTTAGAAAAAATGACCCACTGGCCATGACTGCTCTTTCATCCTGTTTAGATGAGGTTAAATCCTGGTATCCTTAAATGAGGGGAAAACTGAAGTAATTGTTTTTGGCCCTTCAGAAAATATGAAAGCTTTTAATTTTGACCTGGGATCCCTATCGGCTATTAGGTCCTCGCAGGTACAGAACCTGGGTGTTATTTTAGATGACTCATTAAAATTCGACAAACAAATTTCTACTGTAATTGGGTCCAGTTTTCATCAGCTCCGTATACTTGCAAAAATTAAACATTTCCTTACTGATAAGACTTTGGAGATGGCGGTGCATGCTTTTATTACGTCACGTCTCAATTACTGTAACTCCTTATACTGTGGCATTTCTAAAGCCCAAATTGCCCATCTTCAACTGGTTCAAAATGCTGCCTCTAGATTTCTTTTAAAAAAGAAAAAAAGGGATCACGCTACTCCCCTTTTAAAGGCCCTTCATTGGTTGCCTGTTCAATTTAGAATACATTTTAAAATCGTATTATTTGTTTTTAAATCTTTGCACAATCAAGCACCCGGCTACCTATCTGAATTTCTGCATCAGTATATCCCCTCGAGAAACCTAAGATCTGGTGACCAGAACCTTCTCTTAATTCCACATTCCAGACTCAAGCGTAGAAGTGACAACCACCCTAGCAACACTCACATTTTCTTAAGAAACTAAAAAATGTAGTTGTCCATTATTCTGCTGGATCCTCTTATTGAATGATCCTGCAGCAGCAATGAACAACCATAACGGCATCATCTGTCAGGCCCATGAAGCCCAAGATGGCTTTAATCATTAAATTCTGGCCGCCCCATGAACACTTTGAGCCCACAAACCTTTGATTACATCACAGCAGCTGCTCTGAGTTTGCAGATCTGAGGTGCCTCTGATTAATTTTCTGTGAAGGATGTCGTGCCAAAGCAGAGAGGGTGTTACTCATCTCACTCTGTGCCTGGCATTTTTAGGCACATCTAATGCGCATTAGCCGCAGAGTACGTAAAAAGCTGCATCAGAGACGATGGAGTCAATGGTGCATGCCTAGCAACTCTTACTGATTTAATCACTTGGCTTTATCCTGTTCTAAATACTAAGTGTAACGACTTACTTTTGTGTCCCACTTTAAAAAGACTATGTTATTTTTATTTTCTGCAGGTTCTGTGCAGACTGCTGTAGAAAAACCGACTACAGATCTGTGGGGTATTGTCACAGACGGTTTAAGTCGGGTATGCCATCTGTTTCTACATAGCTGTGTATGTCTGAGTGATGGTAATTGTGGGTGTTTGTCTGATCCCTCTAATCTCTGTCTCAATTAGATTCGGAAGTGTCAGTCACAGCAGTAATTACTGCCCCCTTACACTGAGACGAACACCCCGCTGAAAGGTCAGTTACACATGGTCAGTCAAGTGAATTTATGTAAACTGTCTAGTAAAGCAATACTGTTTTGTGTGTACACAATGAGTGTTTTGTTTTTGTCAGTGCCTTCCACTAATATCGGCACCCTTGGTAAATACGAGCAAAGGCAGCTGTGAAAATAAATCTGCATTGTTTATCCTTTTTATCTTCCATTCAAAAAATTCACAAAATTCCAACCTATCATTGAAGTAAAACAATTGAAAGTGGGGGTGGGGGGGCACCTGTATTTCAAATCTCATTGTGAAAAACAGGTGCATCTCAATAAATTAGAATGCCGTGGAAAAGTTCATTTATTTCAGTAATTCAACTCAAATTGTGAAACTCGTGTATTAAATAAATGAAATGCACACAGACTGAAGAAGTTTAAGTCTTTGGTTCTTTTAATTGTGATGATTTTGGCTCACATTTAACAAAAACCCACCAATTCACTATCTCAACAAATTAGAATACTTCATAAGACCAATAAAAAAAAACATTTTTAATGAATTGTTGGCCTTCTGGAAAGTATGTTCATTTACTGTATATGCACTCAATACTTGGTAGGGGCTCCTTTTGCTTTAATTACTGCCTCAATTCGGCGTGGCATGGAGGTGATCAGTTTGTGGCACTGCTGAGGTGGTATGGAAGCCCAGGTTTCTTTGACAGTGGCCTTCAGCTCATCTGGTGGTGGTTGAGAAGAGACCCCCTATATGATTGTAAAGCGCTTTGGGTGTATAGCAATACACAATAAAGCACTATATAAATGCTTCATTCATTCATTTGCATTTTTTGGTCTCTTGTTTCTCATTTTCCTCTTGACAATACCCCATAGATTCTCTATGGGGTTCAGATCTGGTGAGTTTGCTGACCAGTCAAGCACACCAACAACATGGTCATTTAACCAACTTTTGGTGCTTTTGGCAGTGTGGGCAGGTGCCAAATCCTGCTGGAAAATGAAATCAGCATCTTTAAAAAGCTGGTCAGCAGAAGAAAGCATAAAGTGCTCCAAAATTTCTTGATAAACGGGTGCAGTGACTTTGGTTTTCAAAAAACACAATGGACCAACACCAGCAGATGACATTGCACCCCAAATCATCACAGACTGTGGAAACTTAACACTGGACTTCAAGCAACTTGGGCTATGAGCTTCTCCACCCTTCCTCCAGACTCTAGGACCTTGTCCTAGAATGGAATGAACCACTGGGCAACAGTCCAGTTCTTCTTCTCCTTAGCCCAGGTAAGACGCCTCTGATGTTGTCTGTGGTTCAGGAGTGGCTTAACAAGAGGAATACGACAACTGTAGCCAAATTCCTTGACACGTCTGTGTGTGGTGGCTCTTGATGCCTTGACCCCAGCCTCAATCCATTCCTTGTGAAGTTCACCCAAATTTGCTTGACAATGCTCATAAGGCTTTGGTTCTCTCGGTTGGTTGTGCATCTTTTTCTTCCAAACTTTTTCCTTCAACTCAACTTTCTGTTAACATGCTTGGATACAGCACTCTGTGAACAGCCAGCTTCTTTGGCAATGAATGTTTGTGGCTTACCCTCCTTGTGAAGGGTGTCAATGATTGTCTTCTGGACAACTGTCAGATCAGCAGTCTTCCCCATGATTGAGTAGCCTAGTGAACCAAACTGAGAGACCATTTTGAAGGCTCAGGAAAACTTTGCAGGTGTTTTGAGTTGATTAAATGATTGGCATGTCGCCATATTCTAATTTGTTGAGAGTGAATTGGTGGGTTTTTGTTAAATGGGAGCCAAAATCATCACAATTAAAAGAACCAAAGACTTAAACTACTTCACTCTGTGTTCATTGAATTCATTTAATACACAAGTTTCACAATTTGAGTTGAATTACTGAAATAAATTAACTTTTCCACGACATTCTAATTTACTGAGATGCACCTGTAAATGCTTTCTCTAGTTCATGTTGGCCACAATTATTGGCACCCAATTATTGCAACGTCCTTTTCCCAGGGTAACAGCTCTGAGTTTTCTCCTATAATGCCTGTAAATATGAATGGGAATATACTTCAGAGATATTTTACTCATAAGAATTTCTAGGGGTGCCAATAATTGTGGCCAACATTTATTGGAGAAAAACATGAGATTTTCTCCCCACTTTCAATTGTTTTACTTCAATGACAGGTTAGAATTTTGTGAATTTTTTGAGTGAAAGATCAAAAGGATAAACAATGCAGATTTATTTTCACAGCCGCCTTTGCTCATATTTATCAAGGGTGCCAATATTAGTGGAGGGCACTGTATATGTATATTAAATTAAATGTAATTACCGTATATGTAATTATATGTAATTCAAAAAAATAAGGAAAATATCTTACATTTTTATCCAATGTTATATATATTTTTAAGTAAAGTATGAATAATGCACAATAACCTAAAATAAAAACAAAGTAAATAGATGAAATTGTTTCATGGAAAACACTATGTTAGATTGTGTCGATTAACCTGAAATGGGCAAAAGTGGCAAAAGGTTAATTTTGGAGCCTGTTGGACACACGTGTACCTCTACTCTCTCCTGAAGTTTGCTGCAGTGTCTGTTGCTCTCATTCAACCTCTGTTCTTGAACCTCCAAGTCTGTCTCTGCTTTTCTCAGCCTCTGCTGAAGTGTTGCATTCTGGGACTTGCGGTTTTCTTGTTCTCTCTGGTGCCACTGATTGATGTGTTCATTGAGGCTCTTTTGTAGTGTCTTCTCAGTTGCCTTTTGCTCCTCCCTCCTCTCTTCTTCCATCTCCTTCACTCTCTTCTTCCACTCCTCCACATCTCTCTTCCATTCCTTCTCCGCTCTCTCTTTCTCTTCCCTCAGAGCCTGTAGCTCCTTTCTTACCATTTTCAACCTTTCTTCACACTCCTCCTCTACTCGTTGTCTTTCCTGTGACTCTCGATTCCTCTCCTCCATCTCTCTCTTCCTCTCCTCCTCCACTCTATGCATCTTCTCCTCCTCCTCTCTCTTTCTCTCTTCATCTCTGGCTCTCCGTAGCTCCTGGCACTCGTTCTCCAAGCGCTTGTTTTCTTCCTGCGTTTGTTGCAGTAATTTGTGTTGGTTGTCTCTATCTGTCTGCAGGTTCTGGAAGTCTCTGCGCAGATCTGATGTCTCTTGGGTTAACACGGCTATGCGCTCCACATACTCTATTTCAGCCCTCTGTCCACGCTCCTCCACCTGAAATGGATACACATCCACACATGCTAAGATAATGAAGTGATTCTCTCCATGTTGTATTTAATATGCTCATAATGAGTCAATTTACAGAATACGTGTGTATGTGTGACCATTTTTGTTTTTACTTCCTCTACGGTGGCCTGCAACTCTAGAAGGCGTGTCCTCAGAATAGATGCTGACTCCTCCTCTTCTTCATCCTGACCTGTGGTTGGCTGGAGGCTGCCCTGCGTCTCCGTGGCAACACGGCGTAGCGACTGCAGAGTTGCCTCTTGCTCCTCATTCTTAGTGTTTAAAGAATATATCACCTATACATAAAACACACACACATAAATATAATTAAAACACAGTTATAACAGCAAGACAAGGATTGCGGTTCATGTGTGTATGTTCATTTCATGCTCTTAAAAATAAAGGTTCTTTAATGGCAATTATGGTTCCATATAGAAACTTTCCATGAACCTTTTCAATGCACAAAATATTCTTTATAGTGAAAAATAGTTCTTTTAAGAACTGTCACTGAAAGATTCTTTGGGGGGGATGGTTCTTTTGTTGCTGTGAAAAACAGTCAATTACCTTTATTTGTAAGAGTGTAGTTCCAAGCCTATAGCGCTAAACAAAGAGTCTTGTTTTCACTGATGAAATCTTTCACCTCTCTGATTGAATCATTCACCCACAGTCTGCAGTTATTGAGCTGCAGTTTATCTAGTACATGTGTGTCTGTTTACGCTCTGCAGATGTCTGTGTTAACCTTCTATGAGTGCTTGCGATTGGTTGTGCACAGCTGTTCGACTGTGTTTGGCATCTTCACATTGGTGTCCCCTGGCATTTTTCAAGCATAATCCTAAGTTTTTGTTGTGAGAATGCTTATATATGTCAGATAAATGATCTAACATGAAATAAAAAATTTTTTTTGAAAAGGGTCCATGTACAGTTTCAACATAAATGTTTCCATTTCATGCATTGTACCGAATTTAGCCAATGGCTAGTTTTCATCCGCAGTCCCTTGGCAGGTAATCATAATCACAAATAAACATAAAAACAAAACTGCAAAAACATACAGTACAGTAATACTTATACACAAAAATAACCTCAGGTTAAATCATAACCATATCAGTGTTTACAGAGTTGAGTTGATTTTAAATAAGGTTTTAGTTTCAGTTTAAAAATATCAATAGATGTGCACATCATTATGTCTTCTGGTAGAGTGTTCCAATAAGTAATAGCTTTCACTGAGAAAGACGATAGTCCAAAGGCAGAGTGACGAAATGGAACAACACACCACTAATGGATGATGATCTAGTAGATCTTACAAAGACTGTAGAACAAAAATGCACAAAATCACGAAGTATGGAAGGGGCCAAACTATTTAAAATTTTATAAACCATACATAAATTTGAAAAAAGTCTAAAATTGTCAAAGCTCAGAAAATTGTATTTCTCCAAAACCCTACAGTGGTGATATTGATTAGACTTTTTGTCCAGGGTTTTTAAAGTCTGTTTGTAAAGAGATTTTAAAGGTTTAAATTTATAACAGGTTCTCTTAGTGTCAAACTGATGAATATCCCTACATTTAGTATTTCTTAGTGAGCTGATAATTTTGTTAACCTGTGTTTCATTAGTCGTGGCTAGGTTAAAACCTTGGCTATCAACATCAGTCAGTAGAATATTTCTTTCCCTTTTTATAAATTTTTCCCCCGGTTCATTAACAGAGTTAATAAAAAAGTAGCGATGGATTAATCATCTAAAATTCAATTTCCTTGAACTTTGATCTTGAGATCTCCTGGAGAATTTATCTCCCGTAAAAGGCTGTTAACATTTTTCCAAATCAATTTGCTGTTTCCTTTTGACTCGTTCAACTGGAGAAGATAATAACTTGATTTAGCTACTCTCAGCTCTCGAATAACTTTATTCCGCAGTCCTTTGTAACAAAGCCTGTCGATGTCCCTTCCCGACTTAATAGTCGTCTTTAATGCCGAGTCCCTGTTCTTCATCAGCTTCCATAAGTTATTGTTGAACCAAGGTACATTATTTTTATACTTTTTTCTGAACTTTTATAGTGAATTTATCCTACTATTCATTGACACCTACAATTAAACATTAATTGCACCCTTTCTGCAGTAAATTATTTGTTTACAAAATTCTTACAAATACAGCGTGATGACTTTATTCTTGAGGCTAAATCATTATATATATATATATATATATATATATATATATATATATATATATATATACACACACACACACACACACACACACACACACACACACATACATACATATACACACATAAATGCATTTGTGTATGTGTGTGTGTGTGTGTGTGTGTAACAGTAAAGCCCAACATTTGTTCCCAAACCAGTTAGTCCCTGCTGAGTGGTAGTTTAATTTAGGCTAAATTTCCAACCATGTTACCCATACTGTATAGTTTTTCAGTTTAACTTTAATTAACACAATATAATATAACTTTATTTAAAGCTCCAGTCCGCAACTTTTGGTGCTCTAGCGGTTAATAAGCAGAACTGCATGTGTCTTGTGGAAGAACATTGTAGCTGGAGCTACTTCATTTATGTTGAGTCACACAGGTACTGAGCTACTCCGCAGCGGTGCTGATTTGGTAAAAATTTTTAAAAAGTACACACACACACACACAAAAGATTATAAACTGCATTATTTTTGTAACAGTTGAAAAAAATTGCAAAGTTCTTATTAAATGAACAGAAAATAAAAATATCTACTCCTTTCACTGACCATTTGTCAAAAGAAAAAAAAAGAAAAAAACTATTTTGTACCGTTTGCAGAAAGTGTCGTTTCATCATAACACAGTGTAATCTGTAAGTAGAGTTTGTGTATTTGAGTCTCAATGTGTAGGCATATGAGAGAGTCCTAATATTATGTGTCACTTTGGCTATCCATCAATGTGTCCTACCCACAAGTCCCCATGCCTGGGGTGTCATCAGATTCCCAATGTCTCACTCATCCCTCCAGGGGGTCGTGTGTTACCATGACGCCTGACTGTCTGTCGTTAATCGCCACCGCAGCAGAGCTGGACATTCCGAATGATAAACTGCCAGGAAGTCACTGCATGTCTCCTTCTCTTCACTCACCCGTCTCTCTCTCTCCACCTCTTTTCCTGTCCCCCACAGTGTTTCTGTAAGCTGACCACCTTCTCTCTTTCTCTCTCTCTGTCTGTCCCCAGACTCCCCTTTATAACTTTCACATTCGGTCTATTCCCTGCCCCTCTCTCTCGCTCTCTCTCTCTCTCTCTCCCTCTCAGTCCTTGAACATGAACTCTCATGTTTTACGGTGCACAGAATAAAACGGAAAGTAATGTCATATATCTGCACTACTGAAATGTCTGCTAGCTTTATATAGAGCAACAGCACTCATAACTTAACTAGCAGACCGAAATGGACTGGGACAGGGAGAAAATTAGGATAAACAGCAGATTACAGGAATTGATTTTTTGTTTACATAAATTACTATTTTAAATAGAAAGTGCTGAAATACCCGTCTCTCTCTATCTATTTGTCCTTGTTTTCATTCTTTGCAAATATGGCACCCTGCCTGACTAAGATCCATACTAATGAAATCTGATACATGCTGTCTTGCTTTCCTTCTCCCTCCTTAACAAACACAAATGATAGAAGCATCTGTGTCTGTTTCTCTACCCATTTGTCCGCATTTCAAAAACTGCTTATAACAGCCATTTCTGACACAGTGAATTTATTGAGTCAGTGCATTTGTGTGTGTGAAGGCCTGTTTACACCAAGAACAATAACTATAAAGATAACTAAAACCATAACTATTTTAGAGTCCACTCCAACACATGATAACATTCAGTTTTTTCTAAGCATGTGCCGGTTTAAAAGCCGTTTAAAGTCGAACAGATTCAGTCAATTTTTTTATCATTTATCAGCTGGAAAAAAAAAAAAAAAACATTCTGAAAGTGGTTCCAACAATACCTTTCATCTGATCCGTTATACTGTGGACTTCCTTATTTTCATATATTTAGAATGATTATTAAAACTTCATCGTTATTATCATAATGTGAATGACCCTTAGCCCTATAAAAGTCTGTTAAACATGACTGTTTAGCTACTGTGAGAAGCCTAACCATATTTTGCCTGTCTAACGTTTGCTGCCTAGCCAGGCTTTTGACATTTTCTGGCCAAGAACTCCCCAAGTGGCCATCTGATATGTAAAATGACCAACCACTGTTTGTGTTGGTTTATCTGATATAGATGAACGGTTGTACAGGAAACAACTGTTTATTAATGGAAATTGGTGCAGGCTTTGAGATTACAATTTCTATTCACCCTAAAGTAAGAAGTAGGCTACTGTTTTTTTTTTTTTTTTCACAGAGAGAAATCGGCTTGAATATTTAGTTTGCTTACTTCTATGTGCAGCAAAACTCTGAACAGCTTTCAAAGATCTGAAGCAACAAAAATTTGGCAAATCCAGTGATTAGTTATTCCTCACAAATATTCAAAATTTCAACCTGGTACCTTTTAAATATCTGCCAGAATTATAAAAAGATACAAAGATTGATTGCAGTCACTCAAAGCAAATAATGCGTTCTCAAAAGCATTGTTAGCCAGCTCAGCTGTGGTCGCAAATTCTGTCATTACAAATATAGTTCAACAAGTCTCTGATTTCCAAAATCATAGTTCCAGTGCAAACTTCTTTGGTTGGAACTCAACCTGAGGTTAGAAGCATAATTTCTTGCAAGTATGAAATATGGACTTCAATATATGATGCTATTAAAGAAAAAAAAAGGAAGCTAATATACAGTACATTCTATATATTTAATTCCATTTACATTATATATACACTGAAGTCTAAATATTTTAGCCTCAGCTTTGATCAGCACTGTTTTGAAGAGTCTCTATGTGCATGAATTTGTATGAGAATGAATCAAACATCAAGCACAAAAATGACAGGTAACAAATATAGTTAAGTAGTCCTTTTTTATTACAGCAGCATCTCAAAAAATTACATTGTGGAGAAAGCTGCTGACTAAATGAACCAGAAGTGAATGCCAATTACATACTGCACATTAACATGTTGTTTGTGTAAATGAACTACAAAAAAATCTCACATTAATTGTGATTTTTGAATTGATTAATTAGCTAAAGTAATTTCTCCACCACCTGTGTTTAATGTAATTAATGACAGTCCTATATTGGTAAACTAAATGATGGAAGTTTAAACAGTTGTGACTGTTAATTTCTCAAAATTATGTAACAGTTAAGCTGTGAGTTACATTGTTTTATGGCAAACACACCCCTGATTGGACCTTAAAGTTTTCATAAGTTTTTTTAGCATTTAGTGTCATGCCACCCATGACATTCCCATCATGCTCTTATATTAATAATAGACTGAAGTAGATCAAATCTCCTATGCTCCTGATTGGTAAAAATAGTGTGGCTTGGTGTGTAGCATTACTAAGCGTCACAAAGCTGAGCCGAATGTAGAGAGGGCATGACTCACACATCTGTTCTAATAGACACACACGCAAACACACAGCTAAAGATAACTATTAGGAGTATGTTTTCATGATGATAGAGAGAGGGATTCCACACAGCTGTGACATTCAAGCTCATAGGCATACTCTCACATACACACTCGTGCATGCATACATACACACGCACAGCATGGCAGGTTTGAATTTCGAGCCCTGACCTATTTTGTTTAGCAACAGTGCTGCCATTTCGATGTTCCTAACCCCAGTGGACCTTAGTCAGGGAAGACGCCATTTTTTAATTTGACAAGAATAAAAACGAGGCTTTGAGGGACATACGTTCATTAGCTTGCACTGTTGCATACCTGGGTATCAAACATTCCAAAAAAAAAATCAAAAATGCTTTCCAAAAATCAATTCCAGATGAAAAAAAATGTCCATAGAAAAGGCTTACATCCCCCACAGCCTTGTTTTCACTCTCAGTAAATATGGAATCTTCCCTAAGGTCCATACTAATAAAACCTGATATATACTCTCTCACTTCCCGTCTCCCGCCTTAACAGATCCAAATGACTGTGTATGGATTAGCCATTAATAGTGTACAGATATTAAAGCCTTTAACCTCTGTTTTCACACTTTATAACTGGCCAAGAGGGTCATCATTTTTCACACAGCGACAGATATAGTTATCACTATTGATTTTATCATACATCATCAAGGTGCAGTTTAACAAAAACACATAATTCAATTGAAACTCCAAAGGTTGACAATATAATGCGTTTGCTTCTATTAAGAAGTTCTTTTGCTGCTAAACTAAATTTTGTGCTCATTTATTTTATTTTCACATGTTCAGTGTATGGGCTATGCTGTAAATTGTTTGGTCCTTTTAATGTATGATTTTTTTTTTAATCCAAAGTGACAAACAGTATTGTACATGTATATTTAAGTGCTCTATTCCGAGGCCATATAGAGAATACAAGATTTTAAGCCTTATTTTAAGCCATATTTTTCTTTTACAGTCCTAATAAAGATGACCAAAAATCATAAGGGTTAAAAAAAATACAGACCCAAATGACTATGTATGTATTAGCCATTAATAGAGTGTAGATAATACAGCCCTTAACCTTAATGTTTTTATAGTTATTCTTCAGTTTTGGCCAAAAGGGCAATCATTTTTCAGGCAGTGTCAAACAGAATGTTATAATCATGGTGCAGTTCAACCAAAATGCATCATTCAAACTGAAACCCCATGTCCAGAGGTTGACAGTATGAGGGGATGTTTCTGTAAATGCGTATGCATCTAGGAAGTTGTGTTTCGACAATAAATTTTGTTCACATACATTTAATTTAATGTGCTGTGAAACACATTGAATGGTCACTTGGTATTTTAGCATATACTTTTTATCCAAAGTGACAATCAGTATTAATTGCCTACACTTTTCTATTACAGTCCTAAATATAAATAAGCATTAAATTATAAAGATTCCAAAAAATACTAAGACCCTCAGAAAAAGTATTAAGGTGCCATCAGATACCTAGAAATGTCATGTGACTATAATACCTAAATAATTACAATGGTAGCTTTTAACGAATAATACTTGTAATGTATAGTACATTATGGCCTAACAAACATAATTCCAGTGTACTTTTTTGCTAGTGGAACCAACACAAAACTGAAACAAACGTGGCTTAACTGAACTACAATGTAGAAGAGAACTGTTTTTTTGCCAAACTGAACGAGTCTGTCGCGTTTGCCTCATCCATGTTTACAAGCTTCTACGGGTCATAACAACTGGATGCTGCTTGCTTGTGAAGGGGTGGTTCTTATACACACATCTAACCCTGATAATATATAAACGCACTTTTCTGTTGCCAGCGATCACCCACGCGTCAAATTATTTTAGATGAGCCATTTGCAGCGTGAACTTAAGTAGCCCGCCTTGAACTATAAACTCCACGAAAGCGCATCTGCTACCAAACAACCTCTATTGAAATCGTGACTGGTCTTGGATCACCCTCTGCCTGTTCTGCATCACCTGTAATGGAAAGACAGTGAAGCGACGCCGAGTGCATTAAAACCCTGTTGCATTCCATGAAGAAGAAAGAAAAATAAAAAAAAAACAGTGCGTCAGGCAGCATAAAATACTGATAATTTATATATACATACATAATTTACACTGACAACTAATATATAATTTATATATATGTTATTACTGTCTTAAACTGTGCCTTTAAGTACATGTAAATGATTTAGCGTAAAATATGCGCAGTAGGTAGCAAAAAGAGACATATATATATATTTATATATATTGTATATTGTAGCCTATGTATATGTAGACACACATCTGCGGATGTGTGAACGGATATCTCGGAAACAGATAATTCAGATAAAGAGTCCCGTTAGTTGAGTATTAAAATTACGCGCTTACCTTTGTCAGCTGCGCTATTTTCTTGCACATTTTCGTATGCATTTGATAATCATACAGTTCCTGCTCTACATTCACATTGGGGATATCCGCAATAGCGGTCCCGTTACATGCACCGCTGCCGCCGGGGGGTTGGTTCATCTTCCCAGAGCTGGAAGCCATAATAACCCGTTAGAGTACGCTGATCAATCACAAACTGGGCTGCGCAACACCCTGATTGCCTCTACGTGATCCTGAAGGTAGAGTCCTTACGACAGCCGAAAGCATTGTGCATGCTGCAGCGACCGGCGAACACACTCCCGCTCCGCCGTGAAGCTGCCTCCGGTGAGCGCACAGCGCACAAGATAATGCCATCGGCGCTCCGCCGCCCCTCGGGACACGACTCACTGACGGCATGTGCCCCCAGCCCGGACACCTGTCTCTCACCCGGGGCGTGACTACAGTCTTACATTACGAGTCACGGGTCACACTGCAGTGTAATCATGGCCCCTCCCATGAACGCCAACACGCCCAAGAGCACAACAAACATACGCTCGCGCAATTTCCACAGCCGCGTTATGCGTTATGTTATTTTGTTATGAACAAAACCACAAAAATAAAAAATAAATGGATTTTCTTTATCCCAGAACAGTAGAGGACGTAAAAGGGCCAGGCAAATTTTAAAGGTAGAAAATTACTTGCGTAAGCTATTTCAAATGAACGTGAAAGGTAAAATCCTCATACACGTCTGAACCGTATTTCGTTGTAACCAAGTTATATGCATAGTAATATACATAATGGTAATCAGAAAATGCATATAGGGCTATGATATATACTGTCAATATGCTTACTTGCGTCATTCTACAGGAGTTATGATATGATCAGAAATGTGCTTTGCTGCCTTCAAATGAGTTGAGCTACCTAAAATCTGATCTACCTTCTCAGGATTGCCTGTCAGTAAAAAAATAAATAAATAAATAATAATAATAAATAAATAAAATAAATAAACATTGATTTATTCTATTCTTTCTCAGGTGTTTGTAATTACAGGATAAGTCCATTTTATTTAATCACTGTAAAGACATTTCTTTGCCAGGCTCCAATAAACTAATTAATAAAATTAAACATATATTAATTAGTGCACAAAGACCTCCAGTGAGACAAAACCACGTCCTGAGATTTGAAACGAGAGCTTTTAAACAGATTTGAACGCTGCTCTTACTAAGCCTCTGAACGCCCCCTGGAGGATAACCCACGTATTTGGCAAATTCAAGGAGGCAACCACGCGTTTCTATTCATTGGCTACAGCTGGCTATGATTGACAGCCAGTGGCGGAAGGAGGCGGGTCTAGGTTACTCTCGCGAGAGGACATTTTGAAAAGTGGCGCTTTCGCCGTTATTCTATATAAGAGGTTCAAAAGTGTTTTGTTGCAGGTACGACGCAGATTAAAATCTATTTCACAAAACATCTTGGTTCTAAACTAATTTTAAATGAAGTATTTCACACAGTCACTAACCAGGACGAATGGTTTGAAAACTTTATTTTGTTTAAATGATAATTATGAGTTAGTCCGTCGTGTTATTGTGTTGATGCTAACTGTCGGGGCTAACAGTTGAGCGAATTGCTCATTTCGCACAAACGAGCTTCTATTTTACAGAGGGAGTTTGACATTTAACTCAGCGACTTTTCCAGTGCATTTCTTTTATTTGTTTTGATTAGTTTGGGATAACATTGTGTTGTGTCGTATATGCTAGGTCATTTAATGAATAACTCTTTATTTAGATCATTAAAAGTGTCCGATGGGACGAGGAAAGATCAGGTAACACTAATGATTCTGTCGTGAGTTAACTCGTCTGCTGTGACTAATTAACTTTAACCTGTGAAATGTGTTATTAACAGCTAACGCTAAAACAACTAAAAAACAAAATACATGTTCAAGCAGGTGTCCTTCTTATACGTGTTCCATTGGCGTAACAGTTATCCTGTCTGAAATTATTGGGTGTTTTGGTTTGGTAAACACATCCAATATCACTCATTCACACCAGTAGGCTGGCATGTAATTTGTATTTGTGTTTTAGTAACATCAACATGTCTGGAGACAGTGATCTGGAGATTGAAGAGGCTTTCCGGCGAGCACAGAAGGCTCATCATAACAAGGCCAAACTTGTTGCCAGTTTGAAGAACAGATATAATAAGGTACGGAAGACTTGCGCATAATGATACACTACCATTAAAAATTTGAGTCAGGTTTTTTTAATATTTAATAATAATTATATTGATTACATTTTTACAAAAAAATAAATAAATTGTCAATCTAAGAATACTGAAAGAATGTATCAGTTTCCACAAAAAACACAACTTTTTTTTCAACATTGATAATAATAAGCAATGTTTTTTTTTAGCACCAAATTAATTAATTTCTGACATGTAATAAAGCACAATTTTAAGTGTTGTTTGTGCTCCCCATAATTCTATCTATATAATTTTGCAATTCTTTTAAGTACTAAAAAAGACTTCTGATTGATACATTTATCCGATTAATATTAAAGTTAACAAGTATAATCACAAGAATAATAGGCTAATGTATGCCTCATTTTCCAAACTCTTATTATTATTTACTCATAATTTAAGAAACCAAATATTACACATTCATGAAGAAAGTAGCACAACCGTTTTTATTTATTAATTTTTTTGTCATTTATAAAAGAAATCTTCCACCATAACCCCTTTGAGCATTGCGTGCCAGAAAATATGAATGGCTGATGAAAATTCAGCTTTGATATCACAAGAATAAATAACATAAAAAAAAAAGAAAAACATTTTAAATTGTAATGTTTCACAATATACATTTTACTGTAAGTGTATAGGGTTTTTCCCAACGTTGCTGTCTAATACATTGAAAAACTTCAATGTATTACATCTATTACAGATATTAAAATAAATCTAATACATCTATTATAAATTAGAGCTATTTTAATTCTGTTCTGGGTGCAGTTGGAAGACAAGACTGAATTCCATGAGGAGTTCATCCGCTGCCTGAAGTATGCCATGATCATTTACACCCGGGACCCAGCAGTGGAGAATGTCATTGATTTTGCCACAAAGTTTGCTGCTAGTTTCGAAAGCCCTGTTAATGAAGATGCTGAAGAGGAGGAGGAAGACGAGAACGAGTTTTTGAACTTCCTGTTCAACTTCCTGTTAGAGGTAGTGTCTCACACAGGCATTTAGCCTAAGAAAAAGCATACTGAAAAGCATATCTCCTCATAGTGCTACTTGTTTACATAAGATTTCTTATCATTATCATCTTTTTTCTCCCTCAGTCTCATGGAGCAAACAGCCATGCAGTGCGGTTTCGTGTTTGTCAACTGGTGAATAAGTTACTGGGCAGTCTAAGTGAGAATGCTCAGGTTGATGATGATCTCTGCGATAGAATCCATGAGGCCATGCTGGTCAGAGTCGCAGACAAATACCCTAATGTCAGAATTCAGGCAGCGCTGGCCATGGCCAGACTCCAGGACCCCAGTAATTCAGACTGCCCCACTATTAAAGGTACTCCGAATGCTCTTACTTGAAACCATGCTAAAGGACATTGAGCTACAGTCCATACTTAACTTGTTGTTTATTGATCTATGAATCTTCAAGGAATATTAATTAAAAGGTAAAAATGACAAAAGTGATTAATTCTGTGTTTTTAGCTTATGTTCTGCTTTTGGAAAATGACTCAAACCCTGAGGTTCGGCGGGCTGTGCTGTCTTGCATTGCTCCCTCGGCCTCTACACTTCCAAAAATCTACAAGCGTACACGGGACGTCAAAGAGAAAGTCAGGAAACTTGCTTATCAGGTGAAATTTTCAACAAAACAAACTGACTAACCTGCTGTTAAAGGGATGGTTTACCTCAATCCTGTATGAGTTTCTTTTGTTAATGGTAGTGTACACCATAAGTTCAAATGTAATGTGTGTTCATGTTTGTTCATTTATGTGTGTCAGGTACTGGCAGAGAAAGTGCATCTTCGAGCACTGAGCATTGCTCAGAGAGTCAGTCTATTGCATGAAGGGCTCAGTGACTCTGCAGGTAAGGAAGTACAGTGTTTGTTGATCAAACTGTCAAAGAATCCAATTGTACACATGTATTAAAGTTCATGTGCATCTCATAACGAGAAGTTTCTCCAAGTCTATGCACAAACAAGTTGTTTACAAGCTGATGACTGGGTCATTAAAGACTCAAGGGAAACACACCATTTCAAATCCCTTTTACTGTGAAAAGTATCAGATAAGGCATGTTTAATAGAAATATTTGGGAAAGAATCATCTGAATGCATCTTAGAAGTTTTGTGTTGTGTTAATATAGTTTTGTAAATTGCGTATCTTTTATATTGTTCTGTGCTTGCCAAGAAGTAGCCATGTTGCTGACAGGACGGTTAAAGTCAATAAAAGTCATCATGTCTATTTCCCTCAGACTCCGTGAGGGAGGTCGTCAAGACCCATTTGCTGCCTGCTTGGCTTCAATTGCTGAAGGGAGATGTTTTGCAGTTGCTGCACAGATTGGATGTGGAGAACTGTGCAGAAACTGCAGTTACTACCTTACATGCCATCTTTTCCATGGCAACAAGCCCTGATGAACTGCAGAATGGTGTCAGGCTGGATGAGAGGTCAGTTACTTGAACCCAAACACTGCAACAAGCATAATTTAGTGACTGCAGCTTTGTGGCATAAATCAAACTATCTACAAGTGCCTGCCTTTTGTGTATTCATTTGGAATTCGAGAAAAGTTTTATGGAAATACAATATGAAAATTTGAATATTTTGGGGCTTATTTCGTCATTCTTTGCTTTCAGCTATCTGTATTGTATTATACATTTTGCTAGTTTTTCCCGTATTTGCCGTTTTGAAAAGTCTTCAGATCTTGGCCCTTCCAGTCAGTACTGGCTATTAAAAAAACTTGTATCAGTGCTATAGATGAGAACTTTTAAGAGATAATAAAAGAGATTCTTATTTTTTATGTTCATTTAAAAAGTATGTAATATTTACAAAAGTGTTAGTTCACCCAAAGTCCTTTTCAAGGAAGACTGTTCACGGCAGCCATATTTGCAACGCATCCGGGCAGCTTGAACAAGACCAAGTCCAATCTAAATGAATGGCAGAATCCTGAAATCTCAAAAACTGCTTGCTAAAACTCACAATTAAATTACATATTTCAAATCTGCAACAAAATCTGAAATGAACTGCCCCATGAATGTTGTTTCTTATGCTCAAATAGCATTTAAAAAGCTTATTTTTCAGGCTAGATCAGCCAATGCGCATGCGCAGTTATAATGCATTTAAGATGCATGCATGCGCATCAGCTGGTCCAGCTTCAGGTTCCTATGGGAGCTTCTAACGGCTGCTGCAGTGATGCAATGACTTTACCAATCAGCAATCGGCTCTTTAATTTAGAAGGTGGGATTATTTCACCATATTGCGCGTGGCAGTTTCTCCCATTCATTTCTATATGATCATGATACTTATAGGAGTGAACCGTCTTTGTATTTCTATAGTCTTTGGTTCACCTAAGTTTCTACACTGCCTGATGTTATATCAGAGTGTCTTTGACAATTTTTAGCATTATTCTTATTGCTTAAATGTATATGTCTCTCTGTACAGGAAATTAATTCCTGTGGACTCCCTAACATGTGAAAATGTGTTGTACTGGAGAGCGTTGTGTGAGTTTGTCAAGAGTAAAGGAAATGAGGGTGAGGAATTACTGGAGCAGTTACTCCCTGAGGCGGCCATCTTTGCTGAGTATCTGTACAGGTGATTGCACTCTACACTTAAGTTGTTTTGTAACCCTTTTAAATGGGCTAATTTAATTTCTTCCACATTTGATTTTTTTTTTCTTCTTTGTTTTTTCCTTTTGAGTTCAGTTTAACGTTAAATATTTGCAAATGTAAACCCAGCTAAATAAGGAAGCATTTTTGTTTCAGTTATCTAAGGAGCGTTACTCGGCTGTCTGAGGAGCAGAAAGCTGATATGACACAGCTTGAGATGGCGATGACCCAAGAGTTCGTTGGACAGCAGTTGATTATGCTAGTCAGGTGTCTGGACTCTTCTGAAGAAGGGGGCAGGTCTGAGTTATCAACAAGTCTCTTACTAATCCGTGCAGATCAAACATATTTTATAAAATGAGTGTCTTTAGTTCCTGAGTGTGTAGTATGGGTTTTTTTTGTGTGTGTCTCTGTGGTACAAAGACGCTCTTAAAAGGCAGATTTACTTTACATTAAAAATGTGTTATGTTAAAAGTTTTAATCGTCCCATGACCTGTTCTAGGAAGCGCATGGTAGCAGTGCTACAGGAAATTCTTGTGACGCCCAACACGCCCACCTCTCTGATTGGTCTGATAGTGGAGAAACTGATTGGACTTCTCCGAGACGACACACAGAAAATTCAGATGGTCAGTCTTCGTGTGACAATCAGACTCCTTTTTTTTTTTTTTTTTTTTTTAAATCAACGTGAGATTGTATAAGTTTATTCATGTATTTTTCTTTGGCTGTGTCTATATCAGTTGTTCCCAACTCAAGTCCTGGGGACCCACTGCTCTGCACCTTTTTTAAATGTTTTTAATTAAATTTTTTCCCCTTATTTTAGCACACCTGGGGCCTGTTTTATGAAACCCGTTTACCAAATAAGCCAGGCTTATTTCAGTTAGTCTGATTTATTTTGAAGTCAAGTCACCTTTATTTATATAGCGCTTTTACAATACAGATTGTGTCAAAGCACTTAACAGTATCAAATTGGAGGACAGAGTGTCAGTAATGTATTATGATAAGATTAAACACTCAATTTTCAGTTAAAGGCATTTCATTATTGAATTCAGAGATGTCATTGTCTAGCTCGGTTTAGTTTAAATAGTATCTGTGCAATCAAATCGGCGATAATCGCTAGAAATTAAGTGTCCCCAACTGAGCAAGCCAGAGGTGAACCAAATCAACTGACAATAAGTCAGTCTAACTGAAATAAACCTGGCTTATTTGGTAAACGTGTTTTATGAAACAGCCCCCTGATTCAGATCATCAGCTCTTTCAGGGGGAGCTCTATGAACTGAACAGGATGTGTCAGATAAGAGAGACATACAAAATGTGCAGAGCAGGGGGTCCCCAGGACTGGGGTTGAGGACTGGTCTACATGTAGGTCCAGTACATATCAAATTTCAAACAACGATTTAAATAGACCCAAACGGAGTGCCAAAAAAAAAAAAAATCTGATTCAAGTGTTTTTCGCACATGCAAGAAGATTAATCACTGGTAGATGGTTGAAAAATTTGTAGTTGGTTGATTATGTAAATGTGGCCTTTGAGATCTGCTCATTAATGCAGGAAAGTTGCTCTGCAGCAATTTGCTGACAGTTTGTTTTGTATGTGTATGGTTCTATTTTAATCAGGTTGCTGAAATAATCTCTGATGTGAGAGAGCCCATTTTGCCCATCTCTGAACCTGTGGATGAGAATGAGAAACGCAGAAAACAAGTCCGAGTGAGTGACACTTCATACACCACTGGTGCTTAGTGACATCAACAACTTGCATTAGATTGGCCTCAATGAAATATTAAAATATTTTTCTAAAGCTGGCAGAGGTGCGAGTGCAGATAATGGAGGCGAAGCAGACTCTAGAAGAATGCATCAGCTGTCAGGACTTCAGTCGCGCAGCTGAGCTGAAAGACTCCATCTCTCAGCTTGAGGAGCTCAAAAACCAGCTTGCCCTGGAAGCTTCACAGCCTGCTGACAATATCAAGGAGCAGCGTGTGGAGAAGGTACAAATCATCTAAATACAAACACCCATACTCATATGCATAGTTTTTAACTGTGATTTAATAATAAGAAATGTTATTTGAACAACAAATCGGAATGATTTCTGAAGGATTATGTGACATTGAAAACTAGAGTAATGGCTGCTGAAAATTCAGCTTTGCCATCACAAAAAATAAATTCCATTTTTAAATTCTATAAAAATAGAAATGTTATTTCGAATGGTAACATTATTTCACTGTATTACTGTTTTATCTGTATTTTTGATCCAATAAATGCAGTCTTGGTGGTGAGTATGAGCCTTCTTTAAAAAAAAAAACATGAACACGTTTGACCTACTTTTACCTACTCTACCTACTTTATGTTGGAAATGAGTAATTAGACTAAATTCATTTGAAATTAAACAAATAAGCTGTGTTTTTGTGGATGGGGTGCTGAATCAAATTTGTTCACTGTTAAACTTGTATCATATGATCATGAATTGATTGATAGCTAGTAGTCAACATTGCTTGCTCAGTGTTGTAAATGAATATATTACTAGATGGAGTGTGAAATGGCCTGAGTCTTGGCTTCAAGTAATAGGTGAACATTTCTGAATAGACATTGCCTTGCTCTCAATATACACACTTTTACAGACATTAAGTGCTTAATGTAATCTTATGTCGTGTGTTTTTTCCACAGAGTGATCCAGAGACCTTGTTGAAGTGTCTGACAATGTGTGCTGAGTTGTTCAAGCAAATGAACATCAAGAGAGGAATCTGCCCTACCATGAACGCTCTGATAGAGTCACTGGTACAATACTCATAAAAGCACTCACATCAGTAGCAATTTCCTGCCATTCTGTGGTATAGGACAAGCATTTGTCTGCATAGCACTTTTATCAGCCACTATGGTTACTGAACTCTCATCTCAAAATCAGTGCGACACTTAATTAGGGCTGCAGTTATGGTAATGTAACTTCAAAGTGATCTCTCAATTCTACTGTAGATACTGCCAAGTGTGTCCAACCCTAACCCTGCTGTGCGCAACATGGCTGTCATCTGTTTGGGAACGGCTGCTCTCCACAGTAAAGACCTTGCCAACACACACCTTGTGCTGCTCTTGCAGGTATTTATAACACTTGTTGTAAAGATGAGTTAATTCACTTTGTCCTAGTGGCTTAGAGGTAATTTATTTTTGTTTAGATAACACAACTAGATGAGCCTAAAATCAGGATCAGCGCTCTCCGAGCTCTCATTGACCAGCTCCTGCTCAATGGCCTCAACGTCTTGCAAGACAAGTCTGCTCCTAGCTCACAAGCACCTGACTCACCAGATAACAGTAACGGACAGCCTGAACAACAAACTGAGGAGAGTACCGTCCAGAGCATTCTGAAGATGCTCTCAGAGTTTCTTGATAGTGAGGTACTGCCTATCCATATTGTTATTGGTTATGATATATTGGAACGTCGCTATCACTAGTTAATCTGATATTTCCTGCCAAATCAGCTGAAACAGCAAGTGACAGCTGTGTCAGACGGTTTCTTGAACAAGAAACAAAATGTAGATAGGGACTTGATTTTTGTCCAATTGATTGGACGGTTGTTTAATTGCTCTGATAGAAAAATTGAAACTTGTCTGGCTATAGACCAATTTGGAGTAGAAGTCACAGTTGCATCTGCACACGCATTGTAGTGGCAGAAAAATACTAGTAACAAGTGGAGGGAAACCGTTCAAATCCATGGAATAAGAGAAAAAATGTATTGTTCTTTTGGATGTCAGAATTGGAATGCAAATCATTTTTACAGAATGCTGTCATCAAAGACGCCATTTGAAGCTGTGATTTTCCCTAGCATAAATTTGATTTAAACAATGGGTCTAATATTCACATATGCAGTTCATAGGGGACATATTTTATTAGCCCTACAGTAACCTCATGAAATACTATTTTAAATCTGTAACATTTACCTATTTCATCTCACAATTATGACTTTTTTTTTTTCTTTTTTTCTTTTTCTCTCATCTCCTAGTTCGGACTTTATAAAGCGATTTTACTCTATTGCGGGTTTGTTAATTCTGAGGAAAAGTGGGATATATGTATTTCCCACATGGGGAAAAGAGAAAATGACGAGTTGATTTCTTATCTGAATTGTGAGAGTCAGAATTTTGAAAAATAAACTCAAATTACCTTTTTTATTCCATGGCTTCCATAGACTGCTACTTTAAAACTGTCATTTTTTGCCACCAGATGAAATTGGTCTATTGGAAAACTTTACTGCCCAGCCCTCGCGCGAATGTACGCTTCATCAGGGAAGAGATGTCGTTGCAGTATTCCATTAAACAAAAATCAAGAACCGTCAATTTTGCTGTTAAAAAAACCCTTATGCTGGACAATTGTTACAGCTTCGTTCACATCAATGCGTAGTTTTTCTGCCAACTCCTTAAGCTGGCAACTTGCTAAAGCTGATTGGCAGTCATTTTGACAATGTGCCTAAATGGTGCTAAATGTACTGCAAATGCTGTACCAAATAAAATGTCATGATTTCAGATCTGTGAGCTCCGCACAGAGACAGCAGAGGGTCTGGCCAAGTTGATGTACTGTGGGAGAATTTTAAGTCCAAAGCTGCTGTCTCGTCTGGTTCTGCTGTGGTACAATCCTGTAACAGAGGACGACCAAAGACTACGCCATTGCCTGGGGGTATTCTTACAGCTGTATGCCCGGGCCAGCAGGTATGTATGCTGGGAGATTGTCCCATCCTTAAACCTAAATATTTAGTGTAATTAAAGGGAAAGTTCAGCCAAAAATGAAAATCGTCATTTACTCACCCTTGTGTTGTTCCAAACTCCTAAGACTTTTATTCATCTTTGAAACACAAATGTATTTTTAATGGAACTTGAGAGGTTTGTCTCTCCATTGAAAGTCCATTCCACCAGCACTTGCTTCTTCATAAGGTCATATAGAGAGAATTAAAATAATCCATATGAACAGCGTTTGAATTAAACTGCATAGTTTAATTCTAGTCTTCTAAAGAAACCACTTTACACGTTGAACAAGTTTAATTTAGGCTTTTCACATTTGTACATTGATCAACACACTTAAATGAAAATGTGACAATTGTCATTTTTGGGTGAGCTAATCCTTTAATGTAATGGCTGTTGCACGTTCATGCTGCCACTACCATTATTGTAACAGCACAGACATTAGGGCTGGGCAATATGAGCAAAAATTCACATCTCTGTATTTTTTGTCTGTGCGGTATATGGTATATATCTCAGTATTTTGTATTTGGATTTAACAAATAAAGTGAGAAAGTTATATTTACTAAACTAAAATTGAAAATAATAAAAAAGCACCGACTAATTGAGTAAAAAGGCTATTTTGATTACCCCATTACACTTTACTGTTAGTGCTATCATACAAATACACTTACTTGTCAGTTTAAAATTCTACACATGTTACATTTATTTTCCAACTACAAATATTTCAGCAAAATGTTTGTTTGGCGTATCAAACTACTTGTATCGATATTAACGGTATTGCTTCATACCGTATCGCTTATAAAGAATATATCGTACAAACTTGACATATCGCCCTGCCCTAACAGACATGTATTCATAGTTGTTGCTGTAATTGTTGTACACTAGAACAAATCAAGAGTGTGTGGAGGAGAGTTTTCTACCAACCATGAGAACTCTGTTCAATGCTCCTGTGACCTCTCCGTTGTCTGAGGTAGACACATCCAACGTGGCTGAACTGTTTGTTGAACTAACACGACCCAGCACGCTTATGCAACCTGCTGCCATACAGGTACACTTGAATATATACTATACATGCACACTTACAAAATAACAGTAATGGGTTATGTTCAAAGCACTTTAATCTGTTGGTATTATGTAAATGATCAAACTTTTTTTTTTTTTTTTTTTTTTTTTTTTTGCAGGCTGTGTCTGTGCATGACTCTATGGCAGTGCGTATTTGTAATGAAATTTTGAGGGACGTTTCTGCTCCTGAGGTGCGTCTGTACTGTAAAACACTCAGCTGGCTGGAGGTTAACCCTGAACCTGGACCTGCTAACAGTGAATTGCAACTCCTATTAAAAGATATTTTACAGGTACTTTCATAGTTATGTCTCTTTTGTGAAGGTATAAATTGTTGCTTTTATCCAATGCTTCTTTTCTACAGATTAAGCACAAATTGGTGTGAAATTAATGAAATATTCTGTCAGATTAGATTGACATTAAGGTAAGCAATTTTAAGTAATTGTTTCTCGTGTGTGTGGGTTACAGGAAGTAAAAGATAAGTACTGTACAAGGGTTATTGAGAAGCTTTGTAACCAGTTAAATGGAGATCGCTGTTCCAAATCAGCCAGTAATCAGGACACAACTTTGCTTACCTTGGATGACAACACTGGAGGTACTGGCTAACACATTTTACCAATCTTTGTCCATTTAACATAGATGTTTTTAGACCCATATAGTTTAGTATGTGAATTCTCGGAGGTGAGTGCTGGTGGAGCTACTATGAAGTAGTTTGAAAGAGAGGGGGTATAATTGTAATAATTGTGCAGATTTGTAATTCTTTATTATACGTTGCTTTTAATTTGTTTTTGTTATTTTGTAAGTTATATAACATTTATTAAATTCATTATTCTCAATTGATTGAATTAAAAGTATTTGATGTAAGTAAGCAATGCACTGTGTGTATTTATATAGTTGGAAAAAAACCCTCATAAAGGTAGAAACACACCCTTTAAAATCCATTCCCAGGGGCAAATTCTGGACATTAATACACTTACCCCCAGTTTCACAGACAAGGCTTAAGCCTCTGATCTTAAAATATATCACTGCCATTGTTTTGTCTCAAGATGCACACCAGTTATGTTTTTTCTAAGGCATGTTAATAATAATGACATAAATGTCCTAATTGAACTATGGCCTAATACTGGCTTAGTCTAAGCCCCGTCTGTGAAACCGGGCCTATGTCTCTGACACTGATGGTTGATTCTCTCTCAGGTTCAGTATAAAAATGGAAGTGGTTTTCTTATACCTGTAGTATTCAATGTATGTTACATTAACAAAATTCTGTACATCTTTGCAGAGGTGAACAAAGAGGAGCTCAAACCTAAACGTGCAAAAAGAGGTGGAGTTATATTTAATTTGGTAAAATGCAACAAATGAATCTTTCTCTTATGTGATTGTTGTATTAACTTTCACTCTGCTGTGTTTCAGGCCAGAAAAAAGCTTCCACTGCAAAGAATGGGAAGAAAGCTAATAAAGCAGAGTTGTCCTCTGATGAAAAGTTGGTCTATTCTGTATTTTAACTAATGGTTTTTAATCTTTAAAATAAAATGTATTTAGTAGGTTGCTTATGTTTTGTGTTCCATCTAATCTTTCTATAGTGATGAAGAGAATGTTCCTGAAGCACCTCCATCAATGCGACCAAGTCGCCGTGCCAAGATTGCTGCTTTGGATAAAACAAAGCAGGACCTGACTGCCCTTATGAACCAGGAGGCCAATAGTTCATAAGAGTGGATTACTTAAGGTGGTCCACTTTTGCCCCATTACATCCTACAGTTTCTTTAGATTTACCCGAGGAATTATATACTGCTAAATTTTAATACAAGAGACTAATGTAACTGTTTGGGTCAACCTGGATTAAGGTCTTGATTGTCAAAATGAATGTCACTTCTCAAGAGGTTATCTTTGGGTCATGTTGACATTCATTTACTTGTTCAAAAAAAAAAAGTGTAAGAGCTAGTGAGCCAAACTATTCTATTTTTATCATTTGCTATTTTAAGGAAACTGATCCTACTATAAACAGTTGGTGTATGTTAATAATGAATATTTTAAAGTAACAAAACGTTTTCATTTGTATGCATTTTTTTTGTCTAAATAAACCTGTAACACAACTACTCAATCTGCTTGCAAGAGCTTTTATTGTTCTAACGATTGAGAGGACTTTGAAGGCAAGTATAAAAACAGAAAATACAATGTGTGTACATAATTTGCATGTTTATGTACAACATATAGCACCAGGTAACAAGTTTACAGTGGCCAAAACTTCAAAATAGCAACTCTGAACATAAGATGATATACAGAAGGCCTTCTAACAATTCTCAACTCCAGCATGTGGTTGGCATAGGTATAAAGATATAATGCACCATTTTTTTGTCATACTTTTGCCAGTTTTTGGATTACTCCAGCAGGTTGAATGGTTATTGAGGCCCTAAAGCAGTTGATGGAAACCTATGTTGGCACAGAGTATGTATATGTAAATAATTTCAGCTGTTTTGGAACAAACGCCTCTAGCTGACAAGTATACAGACAATGGTTTAAATCTAATAGAATAAACTAGGTAACAAACCAGTTTTATGCATCTAAATACATCTAAGGTGTAGTACTGACTAAACTTGTATTGCACTGATGCAAGCCAGTCTTGTTACAGGGAACATAAATGAACTAAGCGGACATCAACGCCACAATAGGGCAATTTTAACCTACATACTTGGGGCAGGGCCACAGACTGGTAACGGCAGATGGAAACTAGAGCTAACAACACAGTATTTAAATAAATAACTAAACATACAGGCTGTATAACCAGTTACACAATGTTCCTGGTAGAGGTCTAAATGAATGACATGGTTACAACAAAGGGTTTATCAGTTTAGACCAATCTACCATGCCTTACCAGTAGATTTCAGTAGAGGTAGGTGTCACATACTGCAATAGATCACAAATTAAGATTTGCACAAGTTTTTGTATTTAAGAAACAATATGTGGAACATTTGCGTCTGGATCATCTTAAAAGCTTTTAATTTAAAAGAAAGGAAAATAGAATCTTACATTTTTCTGAGACCAAAACATTGCACCAAAAACACCACATTATAACAATGGTTTTAGTCAGGAATAAAACTGAAAAGGTAGCAGTTTGGGTTTGGTAGTGCAACGAGAACACGAACCTGGATGTAAATTAATGCTTAAATGATTTTACACAACTTGGCAGAGTCTAGATTCACAGGAGGTTTCCATAAATACAGGATAAGAAGATAAACTGAGACCCAAGAAGAGATGACACTACCATCATTTTCAAATTCCAGAATGCATTGCGTGTACTTAAGTGGGCAGTTTTTGTCTGACACATTAACAGCACGTAAGAGAAGACTTAAATATATTCCCAACTTAAAAAGAGAAGCAATGTTTAAAAACTGAAATATTCACAAAAATCCCATTTAAAGACTTACAACACAAAAGATTATAAAGTGTAAAAGAAAAAAGGAAAAAAAAAACTTGTCTTCTCCAGAATTATATAAAAGTTTGCCTTAATGTTAAACTCTGCCATGAGATTTGGGCAAACCAAACAACAAAATGCTCTTGTAACCTTTGATTCTCCTTCATGTAACTGGATCTTCTCATGGTCTGCATCAAAAATAAAATTCAAAGTAGATTTTAAAAAGGTACATAAAACATTTTAGAAACACAAAATAAGTTTAAATAGTGCAACAAGTGTCTTAAAGTTGTTTGTTTTTTGCTACATGACGCTTGCAGAGGTTGCGTGTCATAATGCTTGTGATACTCAGCCAGACCACTGTTGAAAGGCACCTTATGATAGTTCAAGAAAATGTCTTGCCCAAAAACTGGTCCCAGGTTATTTCAATGACCCTGAAAAGCACAAATTGAAGAGATTTAGATTTGAGTTCTCAAATAAATATAGTGTGTATATAGAAGAATGTGCTGTTTTTAAACCCGTATCTGATTAAAATCAAGTATACTTTTAAAAGCAGACCATTCTGGTACCACGCTACCAAAACAAATACAAAAGGCAAAAAAAAAAAAAAATCTAACTCTTCAATCTAATATCAAATAAAACATTTTTTACAGAAGCCAGAAACATTATGTTGCATACAGTATGCAGACAGGAGTGCTTGGTCAACACAAAGGTCAGTTTGAACTTACTTGACATGGGTTGTTGCACTGGTCTGGCAGGAACAAACCTCAGTACTACTGTCAGAGTGAGTTACATTCAAATATATCTTGATGTTAAACTGGATGGGTTATTATTCAGTTAAGTATAACTTAGAAAAAAATCTTGCTCTGCCATCAAAGGATCTAAGGATCCTCAAATGCAAACTATTTTGCTTCAAGAGAGCATCAATACATTTGTGTTTTTACTTTTTTATATTTATTCTCCATTTATTCATATCATTTATAATTATTGTTAATCATTTATAACTATTGAATAATAAATTGTAACCATTTATATACTCATTTCCTTGATTAGTCATGTAAATTATTCTTTTTATGTAATTTTTCCATCGTTGTTCAGTCTTATGATTGTGTGGTTTAAAGGGATATTTGTCCTCGTGTACGAGATAAGAGAATGTCTTCATGGTTTTTAAATGTCACGAGACGATGTCGTGAAGCCGTAATTTTCCATTGCTATTGCTTGTGGTGTAATAACACTTGTTGGTTTAGTGTTTTTCAGATAAAGTATGAGCATAGAGACAAACACAACTAAGACTATTCAATCAACTCTGGTCCTTTTTTTTTTTTAATCATCATCACTTCATCTCCTGCTTCTGCTCTTCTCTGGCTTTACTCGGTCAACTTCTTGGCTGAGAGTACCAGACAGGACTCGTTAACAGATTTTGGGTATTAGGGACAATTGGGACAATTTTGGTGACTAGTTGTTCTAGTACAAAACATTTTCTGACAGGATCTGGTGTCCGGTGCTGGATCAGATATGTCTGGCATGGAGGCATGATCTAACACGATGATGCTCAAAACAGAGCTTTTGTAGCTAGAATGAATTTGCACTTGCGCATTTGCATATAGCCCTATTCGGATGGGACTAGTTTTACAGGGGGTCGTTAGAGAAATTTGTGTTTCACAGACGTACTTGTTGATTTTAATCCCGTCCGACTCTGGAATTATTACAGAGGTTGTGTGAGAAAAACAGACTTGGCAGAGCAAATTACCTACTGTTTTTCAGCAAACTCAGTGATCCTCTGAGAAAACTAATCCCAGCCGAAAGCAAATGTCTGATTTCCTGAAAAATGTCATGATATTTTTTTTCACAATGTATTTCCTTGTGTGTTTTGGCCAACGTGAATTACTGTAGTAGCTCTTACCGCACGCACGTTTTATATATTTGCAAAATAACAATAATAAAATTAAGAGCCAGATCACATAAAATGTTAAGACAGCCTATTGTAATATCAGCATCAGGTAAAATTACTCAGTTCATTTAATTAAATATGTAGGCCAACCTTTATGAAAATTACATAAAGGTTTACTACAAATAAATAACTAAAGTAACCACTAAAGGTTGCTATACTAGCCATATAGCTTCACCATGGTATTTGTAGTAAAACTGATTATAGGCTACTAATGGTAATCAATCCGAATGACTATACGCAATGCACGCATACAGAGCCCAGATGTACAAAACAGCCCCTCCCACCTCTGTAATAAACACGGAGATGTTAGTCCCGTCCGAATTGGTACATGAAAATTCACAGACGTCAGGTGATAAGAATCGAAATTCAAACGTAGTTTAGAAAACTAGTCCCGTCCGAATAGGGCTATAGAGTATGTTTCAGGGATAATGAAATAATGTTAAAAGATGACTTACCGAGCACAAAGTCACACCATCTTGCTCCTAGAACACCCCTGCTGCTCCTTGATTGTCTGAGCATTTTTGTTGGGGGAGATGGACTTGTGCTCCAACTTTTCCGTTTGCCTCTTTGTCTTCCTCCCTTGCTCTGGCTTTTTGGGGATGAGTGCAGCTGTATTGGAAAGTTAACTCTACTGGGAGGTGTCCCTCCCACCAAAACATCCTCATTCTCCTCTTGATCTGAGACATCATAGAGCTTTACTGTGCAAATGTTACATTCCTCTGTCGCTGACTTTGTGTTTGGGGAGTTGATCTTTTTCAGAAACACCCTGCATTCCTTTAGGGACTCTGGACTCCAAGCTTTGGAGCTGATTCTGTTCTGCTTTGAAATATTGGCAATCCCAATCATTTTCTGAGGAGTTTTGACTAGAAGGTTTAATGCATTTTGAACTTTCGTGACTGGTCTGGATGTCTTACCTACCAAGTTATGCATTTCTTTCCATAATTCTAGAGTCTCATCACCTGAAGTTCTTGTCCTCATCTGGCCATGAAACACTTTGTGTGCCATATCACCTCCTAATGTTATCCTAGGCCTGGTTTTAAACTTTAGCCTCGCTCTAAGCAGAGCTGTTCTGTAGACAATCCATGTGTTTCTAGACCAAGACGTTCGCTGCCTAACATCATGCCTCTGTTTAAATGATGTATTAAAAAGCTTTCTCTTGGCGTGTGACCTTGTTGACTTGGACAGCATTTCTTGTGCTTGTTTGTGCATTGATGGACTCTTTGGGACAACTTTAGCAAATTTTTTTACATGTTTCCTGAGTCTCTCTGCTTGTGGACTTGGGCAAACATTGCCTTTGCAATTAGGTCTGCTGAGGCTGTAGTGAAAGACATCCTTGGGATTTCTTGCAGTGGCCTTCTTTACAATAGCAAGGGATTGAGTTTCTGTGGACTGCATAAACCAAGTACAGAGCTTCTCCATATTATAGTTTTTCTCAAAAAGCATTTTGATGGCAGAAGCAGACTTCTTAGCAGAACCTCTGAGCTTCTCACAAGTTTTTGGTTTAAGATCTGATTTAATCTCTCCTGACTTGTTAGCCTCAAGGACATCTGATACCCAAGTGTTGGACATTAGCCTGATCCTCCTAGCTAACTCTTCATTTAAAGTTTCAGGTGATGCTGAGGTGGGCCACCACCTGAAGCCCTCATTTGATGAAAAAATTGAGTCCATCGAAATGGTAGAAAAACGAGCAATGTCTTGTATGCAACTGACATTCTTGGTCCTCATGGAAAGTGCATTTCTTGGGAGCTCTTTTTGCTCTTGTCTGTTCTTTTTATTCTGGCTGGACTCACAGCTAACCTTATTCAGCAGTAGTTTTCTTGACCTGCGAACCAATGCGCAGGATCTGGCAGTAGCGACAGAGTGGAGCAAATGAATGGAGGGTTTCCGTTCTCTAACAGAATGCCTCACTGGTATGAGCTGCCCTCTGGTATTCTTACTATGTTCTTTTGGTGCATCCACTATATCCTTGTGAATGTCAGTAGGAATGCAGATTGTCTTCTGCTCTTTGGAAGGTTGAATTTCAACGAGAAGAGTCTTTCTGAGCAGATGTGAATCTTTTGTGTCCCTTTTTATATGTATCTTTCTTTGCCTTGGTGACCCTGTGGTGACAGTGACAGAGATCCCAGAAATTTTGACTTTGGGAGGTCTTCCTGGCTTTCTTGACACTGCTGTGTCACTCTGTCTTTGACATTTGATGTTGCTGCTCGAAGAGACACATTTCCTGTCTTCAATAGGGATAACAAAATGGTGATCTTTAAGCAGTTCCTTGGTCATTTGATCATTACTACTAGTCTTTGCAGAACATGTTTCACTGTTCGCGCCACCATTTAATAGTTCAAAAACATGTTGCTGTTCTGGGATATTACTCAGATCTTCAGAAACTACTCTTTTTGCCCTTCTTGATCTTCCATATACTATGGTGATTTTTAGATTTTTGTTTCCATCATCCTTACAAGACATTTCTGTTGTCCTATGATTTACTGCACTGGAACCGGTTCTACCAGTTGAAGAACTCGAGTTGTTTGTTTTGGGTTTTGGAGGTCTGCCAATGGGACGTTTCACAGACTTCACAATATGTGGTCCTATTTTTTTGGGGCGCCCAGGACGCCTTTTTACAGGAGATGTTTGAAGTACAATTGGTAGTGTTTCTTGGATTTCATCTTCATTGTTTGAACAACTGGGCAATACTGCATCAAGTGAAACCACTTTTGGTGAAGTGCACTTGTTTCCACCATGTTCAACAGTTCTCCCTGGAGCTGATTCAAGGACTGAATCCTGGAAATGTTCGTCGATGGCACTACCTGCCCATGAGGATTCCACACATGGATCAAACATCTCTCCATGGGAATTTGAGCCTGAGGCAGCTGCTTTGAGAGTATATTTTACACCATCTTCACCTGTCACAGAGGAAACAAACATGAGCTTTATTGGACTATCATATTTCAGTCCAGACAAGCTTGCTTTAGCTTCTTGTGCACTCTCAGTGGTAATAAAGTTAGACATAGTTTCAGTAGGACTGTGTGCGTCAGTGTTTAGACTGTTGGTCTTATGGCGTTTGGATCTTTTTGATGGTGAAGTAGAATTCTGGCATGGTTTCCTTTTTCTTGCACTCTCTTTATCAGGATTCCTTCCATTATCCTTGTGCTCACACTGTGGCTCTTTTTTGGATGAGATCTCATCTTTTGATGAAGTTATGTTCTGTGGCACATCACGGTCATCTTGTTTATCCTCAGTTTGAAAAGGCTGTTTGTCACGTATATCACTTGGCCAGGCAATTTCTTCTGTAGCGCCAAGTGCTGTTGAGGTACTGTCCTTAGGGGAATGCTTGGTGAATATACTTTCTGAAAAACAGGCTGCAAAGTACATTTTCCGTGGCTCAGTAACATAGGAAGAGAAACGCTGAGGAGGTACAATATTTCGTCTGGCTCTTCCAACTTGAACAGTCAGATTTTTCACTTTATGAGTTTTTACTTTTATCTTCCGGTCACTATTAGTTGTTTGCAATTGTGCCCTTTCATCAAGATGCAGTGGTTCTTCAAGACATACATGTTGGGGTTGAGTTTCTTGGCTCTTTTGTTTATTCGTTGTCTTCTTAGTTTGTGCATGTATGGTTGAATTTTCTAAGGTATCTTTTACACGCTTTGAGTCCACTGTCCTGGGTATTCTGTCCAACTTTCTATAATGAGATTGTTCAACAGTTTTTAAGGACCTATCTCTCTCAAACCCTATATTCCTCTTAAAATATGATGGACTAAGTCTGGCCAGATCTCTCTTGATTTGTAAGCTTTGTCTTCTTGATGATGGAAGATCAGGAGACTTGCTCATGGCAACTAACGTTTCCAGTCTCTTACGGGAGCGTGTCTGAGGGGATCGCGGTTCGGTGGCTACATGCTGTTGTAAAAGCTCATTAAGGTTGTAATCTTTGTCACTACTGTTGTGTAGCACAGTAGTTATAATCTCTGTCAAATGGGTGTCGTCTGTCTTGGAGATTTGACTGGCATGGGTAAGAAGATTGTGTTCCTTCTCTGAAGGTTGGATACTTCTGAGCTTTTCGGAGACTCTTTCCATTAGATCTCCTATAAAAGCCCCACACTGGTTGTCATTCTCCTTCTCTGCTTGTGTATGCAACAGTACAACCTTTTCACAACATTCATCAGGAGATCCCACACGAAGAGGAGTGTTTGAGTACAAAGCTGTATCTTCATCCTCGGTTCTGTGAGGTAGGAGAGAAGGAGGTGCCATGTTTAATGACTTGCAGTCCTGAATTTGTAAGATACTGGACTTGACAGCTATTTTACAGTCCAGGTCCACTGGCTTTGGTGATAGTGGTGGTGGGGAGGGGCTACGGCTTCCTTTACATCTATTGTGAGAGTTGCAATCACCCTGATGGGTGATTCGACTTCCTCTTACATGAGAAATGTAGGTATGATCACCATTGTGCTGAAGTTGGCATGAAGGCAGTTTTGAGTGAGTACAACAAACAGTGGGGTTAGAACAGATATCTTGGCCAACACATGCCATAGATGTATTTTGGCAGGAATTTCCATGAATGTTCCTCAGACAGACGCATAGAGGAGAAAATGCACATGTTGGAAGCCTGCAAGCTGTTCTGCAACAAATGCCAGCAGTTACTGAGCAGTCACTTAATGAAAGTATTGGGGCCTCATTAAGTGATTTTTTATCAGCATGGCAACAGAGAGATCCAGCCTTAAACTGTCTTCTGTGAGCATCCCGCAGTGTTACAGAGATGTTGTAATCTTCCTGCATGTCCTTTAAAATATGATAGAGTAGCAGTCTATGATGGGAACAAAGCGAAGACAGGACCTTCTCCAACACAGTGACTCTCCAGACCACTGGAACTTTAGAACCATCTTCCTTCTCCAGTCTGGACCGGTCTTCCACACTTGGCCCCAAGGAACTGCATAAATAAATTGGGTTAAGTCATTATTCAAATCACTGACATAATTAGCTTTTCATGAATGTGAGCTGAGCTACACCTCTCATCTCTTTTTATTTTTTACTCGGTTATGTGCAATACATTTGAATTGGATTAAAAGATTAACAAAATCCTACCAAAGACATATTCCAGAATGATATAGTTTGCATAGCTGTATTTAAAAGAGCACTCCTTTCCTTTTTAAAGGCACCTCATGACACTGCACTGCATGTTATGTTATGTTATGGTCATATATATATGCAGAAATACAAATGTGTAAATGCCACAGATAAAGTAATATTCCACCTCTGTCAAGTTTATGCATGTATTAGAAATTTACAACAAAGTACAAACAACTCTGTACATGGAACAATTTTTTTATTGGTAACTTGAAGGCAAAGGATGGCGATTGTAGCAACGCTTACACTCAGGAAAACTATACAGAATATTTAATTATTTTAATCAAACCTGAATAATTTTGTTTCCTGATGAATCAATGTGTCTCTTGATAAAACCAATTACAAACCAACAACATTTGCAGGCAATGTGTCATCTATTTTGAAATTAAAATAAAACTACCCCAAGGGGTAACACAGATTTGTAAAAGGATGGAGGGAAATGTTAGAGGACTTAAAAAAAAAAAGTATGTAAATTGCACAGTTTTAAATGTAGGATATTAAAACACACTGGAGTAATATGCCTTCAGTATTTCCATCTTATTACAATTAATTTAATTCATTTTTTGATTAACCTTACCCTAATCCTGAAATGTTATAAATGAGACCACACCAAATATATTTCAGACACAAATACATGCTTAAATGACAAATTAGCTTTTAGTTTTCCCCCCATTTCAAGTTGATCAAAACATCATAAAGATTAAATATATATCAATCTGCCTGGAATTAAAAAAAAAAAAAAAAAAAAAAAGCCACGTTGAGAAACATTACAGGACATGAAACTCACTTATGCATGCAAGTGCAGTAAAGCATTTCACATATCAATGTGCAAGAGCAACAAAGTGCTTCAACACAAAACTAACACAACATTTAAACTTCATATTCTGATTACATCGAAAGAAATAACACACAACACAAATACAATTAGATATTAGAATGAGAAGGAATAATACAAAATCAATCAGTGCAACAAATATGCATAAATAACTGATTGCAAAATGATTCATATCCTGCACCCGTTATGAATATGAAATTACACATACTTGGAAAGGCCTAAATTGGTGATATTGATCTATTTAATGATCCATCTATAAATCACGCCAAACTGTTTTGAGAGGAAAAAAAAAAAAAAATTAAACCCAATTTAAATAATTTTGTATTATGCCTTTCTGATCTATAACCAGTCCTGAACATAAACTGTCCCCATAATATGGGGCAAAACAAACTGGCTTTGGATGAACCATATTTGGCTCTATAAAGAATCCTAAGGGTCCTTATTTTGATATAAAAGAACAGTTCTAACACGATCATGCGCTATATTTCAATAGGACTGTTGATACCCTGAGAATACTAATGTTTTTTGGACTGAAATTATACAGGACAATATTAAGTATAATGAGAACAGAAAAGAGAAATAACAGATCAGCATTCCCCAAAGGAAGCCTAAAAGTATCCTATACAATGAAAATGAGAACGCAGAACTGACGATATATATGTATATGATTTAAATCTGCATGGCATTAATGCTTACATGACCACCCTTTACATTAAAAGTGAAAATGTGCCTGTGACGGATCTATCCCCGAGAAAAAAACTGAAAGATTTAAGTTACATTGGTAATTGTGGTAACGGTATATAAATCCACAATACAGATTTTATAAGATCCACAGTAGTATATAAATATTTCTTTTTTTCTTTTTCCAAAGATTTATGTAAAACTGCTACTGGCCTGCAAAATAACTGAGCAGTAGCTGTAAGAGCAGGCACTGTGTTGTTATTTTAAGAGCTGTGAAGAACATTCAGGGTGGTTTGATAAATGCTTCTAAATTATAATTAAGAATATATCCATAAATCTGTTCTCTCTCTTTTTTTTAAAGGAAGAAGGGGAATTTAACTTTAAGGAACAACTAGGAGGTAAACCATTTACAGAACATTCACAACACAAAGATAAAGACATTAACATTGCATATCGAAATGTTAATTTTCCAAAGCTTCAATCACAAAATTTACATTTCAGCAACACTTTGCAAAGCACTAGAATTATACTTGTGAATCAGATAACTGAAAAAAAGATGCCATTCAAAGTCAGTGTATGGCAATATTTTTCATAGCAAGTACCAAACAAAAACCTGTATTACAAGTATGTGTGCAACTTTTGTAAAGTGCAACTGAATATATTCCAACTATACAACCTTCTAAACACAGTACAAAAAAAAAAAAAAAAAAAAACAAGGTCCATGCTATAAATATGGACTTGAGTTGAATTACCAGTATCATTAAATCAAACAGTTGTATAATAGGCCATTAAAAGTTATAGTAATCAGTAGCATGAACAAAACAACCAAGAGCAGCAAAACTATAGAAACCTGGACATAAAAACAAAGCAATTCAGAGCAGCACTTGAATCAGTCTTTGCATTTCAGTGCCATGGTAAGTGCATCATGAAATATGGACAAGGAGAAATTCTGATCCAAGTTCAGCAGCACTCTACTCTGAACTGCTTCATTCATGGAGTGTGTAAGTGGAGTGGCAAAATGACCCTGAAATATTTTGGTTTCAGCAAACAGATAATGCAAGGATGTCTTTAGTTTGAGGAACAACACGACATTTATAAAGAAGAAATTCAAATCTGAAAAGAGAATACTGAGTGAGGATTTCAGTAGTTCTAATTACTAAAAAAGTAATCTATTGTTCAGTGTAAAAGAAACATTCACTGAGACTGCCGTCAAGCCTTTTTTCCCCCCTGTGCATCATTCTGACATGCATTACATTGCATTTCCAACTTACCACATATGATTTGCTGAGCAGATTTGCAGGGGAAAAATAGAAAGGGGCAAGAAAAAAGAAAGCAATGTTGCGCGCGCGCGTGTGTGTGTGTGTATAAATAAAGTATTTGAACTTACCAAAAATAAATAAAGATAAAAAAAAAAAAAGTGCAGAATGTGGAAAGTCTCATCCACAAAAAGCCTGAGATGGTCCAAGCTTTCACTCCAATGATCTGGCAACAGTCCTGATTAATGTACTTCTTTAATACTTCATGAAACTGATATAATTACCTAATGTTATTTAATAAAACTAGCCAATAAGCTTAGTAGTCCACAAAAAAAGCGCTATTTACATAATAGTGTTGTTCCTTTGCTGGAGTGAAAACTCGTACCTATATCTACCCATTGCATATAAGGATGGACATCTCCCACTGGTGAGCTAAAAGAGACGTTACAGTCATGCTGTCACCAGGCTGTCAAACAGACACCATAAAAAATACTGTTGATAAGACTCTAAATGAAATGACCAGTCACTACAAAGACTAATTAGTGTGAAAGCTGCATACAACAATCATTAAGCTGAGATTAGCTTATGTATGAACAAAACCTGAATATTATATTTCTTAGTTTTAAAAGAGTAATTAAATTAAAAACCAACAGTGCTTTACAATATTTTAAATATATATATTCATATAGATATCCACAGTGAAACCCCTGAATAGATTTTTTTAAAGGCATGTTTTGTAACTTGATAAAATGTACCATTTAACCTGTGGTTGAGGATTCAAGTGTATCTTCCAAGTCTGAATGAGGTCCTGACTGCATGTTGTTAAAAAAAAAAAAAAAATCCATGTTGGCTGTACTTTAGGCGATGTTTAGTTAAAACCATCTCTAGGAAATAGTTGAGGTTTTGGTTTTGAGTTAAGACTGTTTGTAGGCAGTAGATGAGGCATTGGTTGTTGTCCCTGACTTTCCGGAGCCTGAGGTTGCTGCTTCAGGAAGGCGGAGCTTTTTTTTTGGTGGGGTCTTGAGCGTGCCCGTTCGCTCTTTGACTTTGTACTCTAGGGTGCTGTGTGGCACCCCATAGACGCCCTGAGCTTTCGACACGCTCATCTTCCCACTAATCACCATGGCTATGGCCTCCTCCAGGATATCGTGGTCATATTGCCGATAACGGCCCCGCTTTTTCCGTGGCTGCTTGTCTCGACGGTCATCATCTCCGGAGTCAACCACACTTCCAGTGACGCTCCCGCCAACGCTCCCGTTCTTCATGTTCAGACACAGCGGAGGCAGGTCACCCTGGAGTAGACGTGACTCGAGGCCCGAGTGGCTTTCGATCAAGCCCTGTTTAGGGAGAATGGTCTTCAGCTTGTGGAAAGCAGTGGAGCCATCAGAGGCTTTGTTGGCTTGGTTTACAGCATCCACCAGGCCAGCCAGATCCAGCTGGGCTTTGGGCTGAGCACTGAAGCGTACCTGAGGGATTCGGATGTGCACAGCAGGCCCAGTGGCAGGACTCTGAGGAGATGTGGCTGGCTCCGTACTGGCGAAAGGCCCGTCGTTCTGCTCCCGTAGCTGCGAGACCATCCTCTGCAAGGTTAAGTGGTGAAGGTATGACGAGGCAGTCACGGCTGCTGGGAACTTTAGCTCGGTGTGCTCTGGTGACGTAAATTTGCATTTTCTTACTTCGGACTGCTCTGACTGCGAGCGAGCCCATGCTGCTACCTTCTGCAGGACGAGTCGAGTGTCATTGGTTGGGCACACCGCCTCTTTGCCCCTGCCACTGTCGCCAAAAATCGATGGTTCCCCTGCCTTCCACTCTGGCAATAAGGCCTCTGTCTGAAACTGTAAGGTTTTCTGAGGTATCCCGTATAGTATGGCTGCTTTGTGAATGTCCAGTGATCCAGACCGAATATCTTTCAAGGCTTTAGAGAGCAAACCTTCTGCAAACTCAGAGCTGCGATCCAAATAGTCCTCTCTGATTGGTCTCCTAAGGGGAGGTGGGTGGGAGGATGAGAAACGAACGGGTGAGCGGACCAATGACAGGACGCACTCAGGGTCCACTCCTTTACTGCCTTGTCTTTTGGTAACATCACTCGCTTCACAATTGTCTGTATAACACAAAGCCTTTGAGCTGTTTGGGTATAAAACACTTTTTGTTTTTGGCCTTAGGTTGCAAACGATACTTCTTGGAAGGACAGTCTCTCGTCAATTGTGTGGAGAAAGACAAGCGCTTATGGGATTACTTCCAGTATCTTTGCAATGCAGATGCATTTTGTAAGACTCGGGTATCTATTTCTCATGTGAAAATAATATTGCATAAATCAACGAATAGATCAATAAACAAATGAATAAATACAGGCGGTACAAAGGAACAAGTAAAGCCCCTGACTGCTGGCAAATGTGACGTTACCTTCCAACAAGTTAGAAAAGAGTCAACCCTTTGGCAGTGCAACAAAACAGCCACTAAATTATACATAAAACACATAAAATGTATGAGGAGTAGAATTTGTTCACAAAACAATCAGATAGGATACAAATGAATCAAAGATTCAGAAATAAAATAAATATTTTCTGGAATAAATAGCTCATCAATATTACTGGGTCAAAATGTTACCATTTTGATACCAAACTTTTCTTTGGCTTTGGTAGGATGAAGATAAACAGTCAAGCACACAACTTGTTAAACAAAAGCTGAAGTACTCACCCTGAAACCTTTCTTTGAGTAGTTTCATTTTCTGCTGATGTGTTTTTCTTAGAGAGGTCAAGTACTCCAACTATGAGAGGTAATCCATGAAAAACAGCAATTAATATCAAGTTTGAGAGAAATGCACAGGATCATTGCAAGTAATGAAATATTCACACACTCTGTAAATTCACCCCGTTTATTCAGAGTTGTGTACCTTTCAATGATAAGCATAATTAATGGAAGTCAATAGACCAGATTCTCTGAAAAGAATGAAAAATGTCTTAATATTAACAGTGATCTAATATTGCAGAGCTACAAACTCCTGAATCTGGTCTCTTGGAGTTAGGGCTGAAACGTTTAGTCGGCATTATCGACAACAAAAAATTGTCGACAAATATTTTTGTCGTCGAGTAATCGTTTGATCTCACACGACCTAATGCAAGAGCCTACAATACTGCAGTTCGACCAGTGTGGCGCTGTAGCGCAAGAATGTAATTCAGCCCTCCTGGATGCCATTCAAGAGAAGACACACCTGAACCTGAGCGGCGTTTGATGAATATGTAAATATATATTGCGCGCTTTCCTCTCAGTAACAAAAATAAACACAACAAAAATTGACAGCAGTGTGAAAGCAGCAGTTAAAAATGCGTCTGATTACAACGATGTGGATGTTTGCATGAGCTCGGCAGTTCAGTACTCAAGTAAAGTCCATTCACATCATGTTTATTTATATAGTACTTTATGCAATAGATAGCCTTCAATCAGTAGCTTTACGGTATTAAACATGAAAACCCAGTCAGTGTCGCTTTCAGTTAGAATTACAACTTGATTTTCTGAAATAAAGCAGCTCTCCAGTGTGGAGCTAGCCAATGATAAAATGTTTTTATTAGTGGGAAAAAAATATTTAATTAAAGTGATAGTTTGTTTTACAGAGAGCAAAGCTTGATCTAGCTGAGGACTGCTTTGGTTATCATAACCCTATACGGTAGGCTATTTTAAGACATTATGTTTTGAATAAAATAGTTTATCCAAAGCATCTCATCACTTACAAAAGGGGATGTTAGGCAGAATGATGTGTTGCTTTTCCATGTAGCTAATTAAATGATGAGAGAGGTCTCTGTCTGTCATCTCATTTTGTGTGCCAAATACATCTATTTGTATAATGAATTGGTAACACTTTAACTAATGTTAACAAATGATACCTTATTGTAATGTATTAATTAACATGAATGAACAATACATTTATTAAATTCATGTATTAATCTTTGCTAATGTTGGTTAATAAAAATCCAGTTATTCATTGTTCATGTTAGTTCACAGTGCATTTACCAATGTTAAAAAACACAACTTGTGATTTTTATAAATACATTAGTAAATGCTGAAATTAACATTAACCAAGATTAATAAATGCTGTAGAAGTATTGTTCATTCTTAGTTCATGTTAACTAACGTTAACCAATGAACCTTATTGTAAAGTGTTACCAATTAATTGCATAATAATTGTAATTACATAATATGCTTTTCTAAAGCTGAATTGACCTTTACGTTAGAATATGTATAATTTAATATTTTAACTAATTGCAAAAGCTGAATAATCAAAGTCTACTGATTAATCAGTGAAATAATCGACGATTAGTCGATTAATCGTTCTAATAATCGATTATCAAAATAATCATTTGCTGCAGCCCTACTTGGAGTGAACACTGCTTTGACACTGTTTTTTAAAAAATTAAAAAAACTTTGATTACCTTGCAGGGCCTGAGAAGCTCGGCTGATGGTGAGGTCCAGAGGCCCATCAGGATCCGGTTGATGAGGGAGAAGCTCAGAGGTGTCACTTAGGCCATTCAGGCCCTCGTGAGCCTGGCTTTTACACGCATACTCTAAGGCAAACCTCCGAATCATCTTGCGCATCAACTCCTGCGCCACCAACGGTATGCTGGAATCGCAGCTCTGACGGAATTCTAAGAAATTGAACAATACAAACCTAGCTGAAGATCATCAAATTGTTCCTTATGTAAAAACACTTTTTCTACTTTTACTACATATTTGTCAACACAAAACAATGGATTTCAAGAATTTAGAGTTGATTAACTGAACTTGCATCACGCATGCATGGTGTACAAGTCAAACAACCATAACACAAATCTGAAATCTTGCTCTCTCTTTCTCTCCTCATTCTCTTCTTATCTGAAATCTTGCCCTCTCGTTCTCTCCTCATTTTCTTCTTGCTCCCTCCTTCTCTCTTCATCATACTTTTTGGACATTTTTCCAACACCATGGGCCAAATCAGGTAAAATATGACATGCAATACATTACTTAGGCATCGATAATCTGGTCCAACAAAATCACTTCTGCTCAAAAGAACCTTTAGGATTGAAGTATTGGGAAAAATAAAACTTTAGGTGGTCTTAATGCTATTATAAAAGTGCATAATATTGATTATTAAATTAACATTTCTTCTGTAGAGCAGTGGATCTCAATTAGTTCTGCTTTACAATCCAGATGTGGCTCATTAAAGTACCAAATTTATAACCAAAATTGTACAAAGGCAAACAAAAATCAGACATTAAACAAGTTAACCAGATAATTAATCTGGTCAATGAATTCACTCTTTCAAGAATTTCTAAGACTGATTCAAACACATAATTTGTAGATCTCATATGTGCTTTTGATAGCAGTACAGGAAATATTGCAGTGAAATGTTAACGGCTCATGGTGTAATATTAAAGAGATTTCATGGTATTGATGTCACAATATAGCAGTATTGACGATAATCAGCTACTCAGGTTAAAGTATCAGTTTTGATGTTAATATTTATTCATCAAACTGTTGAACTTGAGAGTATTTTCTCTCGTTATTTCATAGGGAGCTTCAAAGCAGACAGAGAGCGAGAGTCTTGTGCCCTGTGTTTATCAGTATCCTAATGTTCGTTGGGTAAAAAACAAAAACTAAAACAAATTCAAATTAATTTGATAAACACTCCCCTCCCCCAAACATTTCTACAGATATCACAATATACTGTATTGTGAATTCTTTTGGCCACAATAACTACGGTGTGAATAATCTAATATTGTGACAGCCCTATTTCACGGAATACGAAATTTTATTTGATGTTAAGTTTATTTTATTTTTGTTATTAAAAATAAGAACAAAGCAAATTATAAACAAAAACATACAAACAAACTAAAAATTAAATAAACTTACGATTTTCAGCTACAGTAGGTTTAACGTAGTAAGAAATACGCCTACCTACTACAGAAATTGAATAATCAAGTGTAACTGAAACACTCAGTCTTCACTGTTTGAATCAAATATGAATTAATTCTTACTAAAGATCGAAAAGTGATTCAGTCAAGAGCAGTGAGTGATTTTGTTATTTGATTAATATTAATGACAGCAGGTAAATTAGGCTGTTTAAGACGACTGCACGGATCCAATATACTGAAATGCATCCGATTTTCACAGAACTGTTTACGCAAATACTCCACACGACAGGCATTTTGCAATAAGACGCAAAAGAGATTTTGCGATCGCATGCCAGTTTTCTGTGCACGCGCTTCAGGTGTATGTCAGCGCTTGAGTGCTGCAATTACTTCTTTCACTGCTTATTGCGCTTACTAACTTTAAATAAACATCATGCCCATCCTGAATTTGTAAATCACATGCTATCTGAAAGAGGCGTTTCTGTGTGTGCTTCAGTTGTCAGCCAGCATGAGCACTGTTCTTTTTCATTGCTTATTGCACTTAATAGGCCTCATTCATGAAACTTTTATAAATTAAATTAGAAGTAATTTGTCCATAAAACAGCCCCTCCCAAAAAAAATCTCCTCCAGATTCACAAACGATTCATAAACATTAGATTTGATAGTTAAACATGTGTATGTTAAAGGGGTCATGACATGGGAAACCAAATTTCCCTTGATCTTTTGATACAGAAGAGGTCTTTGTATGGTTAATACATGCAAGTTTCATAACATCAATAAAAAAGCATTTATGTAATAACCCGAGGGCCAAGGTGATATCAGCTGGGCACAGTTGTTTGCATAAACACTGCCTCCAGAGCAACACATCGATATAGGCCCCACCCACTGGCGTTCAGCCGCTAACGGCTTGATACTTGATCATGCTGAGTATGAGTGTTGTGGCGCGTCAAAAGCAAATAGAAATTACAATCACTGCCAATATCTTGTCTACATTGGATACAGTATACAGATGCGCTTTCACTTTCTGACACAGTTCACTCGCTCAAGTCTGTTCGAGTTCACAAAGAAACATTTGTTGAAAGATGAGGTGGTACTAGATCTGACTGCAGCTGCATCAACCATAAGTAAACGATTTAATAATGCTTTGTCTGGAAACTGACAGTTTTATTTTGATTATGTTTTCAAAACACTAACATGCAATAGTGAGGGGACGCTGATACTGTTTCCTATGCAATGATGTTAGCCAACCATAACAGTGGCCGATTACTGAGAAGCCTTTAAAGGACCCACCCCTTAAAAACAGGCTGTTTCAGAGAGAAGTTCAGAATGAGGGTTGAAAATAATCATTTTTCCACATATTTGTGCGTTGTGTTTTTGTGCAAAAAACTTAATTAACATAAATAAACCTCAAGGAACATATTAAAATAATTTTAAAAATTCATGTCATGACCCCTTTAATGAATTCCAGGAATGCTGTGGAATCTTCTGAACTCTCTTCTCAGGTTTGTCTCCAGTATATTACATAAATGAAAAAGACTAATAGGCCAAATGCCTAACAATAAATATTAAATTAATCCACCAAAGTGTTTTTAGCCAGCTGAAAAGAAAACAAACAAAAAAAATAAAAAAGGTGCTCTTCTACAAACGGCCAGCTGGTGGCTCTTGGAAAAAGCTTTGGTGGCACAGTGTTTTTCCAGCTGAAATGCTTTTGTTGCCATGATTTGGAATATACACTGCAGTAACATATTACTAGAATCTCATTTCGAATATTACTTAATATAAAAATTAAATAACCAGCAATATTAACATTGTTGTTCAGTCAGTCAATTATACATCTGGGAAGCCATGATGGTGAGTAAATGAAGAGATAATTTATTTTCTTTTTTTGGTGTAGTATGCATTTAAAACGACACAACTAGAAAAAAACTGACAAATTTGGTTTCTAAATGTCTCTTGAATTTCAATGATTTTATGCACTTATTAATAAATAATTCACACTGATATATTGGATCTATGCAGTCAGTCCTAAAGTAACTGCAACCTAATATACCTGCTGCTGTCTGTGTCAATGCAAATCAAACAACAAATGAAAGAGAAAATCACTTACTGCTCGACTGAAAAACACAACTGCATATTTCCTTCATGTTGTATGTAAAAAAAAAAAAATATTGTTTTTTTACTTTATTCAATTTCTGAGTACTGTATCTCAAATACCTTGATATAATCAATCAGTTACAGCAATAAACACACATTTTTACGGCTATGACTACTTTGGCGCTCTTTATCTCATAATTAGACTATGAGACTTTAGTTGGGATTTCATAGGCAAGGTCACATGTGTGTCTGGATGCTAGGCACCAAGTTCAGCAGCTGCACTACAGAAAGCTGACAGAAACACTGAAGTAAAAATCTGTTGCTAGGGAAATGATACACTGCCTCATCTGCAATGGAGGCATTCCAAGTAGGAATGGGTATTATGGCCAAAAATATTATCGCAATGTTTATTTCTATATCATACAATATCGATAGTTATCACAATATTCATTTATCATTAATGGGGAAGAAAATGCTTTCCACATGTCTGTTAGATGTCTGTTTGTTCACAATTAATCTCCACAGAGCTACCATGAAATCTATTTTATTTTCCCCTAAATTCTGGATTCCATTTTATTTTGTCCTGGATCCTGTGTTTTATGATTCAATACAAATTTATCATAAAAAAAAAGGGGTCTAATTAAAATAATTAATAAAACTTTAATAATTAAATCAATCTTTTAAATACTCTTAAACATAAATGTAATTTACAACAAAACATTGCATTTGTATTTGTCAAATAAAATGCTGCACAACAACACCTTGGTTGTATGATATTCCTTAATAATATTATTATTATTAATTATTTATACTAGTAAGTATACTATAGTAATACATTTCTATTATTTCTTCAATTTGTTCACTGGACTTTTATTTTGATGGGCTGTTGTGGAAGGCTTTCCATTTTGCTTTCAGTTTCAGTGTGTATTTGACAGTAGCTTTGCTCAAAAGAAAGGGTGAAAAGTTGTGAAGTGACTCTCAGAGCAGCTCTGGAGAAGTTCATATGTTCATGTCCTTATTAATTAAGAGGCAGACGCTGAAAACAAATGTGTATCAGACAAAACCATGCAGTTCATTTATGCAGAACATACAGAGTTAGCCTATTAGCAACAAGCACTGACTGGCTGTTAGATTAATCCATATGAAGTAAAAATGCCCAGAGCTTATCATCGTTATTGACGTATTTTATCGCGAATATGATATTGTTTTATGGCCTAGCCCTAGTCTCTCACCGTAAACACAATTAATAATTTGATGTCCTATTCCATCCAGTGTAGATAAAGACTTTGAATGTTGCAAACCATGCAACATTTTTGCAAAAATGTTTTAGCTCATTTTGTTTATCTGTTTGTTTGAATCTTTAGTGTAAACTCACCATAAACAAACACACTGAGAAAAACTGCTCTACAGAGTTTAATGGTAAGCTGCATTTTATTGCATTAAGCATTGTTTTCCCCAGCTGTCTGGAAAACTACCAGAACAAACCTGCTACTAATTTTTGAATTATGACTCACCAGTTGAGAAGAAAAAAAAAAACTGCTCTGGACTAATCATAAAATAAGTAATAGCTGTCACAATGACTTCACTCCCTATGGATAATGGAAGTAAAAATGTATTTCTCACCCTTCTTACGAAATATAGCATTGAGGAATCGGTCCGCTTGGCACTGGAGTTTATCAGAGGTGGACAGGCCCTGAGGTGGGGGGGTTTCAGCAGGGGGTGGCGAGCCAGGCACGGCCACAGCAGTGTGGTCCTATATCACAAAAAAATAATAGTTTGTCACTGATCCCTGTGACATACAGCCCATATAGGTGTTAAATATAGTCTCACAGGTTTGAGTCGCCCTTAGTTATAATTAGTTTAACCATATATTATAAAGCAGTTCATATAAAAATGTCAAAACATGACTTTTCTTGCTAACTAACACCCCAGAATAAGCACACTTTTTCTGTGGCTTTTGAGGGTTGACTTACATTCAGTTTCTCTAGCTGCAGGTTGCAAAAAGAGCAGTTTGCATTCATGGACCAATCATCCACAGCCTCTGGTTCACACTCTGAGGGAGAATCATGAATATTCATCAACATCAAAAAAGGATGAATTTTCTAAGACCAAGCACGGATGAATATCGCCACACACAACATAAAACTCACCATCAAATATATTGAGATCTTGCTGCAGCCTTGGTCCATATATTCCCTCCAGTATACTTTCAAACCCTGAAAAAAAAGAAAATTTTTTATATACATACATATTTGTGTATAAAAAAATAAAAAATCCAAGAGAGTAAAAATTGCCCTAGAGGAAATTAAAAAATAAATAAAAATCATATACACATTCATATCTTAAACCTACACAGATCCGCCACAACCCTTCCCTGCCAGAAAGTGGTGCCTGATGGTTTTGTTAAAAGGTCTACAAATGTAAAATGTTTCTTGTTTACAATATTGGCTAATAAAAATTTATTTTATATGCAATATATAATTCTATGAAATGCTCTAACAACAAAAGCAAATACTCACTGCACACAAAATCATTAGTTGCAAGACAAGTATAGGCCTATGTAAAAAAAAAAAAAATCAGGTGGCCATAATGCTATGATAAAAGTGTAAATATTGTAGCTTATTTATATAAAAGTGAGAACAGCTAATATTTGCAGTGCTGCTGCATCGTATGCATGAATGATGCCCTTCACAGCTACATTCAACATTATGTCCTTAGAAAAAAACACACCCAAGAGCGTTACATTCTGCAAATATTTGTATACTAATCAATATTTTTTTGGTTGCATGAGTCTTTTTTCAAAGCAGTAAAGCTACAAATGACATTTTATGACGCAAAACATTTTACACATGTTTGATGAACCATCCTATTATTAAAAATCTAGTTTTAAACACGCCAAATCTCTGAATTTAACCTTAAAAACCTCAGAGGCCTTGACCTTCTCGACTGTATCCAACCCTTAAAACCATACAAATCACAATCTACCAAACTTACATTCTATTTAGATCAATTATATTCCGCTTAAGTAAAATAAATAAATAAATAAAAAATTAAACTCATTTTTAATTTGCACAAATTCAATATATAGTACCGTTTACAGCAGTGTATAAAATGCATGTCAACAGTTTCACAATAAACCGGAGGTTATTTAACTTAGTGGTCCGTTTATGCAGTAAACGTTAGTCATGTGAATCTGTGGATTTACGCTGAACACCGTGAACTCTGCCAAACAAGTGTTAACAACACTAGTTTTACCACATTTTAAGAGAGTAAGCTGGGTATCTATTCAACTACCCGTTTTCAAAACATCAAAAAACCGTTCAGTAATTTACTAAAGAAACACTCTCTAATGACTTCTTAAAACTCTAACGTTAATAGTTACTACTTTTGGACATCTCGACAACAATCTTGGGCAAAGGTGCAAACGACCAAATAATTCACGCAAGAGATTCATAAGCCGGACCCTAAAGATTAACTATTATTATAATACAATCACGCGGTCGTTTGTACATCGGTATTCGGTGCAGAAAGGGTCAGTGAGTGCACAGCTAACTCGGTTATCGAGGAATCAAGAAGTAAGGACAAAGAAAATGGAGCCGGCGGAGCTCGCTTGGCCGTTGTCCGTTTTTTCTGTTAGCTACAAAGGCTACCTCGGGCTCGCGCGGACCAAGACTCTATGTAAATGTTATTTTTGAACTTGACACACGCTCGCTTAGCAACTCCGAGAGCTAGCAGCGGCTGGGGGAGGGAGCTCCGCGAGAACCGGGAGAGAAAGAACCCGAGCGCGACACTGAGCGGATGGATGGTGCGATATGTCCGCTTATGGAGCTAACGTTAAGCAAATACGGCTTTTCCGAGCACGGGGTGATTTAATCTTACCGACACAGTGGATGAGTTTGTGTCGCCATGAGTCGAGTTCCCGCCGGAATCCTTTTCTTTCGGCCGTGCATCTGGAGCTCCGGCACTGGGTCGCCATTCTGTCCGTCCACCTTCCCCCCGGCTCTGAGCGTGACGTCACCGCACGTCATCCATATCGCGGCTCCGGTTGATTGACACGTGTCAGAACAAGCTAGGGGCGGGGCTTAGCGATGTAAACAACCCCCAGTGTGTGCCTTTATTTTGTAAGATTGCTATGCGCTGTTTCAGTTACGAAAAATTACAGTAGCTGCTTGATGAACTGAATGCAGTGTACTTGAATACCAGCAGTGTTTAGTTTAATTTAATTTAACGCTGTAAGGTTAAGTTGACATGTCTGCACCTGTCATCTAGAACTCTCGTTAATTAATATTCTTCCTATCAACCTCACTGGTGATAATCATCAACCACACAATTGTACAAGACCTTTACGATGTGTGCATAAACTATCAGCACTTATGTAACAGTTTGTAGCTTACTGTTTAATCATCAACCACCAGAAGCTGATTATAATGGTAATTCTGTGCTAAAATGGCTGCTGGTTTAATAATACTGTAGAGGTGGCAGAGAAAAGCAGCTTTACCAATCAGGAGAATCAACCAGATATTGCATTATATCGAGTAAAATTTAAAAGATAAAATTGTGGGTACATTATTTTCATCATTCAGTTGAGCGCTATGCATTTAACTGTGGTGAATCATGAATTATAAATCTACAGATGTGTCCTTTTGTCTTTACACTTCAATATGTTAACATTAAACCTAATGTGTGCCCCTCCCCCATTTCACTAAAGTGACACTCACACACACACACACACATACACACTTCTAACGAATGTATATGAAGTCCAACTGTCCAGAAAGAGGAAGGCACTCAGAGAGAACAGATGGAGTTAATGCCCAGCTGAGCATCTATGTCTCTCTCACACACACACACACACACACACACAGAGAGAGAGAGAGAGAGAGAGAGAGAGAGAGAGAGAGAGAGAGAGAGAACATATCTGTTTTACTATTCAGTCTGCTGCTTCTAATTCAGATGCACATGCAATTGATTTTATATTCCCCTTCTCCATTTTGGATCAATATACAGGTCATATATCAAAAGTATCGATCAACATGTTTTAATTTTACAAAGTGTCCATGTGTGTAAAATCCATGCTGAGTGTAATTTGAGGTCATTGTGAACTAATTTTATCCCCTTGGATATCAGTCTTTCTGATATAGCTTTCACACTGCATGCATTCAATCAATCAATCCCACATGACTATTACTGCATGACTTTCGGTTTGAACCTCAAATCTCTACCAGAACCACTGAATCCATTTTGGAAACTATAATAGACAAACAAAATTGGGGGGGAAAAATCTTAGCCTTATGAATAATCTCTCTCTCTATCCTGTGCCTTGTTTGCTGTTGGTAATATTCACCAACATAGTAGCTCATATGTTCTGTAAGTGTTTTATTTAAACTCAGAACAAATAATTCAACCAAATAATTAAATGATTTTGTATGTAGCAGACTGAAGTATGTGTAGCATTTTTTTCTTTTCTTTTTCTTTTGACTATTTTTATTGTTCAGTATTGGAAAGACATTAAAACATGTTCCAGTTCTCCAATAATTTCGAGCTTTGCCATATAACAGCTTTGTTAAAATGACTTCTTGCATGTATTTGGGCATCTTTTAAATTGCACAAAGCCCTTTTAACTAACAGTAAAACAAATAGTGCAGAATTTAAAAAAGAAACTGATTTATTGCACACACATATTCTGATAACATTTTAGATGACTTCCCCCTCATTTTATAAATCCATACCTGTATTTGAAGTCTCTCTGAGGAGGTTTGACTTTAATTGTGATTACTTTGAAGGAGTCAGGCATACAGTATAAAGTCATCTGATTCATCTTGGTCTTGTTATTGTACACACACTGCTGATTCCCTGTAACCATATATTCTCTAATTCTAATGAGTTCCTGATGAAAAGAGCTCTTTTAGGTCGGTGGCAACCATGCCCCTCCTCCACAGCTACCATGGCTAAAGGTCTATGTATGTTCATGTGAGGGGGAGGTAAGAGCAGCATTGTTCCATTGACAGGCACATTCATTATTGTAAAGGATTGTATCTATGTAAACCTTACTGTTAAATAGTCTAAAAATGGCATTGCAACAACCAAGACATACAGTCCAACTCAATCTCATGACAAATCAAAACTATATTAGACAGTGGCAATTTTGTATGAATTTGGATTTTTAGAAAAAAGTAGGCATGAAGGTCCACTCCAACCCCACAACTCGAAACACAATGTACAAAATGTATTTGAGATAATACAAATTATTCACCAAAATTAGTCACCAAAACATACAGTAGTTAAACATTACAATGGAAATCTTACACATTTGATGCTTTACAAAAAAAAAAAAAAAATATATATATATAGGAAGGGATAAAATGTGGTATAGCTCATATTATACAGTCAGATCATATGCAATGCATATCAGTTCCAACTGCATGGCTTCTGTACTGTATATTTGAGGTAAGATGAAAGAGAGTCAAAAGGGGAAGGGCAGAAAAAACAAACAATTGAGTGAGTGAGTGAGAGAGAGAGAGAGAGAGAGAGAGAGAGAGAGAGAGAGAGAGAGAGAGACAGAGAGAGAGAGAGCGAGAGCGAGAGCGAGAGAGAGAGACAGAGAGAGATGACTAAATGGTTGTATATGTCCAAATTCAAATTATTTTTGAACAAAGAGACTCTGTGAGAGCTGTATCTCAGTGGGTTGTACACATGCTCACAACATGCACAAGCTGTTGGCTCAAGGGATACAGGTTTGAGTCTCTTGGGGGGAGGGGGGGTGTCTGGATGTCCTCAGTTGGCTTTAAGATTGAAGAACCCTATAGACATGTGTGGATTGATTGATGAGTTGGCTATGATTACAAGGAGTACTTTCTTCTGAATGTTTGCATCCAGAAAGGCAAACAACCAGGCTGAAAAAAAGCTTTGTATGATTTTGGTTACAGTGAGAAGCCGTGCACCTCTATGTGCTCAGTGAGGTTATGGCAGTGAAGACAGGAGAATCTTGTAGTCCAGGAGGATGAGGACAGATGATTTGGAATTAACTCCTGCCAGCTGATTCATCAGCAGACAACAAGACATTTTCTGTGAAGTATCTGCCTTTGAAGCCAGGTTGTTATTGAAAAGGATGTTTTTTTAAGAAAAAAAAAACATAGTAGATTGAACAACTCTTTGGATTGTCTTGGACATGAAAATTAGGAGAAAGACTCGTCTGTTTTGGGGGGGGGGGGGTCTGGAGGACAGGTGTGAGGATGGTTCAAAAGGAGAACTTGAAAATATCAGTCTCCATAAGAAGAGAAAAAAGAAGGATAGTGAGCTGCATGTTGACGGTTTAATAGTCTCCACCTTCAGTGAAGAAGTGGCAAGGTCATCAACAGTGAGAGAGGTGGAGGAGAAGGAGGAGGAGAGAGAAGAATGTTGTGAATAGTTGGCAGTGTGTCTGAAGTGTTGCTGATCTTGTTGTGATACAAAGTGACCTTGGTAACAAAGAAAGAGGCGAAGAGAGGAGAGGAGATTGACTGAACCTGTGGATTTTCTTCATAAGCCCTGAGTATCGTCATGAAGTTTATTAGATTTTCTAGAATTGCTGACATCATTGAGGAGATGGGTTTTGGAAGGAAGTCAAACAATAGAGTATACATTAATTAAACATTTCTTCAAAGTCTATCAAATGAAGAATAAAGAAACACATTACAAGTACCTAAGCATTTGGTTAACGTTGGTTTGTTTTCTTTTCCTTATCAGTGTTGCTGTGACAGGTCTTTTCTGCATTTATACTGCAAAAAAAAAAAAAAAAAATTATACTTTGTCCCGTCTGTTGCTTTGGTTTTCAATACTATCATCACACTTTCAGGAGTGACCACTAAACGATAACTGGCACAGTCATTTACATCTTATTGCTCTTCTGTTTTTGCAATGTTTTTTTTTTTTTTCTTGAATGATTGCTGAACTTAACTGAAGCTAGAAAGGCCTGCAATTATTTTAGAGTTTTCAGGAATGTTTAAAAAAAAAATCTGAAGTAAATATCATTATGTTCTTGTTTTATGGAGTCAAAGAACATTTAGAAATGGCTTCGTAACCCTTTCCAGACCTGTAGAGGCTTTGTGGTGATGGCTCTTCTCTAATGAAAAGTTCAATGCAGTATGTGAATATGTTCAATGTTTAAAAGTATTTTATTTTTTAAATTACAAAAATGAGTTTTTATTTAAGTTATGTCTTGTGTTTTCTTACTTTCTCTGGTTTGATTTGTAATTGCATTTGATCATATGAACCATTCAGTCAAAGAAAAGAAAAAAGTTAACTGGGGCAAATGTAGTAAAACTGCAGCATGCAGCTATAACTTTTTTGTTACAAATAAATAATAACTGAGAGAGCAATTCTGTTCTCTGATCCATGTGACAAGATCTTACTGAGCAAACATTAGAGATAAAGGCAGTAATGTTACTTATTTAAAACATTTACGTTTTAATTTGGTCAGAACAAAAGCGGCAGAGATGTTATTTACATGTTCAAATTACATTTTTTTAAGGTATATACCTAGTAGGACGTACATTGGAGATAAAAATTTACAATTAGAACAACTTACAATTTCCTAAATTCCGAGATCACTGATTAGTCCTATTTGAAGTTACCCTAACAGGAGTAAAAGCGCAGTTTTTAAGCATATTTCATGATTTCTGAAACACAGTATAAAAATGTCAATGAGAATTTGAAAAAGAACACTGATCAAAATTAGAGAACACTTTCAGATACCTCCCAGTTATTGGTGTTAATCTGGCAATTTGTTCTAATTTCCTTAATTATTTGACAAACCCTATTTAACTGGTAGCCTAACAGTTTTCACTGATTTTGCAAGATGGTGAGCTCTAGTGTGACTGAAACCCTCTGACAGCAGGCTGTCCAGATGAAAGCCAATAGCAGCCATAGCAAGAGAAGTTGGTTTTTCTAGAATATTGCATCTTTACAATGTCACTAACTCATTCAAGTCCCCCAAAATGGCTGGTCATCCATGAAAGACAAATGCATGATAGGACAGCATAATGCAGAGATCTCAATGGGCAAGCGGTTCAACACTGCAGCTGGAATTGCTTGCCAGTTCAGTGCTGAACAGGGTGAGGATCTGTCTCGATATACAGTGTCTCAACCTTTAAGAGAATTTGGACTGAAAGCCCACTCTGCAGTGACCAACCTCTCATCAGTAGAAAGAATCAAAAGGCTAGACTAACCTTTACTGAGTAGCATGTTGTGTGGACAGAGGAGAACTGGTCCAAAGTTCTCTTCAGTGATGAAAGCAAGTTTAATTTATTTGGGTTTGATGAGAAACATTATGTTCGTCATCAAACTGGGGAAAGACTGAAACCAACATGTGTAAAGAAGTCAGTGAAAGGTGGAAGAGGAAGTGTCATGCTGCAGGAGTTGGGCCTCTTATACAGATACATGGCAGAGTGAATGCACATGTTTATCAGAACCTCCTGCGGGTCCTACCCTGTGTTAATCGCCCAATTAGCCAGCAATTTTCATGCAGGACAATGCCCCCTGTCACACAGCAAAATGGGTAAACCAGTTCCTTGAAGCTGAAAACATTGAAATAATGAAACAGCCAGTTCAAGTCCTGATCTAAACCCAACTGAAAATCTCTGGAAAATCCTTGGTGACAAAGTTATGGCTAAGAAACCCACTACAGTCACCAAACTACGGAAGAGACTGGAAGAAGAGTGGACCAAGATCATACCAGAGTATGATGTCCTGTTGCCGCAGATGTGCAAAGCAAGGGCCTCTACACTTCCTACTAATTTTTGACTCCTGTAACCTTCAGAAATTTTAGTTGTATTCTTTCTTCATGTTACAATAATTGCTGTCCTCTAATTTTGATCACTGTGTTTTCCCACAAAATAAAGGGTTTTTGTCGAAGTGCCTTGGTTATTTTGTAAAACACTGTTCTAATAGCATGGTATAGCCACAACTAAAATTCCCTCAAATTTTGAATGATAAAAGATTACATTATTTCTGAAACAATCAAATGTTCATAAATTGTTCTCTAATTTTGATCTCCACTGTCTGTGGATGTACAGAGACAGATGATCACAGATTCATCCACACACGAGCAGTGCCAAAGCACAACCAACGTAAAAAACCTCAAGTACCTATCTCAAAAACCTCAGCAAGTAACTTGAGTTTTCATGTTTCAAACAGAGACGGCGATAGAGAGGAAAAAGTTACCCACTGCTTAAGTAATTTTTGTGTTTTTAAATATTTTTTTATGTGATTTGTTTGATGATTGATGGGAAACACAGATTCACTGAACCTGACCTTAAAACTGGAGAAACAGCAGGGCAGAGAAGGAAGGTTGCATCCTTTTATAATTTATATTGTATTATTGTGTATTTTTTGAATATGAATGAGCTTTTCATTGTGCGTGCATGTGGACTCACTTGTTTAATTCAAGAAGGATAACTGACTCATAGATAAAAAAAAAAAGAAATAAAATAAAATAGATTTTTTTTCTTTTGAATATTTAATTTATTAAAAACAATTTGCCCTGCCAAGAGAAGGGTACAGGAGGATACAATATATATATAGACATTTAGGGAAATATACACATTGCAAGAAATGTTGAGTGTATCATGCAATAGTTCAAATACAGAGTAAATTGTAGTGAAGATGCGATAACCTTGAATGCATTCTTTTATGCCTTTCTGTGGCCTCACTCTCTTTGACATACGAGTATAGAGCCCCACGGGTTGTCTGATATCTTCACAGATAAAAACAGATTCTCCCTCTGGAAGGGTTCGTTTGATCTCCAGTGCCTTATCTCCTTGGTAACCACATCTGCAGCAATTAAAAGGTCTCTTTAGAGTTGCCCTAGTGTGTGTTTTACTTTAAGATCACTGGGGTATGCCAAAAGTGGGCTAGATATTCCAACCACTCCTTTTTATCGCTGCATTTAAGAAGAAAGATGGAGTGATAGAAGACAGAAAATAAAGGGACAAGTTGGATTTGGAAATTAGATTTATTAAAACATATCAGAGCCACCTTAGATTAATTTGAGATATCTTTAGACTGGCATTTTAGAGCAAAACTGTAAGATTTATGTAAGAGATGAAAGTTAAAATAAAGCTTGTTGAAATCTGAATGATGGAAGAAAATAGTTAGTGGATTAATAAAACAGATCTGTGTAATTATGGGCTATTAAAACAGCATCCTGATGCATTACAGCATAAATTACACTATAGCATTTACCTCTATCATGTTACAAAGTTCTTCTCATATCTTTTTTTTTTCTAAAAAGGATGTTGAGCCACTGCAAAACCAGGAAAAATATTGGTGTTTGCTCTACTCAAGCGAGAGCTAAATTCCATATTAATGGCTGCAATTGATGTGGTTCATAATGTCAGGTCTTCTTGCTGCGCCATCTGCTGGCCGGCGTAAAGCTCTGCAGGATCTAACAGTGACAAAATTTACATTTGTTTTCTACTCAAGTTTAGCATTTGATTCAATCTCAAAATGCTGTTGTATGTTGTCTGATGCAATCAGAATATAAATCATATTTGGGCAAATGCATGGTAATGTATAAATCACTCAAGTTTATGTTAAAAATGAAGAATTTCAAGAATTTTGCCTTTAGAATAGGTAATTTCGAAGTAATCCACTGAACAGAAATTCAAAGAAATTAAGAATTTGGCAATTTCAAGGACTGGAACTATGTAGAACTAATACAGACCAACTGTCAGCCTTGTGTCCTGTGTTTTCCTCCCTCATGTTTCTTTATTTGGTCATGTTCCTGTCCTTGTTCAGAGTGATTATTAGTTAATTCAGTTCAGCTGTGTGTGTTCATTAGCCTGTGTGTTTAGTTCAGGGGTGTCAAACTCAGTTCCTGGAGGGCCGCAGCCCTGCAGAATTTAGCTCCAACCCTGATCCAACACCAAGGACTTGATTAGCTGGATCGGGTGTGTTTAATTAGGGTTGGCTCTAAAGGGCTATTCAATTATCCAATCTTTTTCTGGGGGGCCTATAAAATTGGAAATTAAATTCAAATGCATATTCAGCAGTAAAATTAACTAATATTACCAACAGTAACATCTATAAAAGGTTAACATTAGTGCTGTCTGCCATTCAATTAAAATAAATAATTACACATTTTTCTGTAATTAAAAAAATGTGACTAAACGCATATTAATTTATTTGTGTTGTCAGATTTTCACACTGAACTAACACTGAAATGAATATAGAAACAACATATTTAAAATATGTGTTTAATGGCATCTTTTTACTAGCCTGTTATTAATGACGAAGTATTATTGATACAAATACAGTAATGTTACTGTTGTCTCTATTAAATAAAATTTTCCTTTAATTTTAGCCATTAATTATAGCCATTTAATATTGCAGTATTATTGACATTTTATGATATTATTTTTAACATTTAATAGGCTTTGAAAAATATAACAACTTTTTATAAGTGAACTTAAAACAATCTTCACATAAACTATAAATTGTATGCATAAGCTATATTGATTATTCTTTATTCAAGCAACAAAAGTTAATCAGCAGAGCAGTCGAGTGATTTCTCTTTTTCTTTAGATCTTTGATTTACATCAATCACAGCCTGCAGCAGGCTTCACTTTAAAAGCAGCGCTGTTTCTTTAATAACACCTGATGCAATGTGACACATATTTTGAAGCTTTTCAAAACTGCTGTCTATTGTTATTGCGTCTCTCCCATTTATTTTTGGCTGGCCTGGGCCAGTGATGCCACCTTGTGGACAAACTAATTAGTGCAAGAACAATTCAAGGCGAATGTGCAACCTGCGTACTCTTCCTCGGGCCAGATGAAGATGATTGGAGGGCCGGATTGGGCTAGCGGGCCGCCAATTGAATAGCCCTGAGCTAAACTCTGCAGGGCTGTGGCTCTCCAGGACTTGAGTTTGACACCCCTGATTTAATTACTTTTCGTCTGGTCTACTCGTTACTCCCAGTGTTCCTGTATGTCAGCCCTGCTTGCCTGTTTATTAAAGACTGTTATTTTGAAAGTAATCCTCGTCTCTGTGTTCCTCGTTCCTGTGTGCACCGTGACAGAAGGCCAGACCTAAAACAGAAAGGAAGCGGCGCCGCCTTTTCACAGTTTTGTTTTCCGTTTTTGAAAGTTTTTTGCTGTGTGTTTTCCTCACGGCATGGAAGTCACCACTCGTCCTTCCGCTATAGCCCACGGATATTGTGTGGGAGGTTGGCGGGATCACCGAAAACGCTACGAGTCCGCTGGCCGCTTGTCAGTCAAGTCTGCCGGTTTTTCGTCTGTTACAGTTTTTTACAATCATTAGGACACATCTCTCAATACTAAAGTCACTTTTTCAAAACTCTTCTCACAGTGAGCACAACAGCAGTCTGTGTGAGCTAAACTGTGGATCATTTTTCATTGCTTTGGCACAACATGCATTCATTGACTACTTCTTTCAAATTCCATGAATTCTTTTCTCATTTCGACACAACCACTGTCAAAACTCTGTACCTACAGCCCAGTTTGCACACGTTTACATACTCTTTTCAAAATTGTTAAACTTGAGTTCAAAACAATAACATAATACAAAACTGAATAAAACAGCAATTTTCTGCATTTCTACAATAATATTTTATTACAGTAAAATATATTTAGAAAAAGAAAATGAAATGCTATCAAAACCGTTGGACCAACTACAGGTGATTCCTTTTGTAGCTGAAGACCTACATGCAGAGGTGTAAAAAGTACTCAAAACTTTTACTCAAGTGAAAGTACAAATACTCAATTTTACTCAATTAAAAGTACAAGTATCTGGCCAAAAACATACTTGAGTAAAAGTAAAAAAGTACAACTTTAAATTGTACTCAAGTATTAAAAAAGTAGAAGTACTTTCTTTTCTGACAGATATTCAGAAGTTTGGTTAAAGGGAGAAAACAAAACAAAATGCAATGTTACAGGTCTCGTATATATAGTGCAACAACAACAATTAAAATGCAGGACAGCGGAACACAGACAAAAAAATACAGGGAAAAGGATAAAAAGGAAACTCCATCCTTTCCACCCTCATGCATCCCATGTGACATTAATTTATCAGATGAACACAAACTAAGAGTTTTAGAAAAAAAATTATGCATATGGGACATCCAAAAATGACACTTCAAAAACTACACAAAGTGAATATGACAGTAACGCACGCAACCCCTGTTAATGAATCAGTGTCTTCTTAAAGGAACACTCCACTTTTTTTGGAAATAGGCTCATTCTCCAACTCCCCCAGAGTTAATAAGTTGAGTTTTACCGTTTTTGAATCCATTCAGCCGATCTCCGGGTCTGGCGATAGCACTTTTAGCATAGCTTAGCATAGATCATTGAATCCTATTAGACCAGTAGCATCGCGTTCAAAAACGATCAAAGAGTTTCGATATTTGTCCTATTTAAAACTTGACTCTTCTGTAGTTATATCGTGTACTAAGATCGGCGGAAAATGAAAAGTTGCGATTTTCTAGGCTGATATGATTAGGAACTACTCTCATTCCGGCGTAATAATCAAGGAACTTTGCTGCTGTAACATGGCCGCAGCAGGCGCAGTCATATTACGCAGCGCCTGAAAGTAGTGCCCGGTAGCTGGGGACTACTTTCAGGCGCTGCGTAATATCACTACGCCTGCTGCGGCCATGTTACGGCAGCAAAGTTCCTTGATTATTACGCCGGAATGAGAGTAGTTCCTAATCATATCAGCCTAGAAAATCGCAACTTTTCATTTTCCGCTTGTTCACAAGTGGCTTGGTAGCCCTTTTCCTGAAGACGTCTGAGCGTGGTGACTCTTGATGCAGTGACTCCAGCTTCAATTCTCTCCTTGTGAAGCTCTCCCAAGTGTTTGAATCGGCTTTGCTTGACTGTATTCTCAAGCTTGCGGTCATCCCTGTTGCTTGTGCACCTTTTCCTACCCAAATTCTTTCTTCCAGTCAACTTTGCATTTAATATGCTTTGATACAGCACTCTGTAAACAGCCACACCTTTCAGTAATGACCTTCTGTGACTTACCCTCTTTGTGGAGGGCGTCAATGTTCGTCTTCTGGATCATTGCCAAGTCAGCAGTCTTCCCCATTATTGTGGTTTCAAAGAACAAGAGATACCCAGAATTTATACTGTAGGGATGGTCATTTATTCAAACTCAAATGTAAATATTCTAATATTTTGAGATACTGATTTTTGACTTTCATGAGCTGTAAGCTCTAATCATCAAAATTAAAAGAAATAAACATTTGAAATAGATCAGTCTGTGTGTAATGAATGAATATAATATACAAGTTTCACTTTTTGAATGGAATTAGTGAAATAAATCAACTTTTTGATGATATTCTAATTATATGACCAGCACCTGTATATTACACAGCTAATGGCTCTATCAATACAGAACAAATAATGAATAAAACATTTTTGTGAAAATGCAACTTTGTTACCTCAATATGCTTGCTCGGATTTGATGGTGAACTTTTCAAGCCAGACATTTACCTGATGAAAGTCATAAATGAAGTAGAAATATCTGTGCTTGATGCATGAAACAATGAACATTGGTTGACACACACGTTTGAGCTTCCGTTTACCATATTTAATGTGCATAAGATAAAATAAAAATGTAATGTACTTTTCAAGATGAAATAAAATTGTGAGTAAAAAGTACTGTTTTTCTTCAGAAATGTAATCAAGTAGTCAGTTTAAATTGTACTTGAATAAAGTACAAATCCCCCAAAATAATACTTAAGTAAAGTAATCAAGTAAAATTACTCAAGTATTTTACACCTCTGCCTACATGTGTTACTCCTTTACATAATTTCATCATCTATAAAAAGTATTTGCATTGAATAATCTGCATTGTGATGTAAACATGGACCGAGCCAGACATAGAGAAGTGGCTGAAAGAGCAAGAGGGCGACGTATGCGTGGTGGAAGAATAATAAGAGGAAGATCAAGAGCTGTAGTCTCAGATGAGATCAGGGCAACTATAACTGATCATGTAATAAATCATGGTCTTTCAATGAGAGAGGCTGGTCTGCGAGTGCAGCCAATTCATCACTAAACACCAGTGACTTGTACATATGGGTACAGTTATTTTAGACACTTCCAAAACTGTTGCAACAGAGATGGAAATACAATTTTTAAATAAATGAATTATGTTTCCATCTTCGTTGCCACAGTTTTGGAAGTGCTTTTTCTGTTCTAAAGAAGGGGCATCCCAATACTTTTGTCCATATAGTGTATGTACAAGTCATTGGTGTTTAGTGATGAGTTTTTGGCTCAAGGTCTGCATTTAAAGTCACAGCAGAGCTGTTCAGCTTGGATTAGGACTTGGCTTTCTGCAGACCAGTCAAGTTCTTCCACACTGACTCAATCAATCATTTCTTTTTGAACCTTGTCTTATTCACAGAGGCATCGTCATGTTAGAATAGAAAAGGGTCCTGTCCAAACTGTTGCTATAAAATTAGAAGCAAACAATTCCCCAGAATATCATTACATGCTTAAAAATTAAGATTTGTACTCATGGAAATTACTAAAGTAGTCAAACCTGTTCATTAGAAGAGGGTGACCCAATACTTTTGGCAATATAGTGTATCAGCAGAAGATTGTCAGGGATGGATCAGGCATGCCAAAAGATTATTTCCTAGGTGTATTGCCTTAGATGACATACGAGATGTGGATGAGAATCTGTGGCCAAATGCAGTACGTAGAGTTGATTAGGATTCCTACAATACAATATATACAAATGTATATACAAATTCTTGAATTTTGGAATAACTTTGAAAAGTAAAAAAAAAAATATATATATACATTGAAACATATAGCATCATGTCTAATTCATTCCTGTAACATATATTTTGCTGTAAACAGTAGTCCTAAGTAGCTGTCCTTCTTTTACAGAAGAAAACATTGTTTAATGTCACCTGATGTTAGTGTTTTTTAGGTCTTACTTCTATAGATGACCAAGTGTGTTTGTTAACTGACAACCCTTGCTAGTGTTATGAAAGAATGAGCTGGTCTGAGACATATATGAAGTGTTTTGATAGTTGTTGTGCATTTTGAATGTGGAATGAACTGCTGGGACAAGCTGAAAGCTGGTTAGGAGAAGTGTGTGAAGAGTTTTGAAAAAGTGACTTTAGTATTGAGAAATGTGTCCTAGCGATTGTAAAAAACTGTAAGCCCGCCAGCTGTGGTTAACCCAAGCCCGCCGGAAGCTCATCAGTCAAGTTCACCGGCCTCTCATCAGTCAAATCCGCGGGCAGCCGCTCGCTCAAATCCGCCGGCTGTGGCTCCTTCAAGCCCACCGGCTGTTCCGATGTCAAGCCACCAGCTGCAGCTCCCTGCAGTTCCGTAGTTACGGCCAGGAGTGCTGTTCCCAGTGTCCTGACCAAGAGTCCAGTGTAGGCTCCAGCCCCTGACGAGAGCCAAGTCGTTTTAAAGTCTTGTTGTGTCCACAGGAGCAGTTTTAATCTAGTCTTGTCTTGTCATGTCCATGGAGACTCGTCTGGGACTCGTCTGCTTCTGCTCCTCTTGTCGCGGAAATGGAAGCAGTTCCTGAGCAAACCCTGAAAGAGGCCTCAGATTCCGAGTCTAGTCCAGTGGGGGCCCCTGTTCCTGTTGATTGTCGTGTTCCTGTGTGTCTAGCCCACGGAGGGCTCCTGATACCCCGTAAGCTGCCCCATGGATTTTTTCGGAGGAGGTAGTAGAGCTCCGGCTGTAGTGGCCAGGCCGAGGGACGAGGCCACGGCCACAAAGACCCCCCGCCATGGCCTCCGGAGCTCCCTGCACCGCCATGGTCTCATGAGATCCCTGATCTGCCATGGCGCCCTGCTGTCGGTTCCGCCCTGGAAGAGATTTTATTAAAGACTGTTATTTTGAAAGTTATCCTCGTCTCTGTGTCCCTCGTTCCTCCCCGCTGTGTGCATCATGACACCAACCAGTCTGGACACATGTTGTCCTGATTTTTATGTAATCATGTTTGCAAAGTACAATATTATGATCAAGTAAAATAGATTTGTGATATTTAGAATGCAGTATAGAGCCAGTGTCGATAGCCTCGTGGGCAGTGCGCCAACATTCTATCGTCATTCTATCATCTCTATCCTATCAAGAAAAATGCAAACACAAAAAACACCATCTAAATGGTGGTTATAAAGTAACTTAATCACTTCAGAACACAGATAATTAAAACAGACTCATAATGCAGAGATACTGAATATGCATGAGTTTTTTTAAATCATTGTTAAATTTGAAAGGCTTTTGCATATTTTAAATGTTATTTAATGCTGCATAGGCTGTAAAGGCAGTTCTGGAACTCAAAATAATCTTGTGAATATCCATGGAGTAGGATTAAAGTACAATCCAATGCCAAACCTTGGTGTCAGCAGGAAATAAAATATCCGCAATCTTCACAAAGATAAGTTCATACTCATCTGTCTGGAGGATCAGCGGCACACAATCAGCAATTGTGTGTGTGGCATACTGATGTTCCAAAAATAGATGCTAAAGACATATTCTGTCCAGTGGAAGAAGCAGCAGCTGAATACACTGTAAAATCATTCACAGAAAATGTGTTACATTTCTTGCCACTTGCCATTTCCAGCCACTTTAAAAAGGTAAGTGTTATAAGCCTCTTTTTTTTTTTTTTTGGCCCTCTCTGTTATCTGCTCTCCGGCCCAATGGATCTTATTCAATCTTTTTCCAAAGCTTGTTGCAGAAACCTAAAGCAGAGTTTGAAAAGAGATGCAGCACATATAGAAAGTCATAGGTTTGTCCACAGAAATAAAGTAAGAGTGGTTATTTAATTGGGTCAATAATGTTGCCAGCTTGAAGTTATGAAACAAAAAATTCAGCAGGGGTAATTTATGTCTCAGAGATCCCAATGCACAGGCTGTTTTTAGCCTTGCTGGAGATATTTGCATTTAAAGCAGAACTTTTTATATGTCTGACATATGAAAAGACAACATGCAATGTATACACATTTACATACACATAAAATTGTCATGCTGTGTAGTCATGACTGTTTTTACTTGGTTCCTGATTTATGTCAACATAATAACACCAATGTTGTAATTGGACACTTGCTAACAGGTTTTTAAGTTTTACGCACAATCTCTGGCAGTGAATCCATTAACATTTACATTTTTTCCAATGCTAAGTGGTTTTTAAAAACGTCTGGCAACCACACAAGGACTCTCGAGCTCTTTGCACAACAGGCTCATTTCCATGACAGGTTTTAATAACTCTCACTATCCTCATTCCTGCATGTTTTCGCAAAAAACAGTTTCAAAATGGAAGACGTTTGTGCTATATCATGTCTGTTGTTGGATTTTATAATAGTAATTATTTGCTGTGGTTTTATTTGGCGTGGTGGTGGGGTGGTTCAGTACACTGGTATAAATCAGTCAACGGCTCTCCTGTTGATAGATAAAATGTTTGGCAGTGTAGAAGAATTTTGTGGTGTGTGAAGGAACGTGCAAACATCGCTGGTGGAAAAAACCATTTAATCTCCTCCGTTCCATTTCCTGTAGAAAATCAATGTTTTCTCATTAGGACCCCCACTTGTTGGCGCTGAGCTTTCCAGATATTTCAGGAAAGTAGGGGAAATTGGCTCGTACACCTTGACTCAGATTCTGACAGATCAAAACAGTGAAATAATCTTCAAAGTGTAAAGCTCTAAGACTAATGGCTCATCACTCGATTTTATGCTTAGATTTTTTTTTGTCTGTTTCGATTCATAACTGACTGCAGTTTAAGCCTTACAAAATGAGACAGATGTTTTGGGTTAAAGGTGCCACTGAGAGAGAAAGAACAAGAGACACAGGCACCTGGTTTGTGTTATGTTGTTGGTGAAGCGACCAAAACCAGTAGCATTGTGTGTGTTTTCATTATTTCTTTCTTTCTTGTTTGAATGACAAATGCATAACTTATATACACAAATGCACACATATTTGAATACACAGCTGAGAAACCTGATTACATACCCATCTGTGTTGTCTTCCCCTCTCTCCCTGTCTCACTCTTATTCTCAGGCAGTGACTGTCTCTTGAATGGATCTTGCATGATTAATGCATGACTTGTGTGTGTTGTGTTTGCAGAGACTTGTCCTGTCCTGTCTTGACCTAGTGAAAGTAACTGAGTTGTCTGAGGAAAAGCTTTCAGACTACAAACCCCTTGCATTTTAGCTGCTCCTCACCCCCTCCTTTCTCATATTGGGCCTAGCTCTGTAAACTGGGCCTCTGTTTACACACTAATTTACAAATTCCACAAATTAAACAAGCCATACTGGTTTCAGGAACATGATCCAAGTCCGCTCACACACACAAACACAAAACTCAAATCTAGAACCTTACCCAAGAACACACAGTAATTGCAAGTAAATTAGATCCGAAAAGACTGAATGTTGTGATGCCAAGTTTTATTGGTTTAAAAAATATTTTTTCTTCTATTTTAAGGGTTTAATTTTATAATTATTATATTTTTTCAGTGATTTTTCTTTTTCTTCCAGAAACGGAAATTTCATGCATGTTCAGACCAAAGACTTATTTAATAGATTTCTCTATGTAATATATTTTGACATTTAGGGTGAGCTATATGCAAAATTGGAACTGTTTTGGATAGATTTGTGATGGACGTTTATATTCTTTGGGATTTTTGTGATCACTTAAATGTAAATTTACCTACACGGTGTTTAATGTCTTTTCAGTGTGATTATAATAGACATATAAATGCACATAGGCTCTGCATTTCACCTAAACAGATTTTTTTTTTTTCATTTATAAGTTGGACAGACGTTCAAAAGAAGTTTAACAGTGATTTAAAGATTATAAAGCAACTGTGTTGCTGCAATTTAAATGCTAAATAATTGTTTGCTATGAAAGGTAGTAGAAATTTTGAATTTGGTTAAATTAGATCTATATCCTAGTTGGAAAAACATGGCATATCATGGTCAGGCTTTTGGAACATGGTAGCTGGTTTGTTACTTGTCCATTATGGTCTTTCAGCTCTAATTATTTTTTATCAAAGTCTACCTTGTTAACACCAGCCAGTAATCCATCATTTAAATCATGTTGGACAAGTTAATGACCATAAATGTCCAGCACAGTCCAGCAAAATCATTTTAACCATCAGAAGGGTAACACATAGCATATGCAATATCATATTTAAACAATATCACAGTCCAATTCATGAACATTTTCAGACTCTAATTGTCATATGACATAGTTTATGCCACTTTAGCTCATAATAGCATGAAGATTGAGGACCATAAACCATCAGAACAGATTTAAAAGGGGCCCTCTTTACTCAAAACTAAAAAAAAAAAAACTGTCACAATTTATCTAATATGGAAAAGAGGCCTAAAAACAAACCCTCAGAAATAATTAAATGCATTTCTCATTAACATACATACTTGTTGTAATTAAATGACCATTCAGTATCTTAAAAAAAACAAAAAACAAAAAAAACATTTAGACTGGTAAGAACTCCTAATATTCACTAGATGGCGACAACGATCTAAACTCCTCAGTTAAGCCCATGATGTTCAGCTTCTCTTACACATGGTCACCTAACAAGGTTAAGAGATCTCTGTGTATGTGTGTATTCCTATGTGTGTATGAGGAATCAGAAAATAAATGATCATTTAAATTTTTGGTATGCCGAAATGAATCCATGAACACATATGTGCAAGTACACACAAGTGCACTTGCTGGCCTCCTATGGCCCTGACCCTGTGGTCACATTTGATCAACTTCATTTAAGCTCACGGTATGCAAACAGGACATAGGGGACACATGTATAAAGCACTGTGAAAGATCATTGTTTTAAATAATGCTTTTCAAGCTAATGATGGATGTGCGTGTTATACATTTGGCTACAGATCCTAAACTCAGAACCATTTGAATATCTCATTAATCAAAATTGGACATTTATTGGATCCAAGCACTGACTGCAGGTGTGTATCGAAAAAAAAAAAGAAAAAAAGAAAGAAAAAAAAAACTCTTCTCTCCCTATTCCCTTTTTTTTTCTTCATTAATTGCTGAAACTAAGCAGACAAACTGCAGCGATTTAGTCTTGGATTTTCAAAACCGGTTGTTTTTATTTCATTTTCATTGATTCAAAATCTTAAGGAATGGAAATGATTGTTGATCAGTAGTATTTGGTTATATAGTTTAGATTTTTGTGTGTGTGACAGAGACAGAATTACTGAAGCTGGATTTTGATTAAAGCTATTTTATGCCATATGTTTTTAATAAATGTAAGCCAATCTTTATGTGTATATCTGTATATGAATTTGTAATGTTGTATTTGTGTTTTTAATAGCTTTATGGAAATAATTAATTAATTTCTATTTCATGACTCAATGCACAATTTTGTATAAAGCTGAACGCATATTTATAAGCTATTATCTGACTTTATTGTTTGCATAGTTACAGATTTCATATATGAAAATGTGTGATGGTGTATAGGAAAAAATATTTACTAAAAATAAATATTACAAGTTTTGGACAGCTCTTTTTAAGGTCATGACAACATGGTATATATGTAGATATATACAAATGGATGAATGTCACTATATATGTTATTGTATTGTTACTCATAATTGTATATATTGCACATACAAGTTCCCAAATAAATATATTTTATCACATGTACATCTATATAATTTGAAGTGTTTTACTGAATATAAAATTGCATATTACAATAAAAAATATAATGTCACATACTTTTCAACATACTATATGAAAAGCTACAATCCCTTATCTTATTCAATATATTGTAATATATTAACACAATATTTTATTCTAAATATTTTCAATATACATTGTGTAATTCATACATGTATACATTAGTAATCATTGTGTCTGTGCTATCTTTAGCAGTGCAGTTAAAATGGTGCATGTGTGTCTGTCTGTCTGTCAGTCTGTCTTATGAGGCAACACTACATTGATTCGTTGATTGGCTTGTGGCTAACCACAGACCCAGTAGGCACGAACAAAAACTATTAAGTCCAATGTCTGTGTTGGAGTGTGTGAGGTGGTTTTAGAAGGAAAATATCTAAAACTAATATGACATGGCTTTGAGTTTGAAGAATTTAAGCCCTTGTTAGAAGTATTCAGGGCCCTTTTTCCCAGAACAAGAACTGTTAACGGCTTATTATATGAGTGTGTGTTTGTTTTATAAATTCACTTTTAATCCCCAGACCCTCACTGTTGGAAAACTGCATTACTTGTTTGAAGCAATTAAATAATATTTATGTTTCATAAAATATGGTTTAAAACAACACAATACAGCAGCAGCTAATGTTCTGAAATGTATCATAGCAATACATTTGGCTAGAAAATATTTACAGTTTGGAACTCCCAGCATGCCAAAGTCACACAACATGGTCGCTGCCTACTAACACTATACTTCTGGCTGCTTTGGATCAAATTTAGTAACTGCCCTTTAAAAGTTTGGGGCACTAAGTTTTTTTTTTTTTTTTTATGTTTTTGAAAGAAATCTCTTATGCTGACAAAGGCTGTGTTTATTTATTCAAAATTACAGTAAAATAGTATTATTGTGAAATATTAATTTAAAATAACTCATATATTTAAAACTGTATTCCTGTAATGGCAAAGCTGAATTGTCAGCAGGCATCTTCAGTGTCTCATGATCCTTTAGAAATATGTCGGTTTGGTGCTCAAGAAACATTTCTTATTATTTTATAAGTTGAAAATAGTTTTTCTGCTTAACATGTTTGTTCAAATTCTTATAACTTTTCAGGATAGTTTGATGAACACACTGTAAAAAGTGAAAGTTGAAGGGTTTCTTCAATTTTTTTAAGTTAAGTCAACTTTCAGTTTTTACAGTGCAGAAAGTAAAAAAAAAAAAGCATCTATTTTATATTAATTCTTCATAACAGTGCAAAAGCCTTTTGATCAATTTAATGTATATTACATTTCCCCCCACAGTTTTCATTGACTTTAATGAAGAAAATTTTGCAGCAGGACTATGCTAACAAGCCAAACAATGGCCCCTTGGCCTATTCAATTGATTCATTCATTGATAAACTATTTCAAATCATTTTGGCGTAGCCTAATTGAACTTTATATCATGTTAGAGAGCTGCTCTGAGATGCACATAAAAAGGCTTCAAAATTCTTGTGTACTAAGAAGGCTACATACAATTCAGTGCAACTGTGCCCCTAATATGCATTTGAAAATAATTTAAAAGGGATCAGCGAGATGCAGGAATATTTCAGGATCGAGTGTAAGAAGGCTGCTCTGAGATGAACATATCTAAATTTCAGCCTTCTAGCTTGACGGGAAGAAAGTCATGTTTTATAGCATTGGCTTAAAAACAAGTTTAAAGGCGCAAAATAATACAATCAACATAAATGCTTGGGTCTCTGAAGGTTAATTGAGTCTCTGGAATTTGAACACAGCATGAGGTGGCTAGAAAAGAAAAGGAAAAGCAGAGCAGATCCCATGACATGAAAGAGAGATCAGGAGTATCTCGATCATATGAGTGAAGAAGTGATGTTCATGTGTTGTTTATCTCTCTTTCTCTGTTGTATATTAGTGTTTGACAGTTAGTCACTGTGTGTTTCAGATGTTTCACGGAGTTGGAACTGAGTTACACCTTCCACAAATAAATTACTTAAAATTTTGTAATCATCTACATTCTCATGTCTCATTATTTTTTCCCATGGAACAAAATGCTAAAGCTGCCTTTCCCAGACAACTAAAAATACATTGTAATCACTGGCTGTCAGTTAGTCGCAAATTTGCTTGGTTTTTAAAAAACACAAAACTATATAAGAATGGAACTTCAACCTCTCTACCTACCACAAAATGATTCTGTCTTACACATTAAAAGTAACTGGTAAGTAGTAAACCTTTTCTTCATAATTTCTTTGTGGGACTTTTATAGGGAACCAAATGACTGGACTGGGTCCCCCTCATATAAAAAAGCAGCATGATTCCACTGTTTGTGCATGGTTTTAAATTGTTTTACAAATATCTACTGTATAGAAAACAATAAAGATTCGGTATTTCTCATTCACTTGGAGGAGATTATAAGTCTCACCTGAAAATGAAATTGATGGAGACTGAGATATTAGCACTCTTCATATTGATTGCTTATATGTTCCATTAAGGTATAGATTAGCCTTTAAATGGCTTTTTCTCTTAGTTCTCTCTCTTTCTGCATTCTGGGAAGATTAACTTGACTGTAAACTGTAGAAATTCTGTTCAGATATGGAGGAAGATAAGGCCTTCCCTGAGGACCTGTACTATGGGGTGAGCTCAGGCATTGAGAATTCCTCAGTTTGTGTTTATGCAGGCTGATCCTACTGGCCTGTCAAATGTGTGTGCTGCACCCAGATAAGAACAGACAGAATGTGAAAAATGTAAGTAATATAAACTAATAATTTTGCATGTCAGATTTACTTTAAGTTTATATGTGCGTATTTACGAGTAGGGCTGGTCGAAATAAATTATATCTTGATAATGTCCAGCCTTTCAGTGATTCAGTATATATTTTAATATTTATATATTTGCTCTGAAATGGCTTGGGTGATTTTATCCAGAGGAGCCACCATTTTCAACCACACAGCAACTGTCATCAAGCAGATGCAAAATGTTTAAGGCAAGAAGTAAGATGCTGTAAAATCTAGTTACGAACAAGCAATGCTTTCCACAGTTTTTCACTAAATGAACAGAAGGTAGAATTATATTTTTCATGTATATTTTTAAGGCTGGAATACACTACACGACTTTTGCTCCGTTTCCCCCCTATTTACAGTCTGAAGAAGTTGATGCAAGTTGCCGAAAGTGTGTGCTTGACGAATCAGGCAACTGTTGTAGTCCTCATATAGAAACTTGTTAGAAAATTGCATATTCAAAAGTTGCAGCTTCAAAATTCATGTTTGAATTATGACAATTTATGTTGTAGAACAAAGGTTTATTAATGTAATGTTAACCATAGACCTTATTCTACTTAAATGAAAACTGCTATTCTAATATATTACCCAGGCATGTTTAGGTGTGTGTGTGTGTGTGTGTGTATGTCTGAATAGTGAGATATCAGATGCTTCCAATGAAGCTGCCAACTTCAATTATTTTCAGCCTTGTTATTGCAAATGAGTGTTTATCAAATTCATTTTATTTATTTTGCCATCTGATGTTTTATGTTTAACTTGAATTTTCCATAGATTTTTTATCTATAAACGCACACACACACACACACACACACACACACACACACACACACACACACACACACACACACACACACACACACACACACACACACACACACACACACACACACACACACACACACACACACAGACACACACACACACACACACACACACACACACAAAAGCACACACAGACCCCCCGAGGGAATATCTTGCTAATAGGCTGAATACAGGGGGCATGGACTTGAATGTTAAATCATGAATAATTAAGGAGGACACATGAATAATTAATGAAAAGAGTTTAAGATTAATTAGGGTAATCTGAGAGAAACACAGCTCAGCATTCCAGAATCTTAAGGAATAAAACTGGACACTGGACAGGTCAGTGTGTGTGTGTGTGTGTGTGTGTGTGTGTGAGAGAGAGAGAGAGAGAGAGAGAGAGAGAGAGAGAGAGAGAGAGAATGTGAGGAAGAATGAGGATAGAGAATAGACATAGAGCCAAAGGAGAGATCGGTGGTGGTGAGATTAATGTATGTTGATTATTAGACTAAATACAGTCATTTAGTTTCTCGTGTAATGATGTGTAGCCTTGTAAACACGCTCTGCTTTGCTTTCAACTTAGTTTTCCTGAAAACTCACAGCTTGACTTCCTATTATTTATATGTTCTCATACACACATAAGCTTTGAAATACTGGGAACCTGAAAGATAATGAACTAAACCACAAGCAGAAGTCTGTGTATGTATGTGTGCGAGCATTTGAGTGCATTTCTCATCATAATTGCTGCAGAACAGGTCAAATTCCTGCTAAATCAGATACAACCACATTTAAAATAATGATGAGTTTAATTATAATTCATGTGATCTGGATTATAACCCAAATCTTTTTATCTTTAACTTTACTCCTGGAGATCACAAATGTGCATCTGGCCCTGAGAACAGATTCATTCAGTACTCAATCTTAAACTGGAATTCAGGTGGATAGGCACAGCTGCTGCTGAATTTGTTTCATGGATGATATATTAAGCTCATGTTTTATTGTATTTGAGAAATTGTTTGCCTGCTTTTTACTTCAATTAATGGTACTGTAGACACAATGGTACTGGAAGCTCTCATTTTAAGACATTTCCAGTGTAATCGATTGATGATGTTCTTTTATTTTGGCTTTCTTTCCACTTATGTATAGGACCAAAAGCATCTGTAAGTATTCCCATTCATCTCACTGACAGTTGCTTGGCAAGATGCAGGTCTTTGGTTAACATTACTTGTACAGACTTTCATATTTTCATTCTATATCATAAATTACACACAGTCATACCTCAAATACAATTTTTAAAATCATTATTTGATTATTTGAAGTTATAACAAATTGGTAACAACTATAGTGGTTGAGTAAAATCCCATCCTTGTAGTTGTAGTTCTCATATAACAATTTGTTAGCAACTTACATTTTTAAAGCTCACAATGGTTTCAAAATTCTCATTTGAGACTATGTTGCAAAACAAAGCAGCAAAATCTACTCAAGCAATGTTAAATACAGATTTTACTTTACTCATAAGTCAAAAACTACTATTCTAAAAACCCATTAAATTCCTGAAGTAACTTATGACTCAAAAATCCTAATACTCTTCCGGGTTTTAGAACCACAGAACAGCTCCATTGTGTCTGCATTATAGCTCCATCATTTTTTCAAATAGAAAAGAGAGAAACAGAAGTTTTCCCTTGTCATCTGTCAGACATTGCTATATTTGTATGCGTGTGAGTGTACTGTATGCATAACTGAAATAAAGATGGATGGAGGAGGACTTTGTGATATATTTCTGATCTATACTGACCAGTACAGCTGCTCTAATCTATGTGACATACTCAAACACATGCACGCTTGCATGCACTCTTACATATCTTGACATTATAAGAGTTATTTACCTCTTATAGCTACACTCGTGTGACTCGTAACTTTAGGTTGTTTTTCTAAGTTTTGTCGTATATATAAAAACACAAGCTAACAATAGCAAAGTGGATCCAACCCAAACCCTGAGGATGTGTGTGTGAGTTTGTGTGTTTATAGGCTATTCATTCCCGATAAATGTCTCGCCGGGCTCGTTCTTTTGAAAATAAAACACTGTTTCCATTTCTCCCTCCAAGATCACCTCATTCTTCCTTCCTCTTTTTCTCCCTTTCACACATTCTCTCTCTTTTACTCTCTTTCTGAAATCATTGGGACGGGCACCCTTATGGCAAATGTAATGGTTTTCATTTATTAGGGAACAGGGACTTACAATTTTGTTCCCAGACACGCACAAAAACATACACTCACACTCGCATAAAAAAAAACAAAAAAAAAACATTAATTCTGACACATGCAATTTATGCACCATTAATGTGTTGCTAAGAGGAATTGAAAAAAATAATGATTGTGTTCAAACACGTTTCCTGAACTCACATCCACACCACTGAAGTTTTTCTTCTTCTTTGGGAACCAAGTATCACATTTCCTAGGAATGTTCTATTATTTATTTACTTGTTTATTTGTTTGTTTGTTTGTTTTCCAGACAATAAAATGCTCAGAATATCATAGGGAAGTTTTTCAAGACAACCTAAAAATAACAGAATGTTCCCTAATGGATTTTTAGGGGTGTTTTCTGCAAAGCTGAACAATCATTCTACTTTTGTAAAGACAATTTTTCTGCCTAACAAAAAATAAAATAAAATGAATAATAATAATAATAATAATAATAATATTTATTTACACTTTAGGAACTTTCTAGAAATGTTTGTTTTTGGTTCCCAGAATGTAAGCACTGGCTCTGCCCCAAATGGCCCACTTAATGTGTTTTTGTGGACTTGCAATGGTTGTTGTGTGTGCATGGGGGAAGTTGTGGCCTAATGGTTAGAGAGTCGGACTCATAATCCAAAGGTTGCGAGTTCGAGTCTCGGGCCGGCAGGGATTGTAGGTGGGGGGAGTGACTGTCCAGCGCTCTCTCCACCTCAATACCACGACTGAGGTGCCCTTGACAAGGCACCGAACCCCCAACTGCTCCCCGGGCACCGCAGCATAAATGGCTGCCCACTGCTCCGGGTGTGTGTGTGTGTTCACTGCTGTGTGTGTGCACGTTGGATGGGTTAAATGCAGAGCACAAATTCCGAGTATTCCGGCTGTATGTCACTTCATATGCATGGTCTTTAATATATAAATATATTTCAACATGGTATTACTGTAGAAATGTAACAAATTGCTGTTTTATTCGGTTTTATATAATGTTTTGATTTTAAACTTAGGTTAAACAGTTTTGAAAGGAATATGTAAACATACAAATTGGCCTATAGATAATAGACTTTGGGGGGGTTTTGAATTTATTCGAAATTATTTATTTATTTATAAGTGTGGACAAAATTTGGGCTGGATGGGGCTTTAATGTTTTTGACCTGATTTTACCAGATTTCCTTGTAAATTTGTCTATTTTATATTATTTTGTCATCATTATTTAGTTTTAAGAAGTTAAAATGGTCCTTATCGATCTTTCTCGATATGGCAATAACATTCTATCACATTATTTTGACAGTTAAAAGATTTGGGTTGGTTTTAGTGAGCTTTTGGGCTGGAAATTGTCTATACAATCTGGCAACACTGTTTGGGTGGCAGTTGTGTCTGAGTGAGAGAAGAATTCATATCATGAAAGATGTAGTCATTGAATGCGTTTTGTTCCAACAGAGTGACAACTGATCCACAGTTTAACCCACGTGGAATGCTGTTGTGCTCACTGTGTGAGGAGTTTTGAAGAAGTGACCTAAGTATTGAGACATGGGTCCTAGTGATTACATAAAACTGTAAGATGGAATAAAGTAATTTATTTTAACATTAAAAATGCAATTTAGTTTTAACTCTTGTAACTTTTATTCTAGCTCTTTGCATACTGGTGAAGTGGGTTCTGCTTGTCTACGATTTGGAGTGGTTCTAGATCGTGTCAGAGATTGTGTGTGTTTGTGTGAGACTGCGTATGCTTGAAATCGAGATGATGACAGTGATATGAAATAGCAGGTGTACGTTATGTGAGGAACATTTGACACACATTTACTGAATGAGAACTTAGACTTAGACTTCTGTTGTTTTCATGTAAAGGTAATTATGAATACAATACACTAACCTTTGCAACAACTTTTTTACAGTGAGTACAATTATGTGAGTTCAAAGTGAGTACAATTTTGTCCCCAAACCTCACTTGGTAAATGTGAGTGATTGACAGGATGTGTGAATGACTCATTTCGTCCATATCACACCCTACCTCTGCCTGGAAAGTGTGTATGTGACTGTGTGTATGAGTGTATGTGTGCGGCAGTGGGAAAGGAAGACTGGGCTACAGGAACACACAAAAATTTCTAACACTTCCTGACACACCCTCCCATTCCCTCCTGGCCAGTCTTCTGTAGGGATTTAAATCCTGTCAGCACATCATAAATTGCGGGAATGTGTATGTGTGTGTTGCAGTTGTGTTTGTGTGTGTGTGAAAGAGAGAAAGACCCATCATCAAGGATAAGAATACATGTTTTATGATAATGGAAAGGTTATTGTGTGTCTCTACAACGCATATTTTTATGACACTACCTTTGATCGATCGATCTGAAATTAGAGCACATGCAAACAGATGCACAGACATGCACTTACACAATCACATACAAACTGTTACACTCTGTTTTCCATGTTTATATGGTTTGAGTGTCTTGATTGTCATGCTGTAACAATTTGTTGAATTTTTTTTTCAACCTCATGAGAACACAGGAGAATGTATGATATACCTGAGGAAGTTAACAGCAGGGCACGGTGAACATACGTTACAATCTGTTTTGTATGTGATTTTGTAGATATGTTGTGATTAAAGGGATAGTTCACCCAAAAATGAAAATTTGCGGTGAAATTGCGGTGTATCAGAGGTAGAAAATGATATAAATACTGTTCAGTTTCTTGCACAAACCGATCGTTTCGTGTCTTAGGACATCAATGTATCGTCACAAGCTGCAAGGTTTAATTTGAATTTGTCTGTGCATGTTTTTTTTTCTCCCAAACATTGTGTGCCCATTGATGGGCATTATAGGACTGACAGACTGCAATGGTTTGAGTTAAAAATCTTCATTTGTGTTCTACCGAAAAAACAAAGTCACCTACATCTTGGATGCCCTGGGGGTAAGCAGATAAACATAAAATTTTCATTTTTGGGTGAACTATCCCTTTAAAGAGGATTGAAGAATAAAGGTGGATGAAAAGACAGCTATTCATTGTATCACTACTTAAAGAGATATTTCACCCAAAAATGAAAATTCTGTCATTAATTACTCATGTCGTTCCAAACCTATAAGGCCTTCATTCATCTTCAGAACACAAATTAAGATATTTTTGATGAATTCCGAGATTCCCATAGACAGACATAGGTTAGACAGCAAGGATCCTTACATGATCAAAGCTCAGAAATGTAGCAAGGAGATCGCTAAAATAATCCATGTCAAATCAGTGGTTCAACCATAACTTTACGAAGCTACGAGAATACTTTTTGTGTGCAAAGTTAACAAAATAACAACTTTATTCAACAATTTGTCTCCTCCGCATCACCCTATAGCGCCCTTTTGGAGAGTATCACATACGTAAACAACGTATGCAACATGTGCATGCGGATACGTTGTTTGTTTTAAGATCAAAGTGTAAACAACGTAAACAGTGTATCCGCGTACGGTGCAGCTGATACAGAACAGCAGACGTTGTTTACGTATGTGATACTCTCCAAAATGGCGCTATAGGGTGACACAGAGGAGACAAATTGTTGAATAAAGTCGTTATTTTTGTTTTCTTTGCGCACAAATGTATCTTCGTAGCTTCGTAAAATTACGGTTGAACCACTGATGCCAGGTTTGGAACGACATGAGGGTAATTAATGACAAAATTTTCATTTTTGGGTGAACGATCCCTTTAAAGCCTTTTCTTTTGTATTTGAATCGTGAAGTATATTATATGCAGAGAGAAAATAAGTTTCAGCCATCATAATACACTTTTTTGTATGTGTATAGATATTTTTGGTCATGTTTAGACATAGACAAACAGACAGAGATAAATGGATGATGACGCAAAGTGAAAAAGAGATTGAGAGATGATCCAGGGACTGAAGTGTGAGCACTGTTGCGTGATTTTCCCTCTTTGTCGGTGTGTGTGGATTGTTTGCAGTCCCAAATCAGTGTTGAAATCTCCTCCATTCATCTCCAGTCCCTATACACAACACACATATACACATAAACTCCTACATGCATCCCCTCTCTCCAGATGCCTCTCCATCTTTACCTTTTCTGGCATCCAAGAAGACATTTCCTGGAAAAAATGAAACGGTGCTGATGACTCCCTCGTCTCAAGCCCTCCGTCTTTTTCTCTTTTATCATGTCAGTGTGTCCCTATCATCTTTTTTCCTGTGTAATCTATTGTGTCTTCCCCTCTCAAATCGCTTTGTTCTGTTTATTTATTGATTGTGACTGTATCTGAATAAATTGCACGGATTGGCTGGAGCACTGGTGATTTCATTTCGGCACATGGATTTTGGGTAGCGTATTGGCCCTAAATTCCCCACCTTGCCCACACACGCACACACAAAGCATTACTCATTTTGACTTTTTCTTAACACTATCAACTCTTGCTTCAGATAATCACATTTAGATCTATCACTGCAAGGCTAATGGTCATTTAAAACTAACATTTATACTCGTTTATAAACAGGTTTTTCCACAATGGAAGAATGATCCCAGGGCAGTGTATTGTTTTTCATCTCGATTTGAATATGTTATATTGCAGGTGCTTCAACCTGATCTAATGTTTTTGGGTTTTCTGTTCCTTTGAGGCTCTTTTCTTACCTACCTATTTTAGCTCTCTGAATGAGCCTTTCAAACAATTCAGACCTCTCATTAAGAAAACCAGAATGTTTATTGAATAATCTATGCCTGATTACACAGCTGGACAAAAACGTGGCCAAATAGCTTTGAACAATGCATAGTCATTAAACCAGTCACCGATCTGATTGGACTATGAGAGCCGTAGGCGCTGTTTACACCTGGTATTAACATCCGTCTCGGGTGATCCAATCACAAGTGGTCAGCCGAAACAGATTGCTGCTTACACTTGACCTGGCACATGGTGTTTTAAATTGTGACTATAGTACATGACTTACTACATCAGTGTGTCACTGCATATTGATAAATGTCAAAAACGTTCAAAAATGGCACTGTGTTTTGAATTATACTTCCAAATTTCAATCTCAGCATGATGCGATGTTTCAGACATTAAATTTTACCTACAGGGGTTGGAAAAAATAATGTGAACACCTATTATTATGAGACTTTAGATCATTTTTTTGTAGGCATTTTTTGTCTATATTCACTTGGTTGTATATCACTTCAGCACTTCAGCAGTGGTTAGTACAAGCGCATGCTGAAATGCATGGTTTGTCAGACTTCCAAAAAGGGCAAATAATAACAGTTTTTATGAACATTATTGCGTACACAAATCATGGCAAGACTTCATCAGCCAAGAAGAATAGTGGGCAAAATCTGAAAGTGTATGATAGGGATCTTTGAAGAAGGACTGTGCCCAAACAACACAACACTGCTACAGCAAAAGTGACAGCAGACCTCAATATTCACCTCAAAGACCATTTTTCCACATAAAATTGATCACAGCTAAAGAACTTCACAAAGCCAACATTTATGAAAGAGCTGCAATTGCTAAAACTTTATCACAGATACCAATGTTAAAATGTGAAAATGTGGTGTTAATCCAAAAATCTGGACAGTTGGAGCACTAGGAAGAACTTGAGCCCCGGCAGCTCAGTCACCTGACTTGAATATTTTCAAACCACTGTGGGCAGTTTTGGAGAGAATGGTGAAAAGCCAGTTCCCTCCTCCAACATCTCTGAAGCTACTGGCAGATGTTCTGATAGACAGCATTCAACTGGAGACTATTCAAAAGTTGTATAAATCTATTCTAAGAAGGTTGGAAGCTGTATTGGAGGAAAATGGTGGTAAAACACCTTCATAAAAAATATTGCCTATTTCCCAGGTGTTCACATTTTTCTGTAACTCTTGTACCTATCACATACAACCTTTTGTTAGCACAATTACATTACCTTCGAATGTGATCCTAATGTTTTTCCATTCATATTATTTTGAAAAACAATGATGAATAATCAGAACACACTTTTTTTTGTCTTTGATCAGTGTGAAGATGAAAATACCTTGTCAGGCCTGATGGTAGTTGAGCTTTCGTGCTAGTAAGCTGGAGGGTCACGTCATTCTAACACTTCCTGTGACACTTCCTGTGACTGACAGCTTGTCTTAATGGTGCTATCAAAAATGCAGTCTCATGGATGTGAAGTGGCCAAGGACAGTCTCCTTTTCGCTCCAGGTAGATGTTACCATTTATTACTAATTCAGGAACAGACTTGCTCACCAAAATCAGAACCCTCAAACTGAATAACTGCTATCAGATCAGTTTAAAATGGCAATCATAACCAGAGCCCTGCCCATCCAGTCAGGCGAATATTTCTCACTACTTTCCTGATTTAAAGGTCAACATTAGCTTAAAGTATTACTGTGTCACCTCAGTAAATTTACATGTACACACAAATTTCTATTGTGACTGGGACTAATGATATTTTCGATCCCTTCACTTTACCCCTAAGTGTAATTCTCATAAAAACTTTTTACATTATTTACTAAAGATGTGATTCCGTAGGTTTATTAAGCTGTTTTCCTTGTGGGCTCTGGTTCCCACAATGCAGGTGATTTCAGGTTAAAAATTTCAGGTCTACTATCCTTGGTAACATTTGGTCCCAACAATGCAGGCAAAACCTGACCCACAACACAGGCATCTTTATACATCTTAAAGGGGTCATGAACTGCCTTTGTTTTGTTTTTTTATTTTGTACTGTTCTCTGAGGTCCATTCATAATGTTATCAAGATTTTTAAAAACATCATAATTTAGAAGTAATAGGCTATTTTCTGTCCTGATTTCACCCACCTCATCAGAATGCTCTGTTTAAATAGACGTGGCGGACATTGTAGACTTGGACGTAAAAACAGTTGTGTATGTTTGACGGCCTACATCCTACACAGATGAACACTGATTTAGGTTAAAAACACATAAATGCTCAGTACATATCAATTTAGATTTCTCAGTTCATGACTCCTTATAAGACTGTTCTTTTCCTGCACAAAATTGTATATGTAATAATATGTAACAACTAAAATTGCTGTGTAAATGTATTTATGCCACCTCTGAGCATGCAGAATTAAACATCTACCACTTTAGAAGCACTTCTGTACCACCTTTGCAGTGTAAATTTACTATTTACTATTTTCAGTAATTTCAGGCCTATTTCCAAATGACCTTTTATCTCAAAACTGTTAGAGAGAGTTGTCTACAGTCAGTTGGATTCCTACATTAGTACGTCCAATGTTCTGGACACTTTCCAGTCGGGTTTTAGATCACTCCACAGCACTGAAACTGCATTGTTAAAAGTCAGCAATGACCTTCTGCAAGTTCTTGACACTGGTTCTTATGTGGTACTTGTTTTGTTGGATCTTAGTGCGGCATTCGACACAGTTGATCATAGTATTCTGTTACAGCGGCTGGAAAAGTTGGTGGGTATTCAGGGTGTTGCTCTGCAGTGGTTGGCCTCTTATCTTAAAGATAGAACCTTCTCAGTGAGTATTGGGAAGTTTTCTTCTTCATTGGCTCCTTTGTTATGTGGCGTGCCTATACATTCACTATACATGCTTCCTTTGGGTGCCATTTTTAAGAAATATAAGATCTCCTACCACTGTTATGCTGACGATATACAGTTTTATCTTCCAGCAAAAACTGACTGCGGTGGCTCTCTGGATGTGCTGTATGATTGTCTTGAGGAGATAAAAGGTCGGATGGCTGATAATTTTCTACAGTTAAATGAAAGTAAAAGTGAAATTTTGATTTTAGGTCACTCTAGAACTTCATCCGATTTTAATTTAGGGTCCCTTTCCGCTAGTGTTCAACCCTATGTAAGAAATCTTGGGGTTACATTTGATTTGTTTCTCAACTTCGATAAACAAATTAGTACAGTGGTAAATGGCAGCTTTTTCCATCTTAGATCCATTGCTAAGTTGAAACAGTTGTTGCCTCATAAAGACTTGGAGACTGTAATACATGCTTTCATAACATCTCGCCTGGACTACTGTAATTCCCTTTATTGTGGACTGCCTCAAACGGCGATTTCTCGTTTACAAACTGTCCAGAATGCTGCAGCGAGGCTTCTTACTCGAACAAGAAAGAAGGATCACATTTCTCCAATCTTAGCATCTTTACACTGGCTTCCTGTAAAGTTCAGAATCGATTTTAAAATAGTTGTTTTTGTGTACAAGGCGTTAGCTGGCCTTGCACCAAAATATATTAGTGACCTTCTGATTGCTTACCCTCCTCAAAGAGCTCTTAGGTCCAGTAATCAGTATCTCTTAACGGTCCCTCGTTGTCACTGTAAAACCAAGGGTGGCCGGGCTTTTCCAGCTACCGCCCCGAAACTTTGGAATAGTCTGCCTGTAAACGCAGAGACTCGCTTCTTCACTAGCTAGTTTTAAGTTTGCTCTCAAATCTTATTTGTTCTCCCTGGCTTTTGAATAATGCCTGCTTAAGGCTCTGTTGCCAATTTGGCTTAGATTCTGTTTTCTGTTTTTAATTTTCATATGATGTTATATACTGTATTTGCTGTATTGTATTTGTATCTGTTGTACAGCATTTTGGCGCAACTCTGTTGCTTTTAAACGTGCTATAGAAATAAACTTTGACTTGACTTGACTTAAATTTGGCACTACGGAAGTGAATTTGGGAATCCTAGATGTTTACACTTTAGATTTAAAAGAACTTATTTAGTTCTTATGAATATATACTTATGAAAATTATAAAATTATGATCTCATATGATGCAAACCATTATTTTCAGCTGAAGCCCTGGTTTCCTTCTAAGTTTGCCGAATCACTCTGTGATTATTTGATTGTTCTATGTGACACTCTGTCCTAGCCTGTTGGCTTGTGTGAAAATGTGTGGATTCAGATCAATCACTTCCTCTGTGTTTCCCACGCCCCCTCAGTCCACAGGTGTTAAAGTCTTTTAGCTGCCCAAGTGTCTGACAGGTCCTTTCATTCATTGCTCTGAGAGATGGGCCAGTGCTGTTATTAAAACAATTGCTGTCGTGCAGAGAGGGGAGAAAGTAATTACATATCATTCATTAATCACATGCACATGCTCACATGCACACAGCACACACTGGGATCTCTGAAAATGTGTGTGCGTGTGTGTGTGTGTGTGTGTGTGTGTGTGTGTGTGTGTGTGTGTGTGTGTGTGTGTGTGTGTGTGTGAGTGTGTGTGTGTGTGTTTCTTCACATTTAATGAGGGAAAAACTGAAATTTGATCTAAAACCTTTGATTCAGTTTTCACATTTTTGTACATTGGCTGTTTTTAAGTAGAAACAATATGAATGTTTGTCAAAAAGAAAAAGAGTCATCCAGCTAAATTGACCAAGGAATTTCCTGATTTCTCAGCCCAGATTTTCAGCATGTTTAGTGCAGTTGAGTCATTAGTGCATGAGCTGAGTTTCTATGACAGCATGATGTTAAAGGTGTGTGTGTTTGTTCGCGGAGGGAGAATGTTCAGGCAGGTGGCCAGACACTCTCATCACCACGGCAACATCCCAGACAGCAGCCATTGCCACAGCAACAGTGGCTTTGATCTTTAGGAGCCCTGTGAGCGCAACCTTTAACCTAGCAGCAAACACACACAAGTTGGGTTTCCATGTTTTTTGGGGACTTTCCATAGGCATAATGGTTTTTGTAGTGTACAAACTGTATTTTTTATCCCCTTAACCTAACCCTAAACCTACCCCTCGCACAAAACTTACTGCTATTTTAGATTTTCAAAAAAGATCATTCTATATGATTTGAAACCTTATTTCCTCATGGGGACTTAAAAGATGTCTTGCTGGCAATATATAGTCAAAGTTGTGTCCAAGTGCAGCATGTTTCTTTACCAGTATTTGTTTTGTGGTTAGATGTTGAATGGGTAAATGTCACTGACCGAATTATGATGGTTAATACAGGCGAGGAAATTTAATCTCTTTATCAGCAGGTGTTCACACACACACACACACACACACACACACACACACACACACACACACACACACACACACACACACACACACACACACACACACACACACTGTTTTCAGAAGTGCATAACTGTGGCTCAGTGAAGCATATAAGTATAAACAGTGTTAGAGTTTATATTTCAGGTCTTTCAGATTTAATCAGCATGTCATATCAGATTTCATCCTGTGAAATGAATCTTACAAATCTATTACACATAAACATTAATCCACCAGATGCCACTGATGGCCCTCAGTCATACTGTGGTTTATGACAGTTACCATAATCTCTTCTCTTCTCTTCTCTTCTCTTCTCTTCTCTTCTCTTCTCTTCTCTTCTCTTCTCTTCTCTTCTCTGATTTTTTTTTTTTTTATTAAGTTGGATTTTGTATGTATCATGTCAGTTTGTAAATTAAATGTCCAGTGAGTGGTGTTAAATCAGTACATTTCAAACACGAATACCCTTCTGTAAGCCTGTGTTAAAAGTAAATGTGAGATAAAAAACAAATTTGTTGAAGGAACTATGCTATTTAAGTGCGACTTTGAGCTCTTTTATCATGATTTATTTTTTACAGAATCCCAGTGATTTGAGTTCAGTGTGAGCTACTGAGCTAGGTTATACATTATATAAAAGCCAATCTGGTTATGTGATGCACTATGGTAAAAGTGTTTTTAGGTCATAAAATAATATTGTTCTGGGACTGTAAAATAATAAGTCTTCATTAATTGATAATCTGGCCCTAGTGGTCCTTTCAGCTGTAAACATTGTTTGTATGTATCGGTACGTTTTTGGAGTTTTGCCAAAAATTGAGGCTTTTTTTTTTTTACAACATGCTTATGTTGCATGTATTCCCTCATTCATTTACTTACTTTTTCTTTCAGCTATTTACTTTACTCACACAAACATTACACACTCTTTTGTTCACTGACTATTCTATTCTATATTTATCTCAAGTTTCAATCCAGTATTCGTGGTAATGATGTGGTAGAGTTCAATTATTGAAATGATAATAATTAGAATCCAGTATCTGTAGAATTAACCCATAATGATGGATGGGATCAGGATCATAGTGAGTCCACAAGAATTCAGATATAACCTTGTAGTAAATGTACTTTATGGAAATGTGTTTGCAAATGTCCATTCATTCATTAATTACTCACTCACTCGTTTGCTCACTCGCTCACCCTTAATGTGTTGAGCAGTGCACTGAGGTTATGTTGTTAGAACAGGTTGGGGAACTATTTTATCCTGGCTAAGGTTCCCTCTATTTCTCTCCTTTGTCCTGAACCCAGTGTCTCTCCAACAATAACATCTTTAATAATAGGAGCGAAGGTTAAGACACTCAGATGAATATTTGAAGCGACTCAGATTTCACCTTCACCAGTAGAACTCACCGCATGGATCCAGGGGGCTAATGTCTGAGTGAATGGGACTTTTCCAGCGGTGAAGAAAGAGCAATTTTGGTTTTGGAGTGATTGATGAAAACAGAAGAAAAAATACTCACGCATGCATGCCAGGTCAATTAGTTATAGAGCCAAAATGGTTTTCTCTCTCTGTCGCTCTTGTGTTTTTTCTTTAAATTCAAAGACGCCTTGCTCATAGGTATACACTGCTGAATACAAAGAGCTGCACAAATTTACACAGACGTATGGAAGGAAAAGGTCTTTTAAGGGAGGATGAATCCTTCTAGTTCTATTATAGTAAAACTCTTCCACAGGTCCATGTGGAAAATCTTTTGTAATGTGTTTCCCCAGAGAAAGATGATCATTTCTGTGGGGAAACAAAGCTGTGAACTCCAAGGATGGACTGTGAATCTCATCTCATTGTTCAGCAGATGTTCACTGCGAATGACTGGAATAAGATGTTTAAAACTGGTCATGTAGCCTTCAAAGGAAGTTCGTAGTGGACACATGCTATCTTACACACTCTGAAGGTCTGAAAATGTCAAAATAACCCACCCCTGAAACTCAGTCTGGATGACAACCTCTTCAATCTTCTCAATCAGATGCCCCAGTTAAGAGTCAGCGGCTCATCAAGGGCTCTTTGTCATCATCTGAGACATGGTTAGCATCGGACAGGACCGATGAAAATAAGAGTCACTCTGTTCTATCTTGAGACAATAAAAGCGCTGAGACAGGTTTAACAGGTCAGCTCTTAAACATGATGGATGGTGTGCCCATGCATAGCGAGCTTTTCATTTGCTCAATGATGTTTTTATTCATCCACACTGCACCATCTACTCCGTCTTGCTAAGATTTTCACATAGCATTTTACGGCTAATTGACTGGTGACGCAGCAGCCACATGGGGATTTTACAAGTAAATTAAACTCAGTGTTCTTTAAGAGAGACTCAGTGTTGAAGGTCACAAGGCTATAAAGTTTGTGAGATGGCGTTGAGTGTGGATGTGTTAGGCGCTAATAGGCTTAAAAGGTTGAACCCCTTAGCAGCAGACAAGTAGCAGAAGAGCTGGTGTTGTCAAAATATATTACGGTGTAGCTTCATCTGTGTTTAGCATTATTGTGATGTCACAAGAGACTCTGCTGACTCTGTGGAACTGTTTCGTACAGTTGGAATGGCGCTCTGGAATGGTGGAAAATGTAAATTAGGCTGATATTCAGTGGCTCATATTCAAACAGGTTCTGCAGTGGAAGCAAAAGAGGAACATTAATAGTTTGGTAATAGTGTGCACTGCTAAATGGCTGTAATGAGATCATTGCCCATAATGACAGCTTGAATTAGCAGAGCTGTCTGTGAATAAGCTATGCACACTCCTGTCTTTTCCCTCCTGATGTGTGAAATGTTGACTCAGTCACTGCAGGCTCCATATATCAGCTGCTGTGTGTGTGAGTGTGTCTGGATGTGAGTTTGTTCATAGTAGCAGCAGATCTGTGGAGGTGTCAGCTATATGTGTGTAGGACATTGAACACACTGAACACACTATTTGCTGCCAATAACAGCCCAGAATTAATATGTAACTTAAACTATTGTTAAAAATGTTCATTTATTTGAACATTATGTTAAATCATTTTCAAGAAAGTAATCAGAAACTTGGTCCTTACAGTCAAGGCAATGTACTGTCATAAAGCAAAAGCTGATACACTATTAAAAATCAAGTGCCTCATGTATAAAAGTTTGCACTGATTTATACTACAAATATAAACAGCTGACTCTGCATGCACACATACATTTTTGAAAGATATATGTACACCAAAAGATCAGTTAGTGAAACACACAAAGCCTCATCTACATTTAATTTCTATATGTAGGGCCTATATTTTGCCACCAAGACTTGTGATACTGTTTAACTGAACTTGAAACTAGAAAATAGGAAATTGTACATGCCACCTATGATTACACTGCCAAATAATTTTGTTATGAGTGTATTTTTCTTTCTGATCACATGTTCTTTTATACTCTAAGGAAGAAAGAAAATCATGGGTTTGGAACACGATAGTAGGTAAATCATGACAGATTTTTTCTTTTTTAACGAACTCCATTTGTGTTTGCGAATTATCAGAGCGTCAGCGGTGGCAAGTGACTTGAATGAGTCTTTGAATCATTCATTTAACTGATTTGTTCAAAAACCTTTAGGAATTAAATAGGTTACTGTCTTTAGGAATAAGTCATTGATTCATTTACTCAACTATAACTAAAAATAACTGTCATAACTTCTGAACAGTTTTATCAGGGGAAATTAAATTTGATGTTTATCTACTTCAGGGCAAGTACTAACCAAGCCATGAAAAAAGTCAACAAAAATTGGTCCCAGCAGCAAATCAAATGTTAGAGTGTGGCCCTTAATGACTAAATGACTTATTTATTGTAACCACAGTGTTCTAATTCATCTGATGCATGCTTCTGATGCTGAAACTAAAACAGACTCACTTCAAAGCTTCAAAATAAATCTTCACTCAACCACCAGATTTGAAGCTGACATCACAAATATTTTGAATGTTTCAGTGAGACAATAAGACATCACTGAGATTGTCTGTACATATGGATCATCTCTTCAGATCACAGCATCTTGGTTTCCAGACAGAACGCTAAAGAATGTGACATACACGTCTCCCAGAAATCCTGTATAATTCAACCAATCTGATGACATCTACAATACTCCTGAATTTTGTGTGCAAAATACATCAGACCTTCAGCCAACGGTCTGTGGGCGTGTCATCTGAGGCTGAGACTATATGAGATCTTCACATGCACACCGGCTTCACATGCACACTCTATGGCTTAAGAATGACCTTATACTTTAGATTAGATCTGAGCAACGGGGCTTTGTTAGAGACTCCCAAGGGACCTCATGAAGCTGGAAGTAGGGGTCACCTGCAAGGTGGGTGGAATGGAAACAGGGGCACCATGATGCCCATAGCCACAACTTTTAGTACTATATTTCAAAAGATAGATTCACCTACACTTTGTACACTTCACAATATACATGTCACATACAACAAAGTACCAAAAAGTAACATGGTATCATCACTGTTTTCCAGTATCATGTAGTTTTTTTTTAATTAAGTGAGGGTTATTAAACAAAATCTTGCTTTATTTTTTTTGTTAGCAGGGAAAAATGGACAAAGTTGGAGGCAATACAGTGTCTAAAATGACAGTTACTTATTAACTTTTTTATTGAACTGCTGCATAAAAGCAATATCACACAATTCTGATGCTTCTTTGTTAGTCCCATAACTTTGTTACTGTTAACGTCTTACCGTTATGGCCACATGGCTGTGATTACTTGCAATTATGCTTTCCACGTTCCACCTTGGTCCTAGATGCTGCTTGTGCAGATTCAGCTCATTGTTGCAACCTTATTATGATTAGATATAGATTTTATAGGCTTTTTGATTTAGTTTTTATTTTAAGATTTTAAAATAGCATTCATTTTTGGTCGCACTTTATTTTAAAGGAACACTCCAGTTTTTTTTGGAAATAGGCTCATTCTCCAACTCCCCCAGAGTTAATAAGTTGAGTTTTACCGTTTTTTGAATCCATTCAGCCGATCTCCGGGTCTGGCGATAGCACTTTTAGCATAGCTTAGCATAGATCATTGAATCCGATTAAGACCAGTAGCATCGCGTTCAAAAATGACCAAAGAGTTTCGATATTTGTCCTATTTAAAACTTGACTCTTCTGTAGTTATATCGTGTACTAAGACCGGCAGAAAAGCTATGCTAAAAGCTATAAAAGCTAAATAAAAGCTAAATTAAGCTATGCTAAAAGTGCTATCGCCAGACCCGGAGATCGGCTGAATGGATTCAAAAACGGTAAAACTCAACTTATTAACTCTGGGGGAGTTGGAGAATGAGCCTATTTCCAAAAAAACTGGAGTGTTCCTTTAAGGTCCAATTCTAGCTATTAACTAACCAGTAATTACGACTTTTGCCTCAATAAACTTCTAATTTGCTGCTTATTAATAATTAGTAAGGTAGTTGTTAAGTTTAGGTATTGGTTAGGATTAGGGATGTAGAATATGGTCATACAGAATATGTGCTTTATACCTGTAAGTACTAATAAACAGCCAATATGTTAATAATAGGCATGCTGTTGGCGCCAATAGCCTCGTGGCTAGAGCATTGATATACTGCGCTCACAGCGACCTGAGTTCGAATCCTGGCTCATGGTCCTTTGCTGATCACGCTCCCCTCTCTCTTCACCCAATACTTTCCTGTCCACTCTACACTGTCCTTTCCAAATAAAGGCATAAAAAATAATAATAATAGTCATGCCAATAAGTGAGAATTTGTCCCTATACTAAAGTGTTACCTCATTTTTAAATATATATACTTACCTATAAATATATATAAATGTGACATTTTTAGATTATTTGAGCTAAACTGGAATTAAACCATATCTAAGCATGTTGTTTTGAACACTCTGTGCCCATTTTGTATGTGAATGTGTTTTGTAGCCACAGTATATTTGTGATTCACAAGCCCCAGGCCGACATGTTTTTGAAAAACTCACTCTTAGATGCAACATTATTGTTTTTGACTTGTCTTTTACTGAATGTGTGCTTGTTTGTGTAACTCTGGCACATCTGTCATATACTATCATTGTATCGCTCTGGGCTTTTGTTAAGAATTTGTCATTTTATTGGAAGCACAGTGTCCTTGATCATACAATAAGTGCAAAAATAAATAAAGTCTTAATTAGAAGCATATTACCAGTTATTGTATTGTTATTGTGAATTTGCAGTTTGGGATTCATTTAGCTTTTAACATTTACATGCCATTTGTACAATCATATCCGGATTTAATTCATGGTTTCAAGGAATCTCATTGCAAAAGAGACAAGTACTAAAAAAGAATATGATTTGTAGTTAAAAGCAAGTACAAATCCGTTTCCTTCACAGTAAGTGGATGGCTCCTTCAAAATGCAAAATACACATTTTAAAGAGCTCAGTTTTCTTTGGCTTGTAATTACAGTGTCTTTTCCCAGCAGCACTGGTAAGTAATTGATATTACAGGACATGAGATGGCTTTGGTGCCCTCACTAAATAAAAATAAATTGTTAAATAAATTAAACAATCTTGCTCAAGACCAATGCAAGACCAGGGCTGTTCCCAGATGAAACTTTAGTCATCTGGAAAAAGAGACCTATCAAAACTCAACGATAAAATAATTTTATAACACTTCACTTAACATGCTGTTTAATTTAAGAGTTGGTGCAAGTGGTAAAATTCACTGTAACTCTCTCTCTCTCTCTCTCTCTCTCTCTTTCTGTCACTGGCTTGCTAACTTTGTGGTCTGCCACATTGTCTGGAGTCATTTGTGTTTGAGGTTTTGAAGCTATGATGTGGTGTGTGCGACTGCATGTGTGTATGATGTGGTTATAGAGCATACTCTTTAAAGCAAACTGCATCAAACCAATGATAAACAGAATCTGTGCCGCCTTTATGCCTCATATCACTCTGAGAGGCCGAAAACAGCATGCCTGGCTTTTGGCTTTTGTTAGCGTACATGTATATGAATATGAGTGTGTGTGCCTCAGTCTGTCTGTAAGTATTTGAAGTTGAAAGCACTAACAGTTCACTGCTGGCATTTCAAAGTTGGAATACCAAATATGAAGTGTGTGTGTGTGTGTGTGTGTGTGTGTGTGTGTGTGTGTGTGTGTGTGTGTGTGTGTGTGTGTGTGTGTGTATGTGTGTGTGTGTGTGTGTATGTTGAGTATTGTCGTGGTTTCACAATCATCCGTATATTCATACATCATAGAACACATGGCCTGTGATCACAATGGGTGTTCCTTGACAGAAAATGTAACGGTATGCGTGCTCGCATGCAGATTGACTAAGTGCTTCTGATGACTAAGGAAGTTTTGTTGTGAGTGTATGTGTGTGTGTGTCTATGAAAGAAAGATGAAAACAAAAGGCGAACGACGTTATCGGATTTCAGGAAAAAGCACCTGATTCCTATTCTCCACACATTCCTGCCTTTTGGTTGAGTCTCTGGCAAATCCCTCTCTTCTCCTCCTTTGCTCTCTCTCTCTCTCTCTCTCTCACACACACACACACACACACACACACTCTCTATCTCTCTCACTCACATTCTGGAGTGGCAGTAATTGATTCAGCTTTGTGATGAAGGGTTGGGAGAGGAAGAGAGAGAGCCCCTCTACTTCTCCTTTGATTTTTAATTCCCCTTTTCTCTTCTCCTCTTTGATTATCGTTTTTATTCTTTGCGCGTTGCTGTCTGTGACAGTCTGAATTGATATTCAAAGCAGATTAAAGGTTTCTTTGCACATGTATCTGTGTATGTTTCTACGTTTAGTTTACATGCGAGAATGTATTCATGTTTTTTCATGTTATACTCTTCTAAAATGTAATAGTATAACATTTTAAACAATGACAAAAACCTAAATAATAGAACACAGAAACACAAAAGAGAGAGTAAACTACAGTGCAAATAAAGTGTAGTTGAGGAAGACAAACTGAACTGCTGTAGCATGCAAACTGAAATATATAAAAATATAGTTTTATGTAATAATAAAAATATAGTATTTGGACAGTTATTGCACGCTTAAAATGAATTTCTTAGATAACAACATATCAAACCAGAATCAAAATTAACCATTTTTTCAATCACTTTTGACCAACTGGGGCTTCTCTTAATAGTAATGTCAATAACCACATCTTACAAAATATTACTCTAATATTTATTAGTGGATGTATGAAGTAATTTACCTGTAAGTTCACACTGCTTTTATCACACTTTCTGAGGCCAAACTTTAAGTTCTACAGCAGCGGTTCTCAATTCCAGTCCTCGAACCGCTATCCTACAGAACCCAAATTTTAATTAAAAATGATGTAAATGTATATTTGTAATATAAATTGCACATAATTTACATATTATTTAATTTACATAATAAGGCATTAATATGTGCTTAATTACTACTAATAAATGGCTATTATTCTAGTAATATGCATGCTAATAAGCAACTAGTTAAGACACCCTAAAATAAAGTGTTAGCGTATGCTTATTATGTATCAGTAATATGATATTAATACCATGCAATGTGTCATTTGTTAACATTAGTTAATGCTTTAACTAACATGAATGAACAATGAACAATACATTTATTACACTATTTATTGATCTTTGTTAATGTTAGTTAATGAAAATACAGTCGTTCATTTTTTGCTCATGCTAGTTCACAGTGCATTAACTAATGTTAACAAACAACTTGTGATTTTAATAATGCATTAGTAAATGCTGAAATTAACATTAACTAAGAATAATAAATGATGTAGAAGTATTGTTCATTATTAGTTCATGTTAAATAATGTTGTTAACTAATGAACCTTATTGTAAAGTGATATTATATTACATTAAAGGGGAACAGCATGGTTTATTTGTGCCCTTTAACCTTTGCAGCACTCAGGAAATGTCTGTTCATGTGGGAGGTCTCATGTTAATCTGAAGGGCAATGCACTGTATATATATTGTATATAACATGTGGGCTTTATCTATATTCATTGTACAGTAAAGTACAGCTTTGACCCATGTGAGTCATCCTCTTAAAATTGAAATTAACATTCCTACTTTCAAAGCACTTTAAAGTCCACACAGCAGTCAAGTACTCTTGAGAAGTTTGTATTTATTTATTTATTTATTTATTTATTTATTTGTAGTTAGGACATTGTAATCATGGCTTAAGGTGCATTTGGTCACTTTGGCTATAGAAAGTACAAAAAATTTATTCTCTTTCTACAAGGTTCTGAATAAAAAAAATTAACCTGGTCTCACATCAATTGTGTGTTTGTTTGTTTTTTCATTTTATGAAGGTGCTGTGAATTCAGGCATTAATTAGAAATGAATAAGAAATTAATCTCCAATAAAATCCCCAATTTGGAAACTTGGATTTAAAGTAAGTTCTGACTTGTAATGAGACAGTGGTGTTCATGTTCATTCAACTCATAAATACAATCTTTCCGACATGACTTGAATCCACTAATAGCCTTATTTTATCCCCCCTTTGTTTCTGTTAATATTTTCTTCTATCCCAGCTTAATATGCAGTAGATCTATTAAGAATGTTTTTTTGTGTTATGTTGTGATTGTCTGACACCTGTGAAATGTAATAACTGTTTGTTTTCTGATACAGTCTTTACAGGCTTTGGTGACATTTCTAGTTTGGTGTGGGCATGTGTGTGCGTGAGACTGTGCGCTAATGTGTGTGTGTTGTGTGCATTGTGAAGACACTGATGGTTTGTGATATTTCTGTCAAGTAGATTCACCAGGCCACATGTCTGTCTGTTAATGTGTGAAAACCAGTGAGACATCCACATTTACAAACCAAACACACACACGGAGTGAGCGCTGATTATTGCTGTCATTAACAGCTGGTTGGAATCCTTACACTCAAAACAAACAACCTAGGGGTGGGATCAGTTGCCAACGGTTACCATGTAGCACAAACGCATTTGTTGCACAGTGATATTTCTTTATTTTTTCCCTCTAGCATTATTACCCTTGTTTCTTGTTGTTTTCCCCTCTTCTTAGTAAATACCAGCCACAGAGGAGGTTTGAAGGGGTTTGTATGTGTAATGTAGCAGAGCAGAAGTGATGCACACAGACGGGATGTGTCTTGAGGTGAACAGAAATGTGTGGATCACCTTTAGGCTCTGTCATTTATAGCAAAGGACAGTGTGACCAGCAGGAGACTGGGATGAGGAATTGGAGCTGTATGTCAGTATGTGTTGAGGTTTATGTGTTTGTATGGTACAGAAGTCAAGTCAGGTCAAGTCAAGATTCATTGTCATTCTTTTCATCACAAACTAAGTGTACAAAAACTGTTTCTATGGAATCAAAGCAAGACTGCAAAGAGAGAAATAGCAGAAAGAGAGAATAGGTTGTCCATTTCCATCCTAAACACAAACAGTAATTATATTGGGATTTTGGAGGTAAGGGAAAGCAAAATAAAGAAAAATAAGTATAGGACATAGTAAATATCATTATTTTAGTATGAAAACCATGACATCTATATAAGAAGGTAATATAAAAGTCTGCGTGTGTCTGTGTTTACTATGTTTATCACTCTTACGTGACCACCCATTCACTTGTGAATACAACTTTTAAATAAGTTTAAATAACTTTAAATAAAATTGCTACTGCACAGGCTTGTAAGTTGTAAGAGATTTCTAGCATACATACATTATTGTGTAGAAATGTCATTTTTAAAACTGATTTATTTAGTTATTTTTTTCATATGAACAAATAAAGTTTATTTGCAAAAACAGATAACTCAGTTTTTATTAATTTTCATAAATCATGTTTTTTTTTTTTTTTAAACGGTGTTATCATGTTTTTATTGTGTTTTATTGTGTTAGTTAGCTGTTTTTTTTAAGTTAATAAATATTTAATCAAAACAACCCAACTGCAGTTTGATTAATATTAATTGGAATGCAGGATTTAAAAAAAGCATGATATTTGAACATTTTTAAAAAGTGAGTTTTCTGTTTTTGCAAATGAACTCTTCAATTTTAGAGAAAAACAATTGTTTAACAAATACTTTGAGGTCCACGGAATTTCATCAAATTGATGTTGATTATATTGTAATCATAAAATAAATAAATAATACATTTTCAAATAAATTTGCATTTTCAAAAAAGAAATAAAGTCAAATATATATTTAAAATAAGTATTTAGAATATATTTTAAATCATTGAAGTTGTTTTTTTTTTTCATGAAATTGGGTTTATTGTATTTTTTTTTTACATTTTCAAATAAATGTACTCTTTTTTTAAAATTCAAATAATTTTGTAAACATATATTTAAGACCATCACAATTAACAAATGTCTAACAAATATACACACAGTTTACACATTTACCTGGTTGGACAGTAGGTTTCACACACAAATCAGTAAATCTGAAACTCACATTATTATTATTATTATTTTAAATCACTGGTGTTTTAACTATTTATTACTTCATTTTTATACATTTCATGCTAAGGTTTGATGATAGTGAGTGTCCCGCTGTTGTGTCTGATTAATGAACTCACCTGCAGTGGAACTTTTGTAAATCTTCTAGGTCCTGAAGACTTAGGTCTGAAGGATTTTCATTTTATAACCTTTCAGCTCAATAATATTGTAAATATCAGTGTCTTTACAAATGTAACATACAAATACCTACCACCACTGATGAGATCATCCTGATCTCATCATCCTCACCAAAGAGACTAGAGGAAAGTTTGAATTTGATTCTGGATTTGATAATAAAATGGAATGGATTGACCAATAAACTGCCAGTAATTGTTTTTGTTTTGTTTAGTTTTTACAATTTAAGTTGCCTGGATGCCATTTCAGTTTGTTCAAGGCCAATTTAACACCTAGATGTGAAGAGTAATAAAAACAGTAAAGATCAAGTCTGAAACATTTGCTTCAGGCAGACTCCAGGGTGCAGAAACAAGAGTATAAAAGGATTTTGTGGGGGGGGAAAATGAAAGAACAAGAAGATAGATAGATAAGTTCCTCTATATGTTCTGACTGAGAGAAAAGTTGGCAACACAAAAGAAATACTTACAGGGTTATTTATTCGGTTGACATCAACTGTCATAAAACTCAACACTGTCATTTTCAGTGAAAGCTGAAATCATCCATTACGTCAACCGCGAGGACAGGCTTCTCTGATCTAGTGCTACAGGTCTACCAGGTCTTAGAGTGCTTAGAGCTACCATTGCCATATAAAATATGGAATGAATCAGGGCATATATGCTAAGGTCCTAAAGTGAGCATGAACGATCATCATCTGGTGCACGTTACCCTATATCCACTGGTTAGAGGTGAGAATAGCATCTTTTCATAGCAACCTAATAATCTTGTCATTTGTTAGAAACTATTTCTACAGATCTACTTTCCTCCCATGAAACGGTTGTTTATTTTTCATTTAATTTGTTTATTTGAAGCACATTGTAATTGATGTGTTTTTGGCACGAACAAGGAAGTAGAACTCAAATCTACAGCCTTACTTAAGCAAATACTTCCTCCCATACAGTACAACAGGACATTGCTATTGCAGATATATTGCTGTGTTTATTTCTCCAATTCTCACAGACAGAGAAGAATGCTCACACATCTGGTCCAAAGGAAAGCAGCCAGGTTGCGTGTTTGTGTATGTTTGACATTGGTTACTCTTCCATCGGCACTCTTTTGTCTTAGCTTTGATTGTCTTTCTCTATGTGCCAATTCTGACATGTCTTTTTCTCTTTTCACAGTGCTTTCTCTGGTTTCTGGGTGTCACCTTGCTCCAGGGCTGTAGGGGGGTAGCGATGGAGTGCTAGCCCAGATCAAAGCCTCCTGGCTGGGTCAGTGCTCTCCCTGTCCCCTCTCCCAGCTCTGGAGGTGCTGCTACTCACAGCTGGTGCTGACTTCAGGCTACCGATGTCTGCCACAATCGGCACTGTCAACTGCAATCAGGGACAGAGTGATGAACGTAGTAAACACAGACACACACAGACTTTTTATATTACCCTCTAATATAGATGTCATGGTTTTCATACTAAAATAATGATATTTATTATGCCCTACCTCTAAACCTAACTCTCAAAGAAAGCCTTTGAAATTATTAGGTTTGACATGATTTGGCAGATTTATATGAGCCTTGCAAATGTGAGGTCGACTTCTGAAGTAGGTTTTCAACATGTTCTACTTTATTTATGAGGACATTAAAGAAAAGTCAGATATGTTCACTCATATTCATTGCAATTTTCTAACATTTGCTATCTTGATTATTTGCTTTCCCTTCTTCTTTGTTGATTTAAAACCGATGTGTATTTGCGATCACATAGTTTGTGATAACATGGCTGTAGCAGCTCATTTTGGGTCACTCTGTATTTCTTCGCTGCTCACATTCTGATAACAATCTTTGTCCTTTGGAGAGGTCGGATGGTGAGCTGTGTATCTATTTAACATTCCTGTGGGAAGGGAAAGTGCAGAACAAAGATTCTGGAGGTTTAACCTCAAATATCTGATGAGACGGACAGCAGATTCAAATGAAAACACACTGATTTTCTTTCTCTTTTTCTCTCTGTGAAAGATGCAAACACTGTTTTGACAGCGTAGTCTCATTTGCCAGGAGCTACAAATACCTTGAGTGAGTGTGTGACTATACAAAAATACCTCTTGTTTAATGTCAAATACCTCCACGTCTTTTTTCTTCTTCCCTGGAGTATGTTATAGTGTTTAGACTTTTGTGGGGCTAGTTTGGGTTTAAGAAAACTGAGCAAACTGAGGTAGATTTCTCAGTGATGTGGTTTTCTTGGTTTGTATTATCGCACATAACACATTTACATGTACCACGATCTGTGTATAGGTGGTATTAGTAAGTATAGGTGTCGTTCTCTTCTGTCTTGCCTGTTGATAATGCAGCATATTTGTTTTGAGTGTGAAGGAAACAGTTCACCCAAAAATGGAAATGTCATTATTTACTCACCCTTGTGTTTTTCCAAATGTGCATAACTTTCTTCTTCAGTGGAAAATATGAGAAATTTGAAAGAATGTACTAGTCAGTTTTTCCACACAATTACAATAGGAACTGGAGCTTTCAAACTTTAAAAGCACAATATAAGTCTGTGTTTTGTATTAAGTAATCTGAAGCTATACGATAGCTTAGTTTGAGGAACAAACTGGATTTTTTTTTCTTCTGAAAATCTTGACAGCCGTCTAGCTGTTCTTGGCGTGTTTATCATGCCCAATTCATGAACAAGTTGTTTTCAGTTGAATCTTTTCAATGAAATGTTTGATCTGGTTCTCAGAACAGTTCATTCACAAATTTAATTGATCCAGCTCTAGATAAACTTACTGACTCTTTGATCCAGCAGCATGCAGTTAAAGCAGTTAAAATCTCACTAGAGAGAAAAATTGTCAGTAGATAATGATGCAAGTTTAGACAGATCCATGAACAAATCTATTGTATGAATTTGTGTGATACTTCTATGGTGATTTTGCACCCCTTTTTAAGCTAGAAAGCTCCAATCACTATTCATTGTAAGTTAATGGAATAAAATAACATTTATTAACATTTTACAGTTACACTTTACTTTAAGGTGTCCTTGTTATAGTGTAATTATACATTTAAGTACTGAGTATTATTAATGAACTACATGTACTTATGGTTAGGGTTAGGATTAGGGTTACTTGCATGTAATTATGCATAATTAATAGTAATTATAATAGTAAGTACATGTAACGTGTAACAAGGACACCTTAAAATAAAATGTTACCCATTTTTCCTGTTGTTGTAAAAAAGGTAAAAAAAAATAAAAAAAAGTCACCACATTCCTCATGAAGATAGAGGCCTTCCAACAAGAATATGATTTAACAATAAAGGAGGGTGTTTTGCATACCGCACCATCCATCGCAATCACAGTAGCAGATCAAGTTTACAGGTGCCAGAACAAAATGTGAAGTCATTGTGAATAATGTGTTTGCACCCTGGGCAGCTTCTCTGGTCACACAGGACCTAGAAAAGGTTCAGTATGTGTTCCTGTCGATTGATGTGTCCAACCATGTGAAGCTTCTGCCAGTAGTAGTCAGATATTTCTGCAGCAGAGGAAATTGCAGCTGAGGGCCTGGTGGTTATTCAAAGATTTCACCTTGAAAACAAAGTGGTAGCATTCTCTGCAGACAACACAAACACCAACTTTGGAGGAATGAATAGGCTTGGTAGGGTCAATGCATACAAAAATACAAAAAATGCTCTGCAGAGGGATGTTGAACCTACGAACAATCTTTTTGAAGATCCACTGACTAAACTTTGTCTGGCCTTTGTGCATGGGAACGTAACTGTATTCAATTAAACAATTAACATTGTGCTGTTGAGCATCCTGGAGTTCTAAGGAACCTTGAGGCAAAACTGACAGCAGGATGTGATGAAAACTTCATTCCTGTTTTGGTGAGCGGACTACTCAGAGAGCGTGTAGACAATGGAGCAATTTCTAAAGAGTCTTTTCTCAAAACATCCAAATCATTCTTCACAACTGCACAAACTGTACATAAAAGCATGGTGCAAGCACACTGATGATCTCAAAGGACTGCAATGCCTCCTTTTGAAACAGCAAATTCAATGTAAATAAATTCAGAAGGCAGCAGCCACACTGCAAGAGAAATGCTCTAAGGTTACCATCAACGAGGATGCGCTTTTTGATGAGGTCACTAGCCTGCAAGAGTTTTTAAAGGGGGAATCACTTGAAAAATGGAGAAAAAATTAAACACCACTTTGTCAGAGATGGAGCACATTGTTTACCTTCTTTCAATGACATCCAACACACTCACCTCTCTAAATTATCATGTGTTTGCCAGGAAGTAATGCACCAATTGAGAGGGTGTTCTCTCAGATGAATGATGCATGGACAGCGTCAAATAGGTTCACTATTTCTATTATCAAATCAATGCTTATTGTGAGAACAAATGTCAACCTCTCCTGCCAGGAGTTCATGGAGAAGCTGGCCAAAGACAGAGCAATCCTCAGGAAAATACATTCATCTGAGAAATATGTGGACTATTTTCCTTACCACTTGTTTATTAGGGGAAAGGACAGCCAGTGAAGTGAACTAATCATAACATGGTACAGAGTATTTCGTTTTGTGTAAATGTTTACATTTTACATTGTTACTTCTACGTTTATGATGCTATGAAATCAGCTGAAGTATAACTTTGATGCCACTTGATGTCATCTGTGTATTATTGAAGAAAAAAAAAAGAATTAGAATTACAGTAATTCATTTTAATTAACTGAATTAGAAACCCACAACAATGAAGAGACAAAAACCTACAAAAATGTTTTGTCCCTGCTTTTTAATTAATAACAAGTGAAATTTCAATTATATTTTGACATTTGAACTAGTTTACTGTTGCTGTCAGGAAATTTTTTTTAGCGGAAGGACATTATTTTACAAACTTACTTCAAAAGTAACCTATCAGTACATACATTTTTGGTTTTAATAGTTTTTTGTTGTGTGGCAACCGTTTTATAAAAGCAATAAAGTACTCAAGGCATGCTGTATTGTGAATAAATCACGAACACCCTTCAGCTGTGACTTATTCACAATACAGCATGGCCTCTCGGACCTTATTGCTTATGTATTATCATATTTATATTACCTATAGCATAAATACATGTACATAATAACAAACAATAGCAAGATCATGTATACATTTCTGGGCATACCCCCTTGTTGTATTCTAATAGCCTATTAAAATAAAAAGTAAAAATAACTTTATAACTTCAAAACTCACCATAAAATTACATAATTTGTCATGAGAAACATTTTTCATGATCTAATTTGCTGGTTTTTGCTTTAGAGTTACTGTCACTGTAAATATGTAGTGTTTTTTGCAGTGTGGATTTGTACGTGTCTGTGTGGGTTTGTGGAATGGGTGGACCTCATTAGAAATGCTTAATAAAGCCTGCAGTCTTAGTATCACACTGAGCAGCTCATTAAAACTCAGAAACTAAATCCAGCTGCCCTGCAATATGTATGCGCACATGCACACACACACACACACCATAGAACGTAAGTTGGAGCTTAATGTAGCTCTCTGCTGTTAAACTGTTCACAGTTACAATCATTAGCACATAAGAGTAACAACATATTCTTATAGCAGACTATGACTTAAGATTCACACAGACCTGAGACACATAACAGTTACATGTACTAGTCTCTTGTTTTTGTCAGTTCCAATGTAGGTTACATGTGTAACCCATCGGTATGTCTGTCCTGATATACATTAATAAATGGTGTCCACCCTCCATCCCCTTCATCCCCTCCTTCCTCTTCTTGTTTCCTTTCCACTTTCTCGTCCACTCAGGCATGCTAAATGGATGTATTGTCTTTGTAGCAGTTCATTGAGGAACATGACTGTTCTCCATACAAACAAACCTGCTCCACTAATCAGTGCTCTAATGAGAAGGGCTGTGTGCTTGTGAATGAGCAGTTGGATTTCTGTCAGACAACCCCCATCATGACATACAACACAATATAGCAAACTATTAACTCTCTGCTGTCTTGCTTCATCGTAACTATTAATTGAATATTCCAGGTTAAGTAAAAGTTTGTCTCAATCTGCAGCATTTAAATTTAGTGCCTTCTTACAAAAAATAAATAAATAAATAAATAAAAAATCAGCTAGATTACAGCAAGGCACTCACAACTAAAGGGAATGCACCCATTTTGTAAATGTATACAAATATGTACATAATATAACCACAAGATGCAAACGCAAATGTTAACATGATTTTATTTTGAAAAATAAAAAAACTAAATAAAATGTAAATGATTTAAACAGCTTTACAGCTCAAATATTACACATTATTAAAAAAATTATCAGCTTCACATTTCTGATTTTAAATCCTCAGAATGGCCCCATTCACTTGTGTATGTGTCTCGTCGTAACCTCAGTTCTTGCTCCTTGTTTTGTTAGTTTTAAAGGAAATGCGGGAAAGTAGAATTTATTATTCTGGTAATCAACATTATTCCATAAATACTGCGACTTACTGACAATACAAGCTAACCCACTTGGAATATTCATTGGTTATCAGCACCATGGTTGTTAAGGCATGTTGTAGCTTTAAAAATAGTCCCTTTTTTTTTTTAGTTTGGTCGTTAATAGCTAGTTAATAGTGAGAATTGGTCCTTATACTAAAGTGTTTCCATTTGGTCAGGAGTCAGTTTTCATGTTTTGTTACTTTACAATTAGTGCCACTAAATTTGTTCTAAGCATTTTCTACCATTGCAGGAATCTCAGTATTAAAAACGACAACAGACAAAAATTCTTTGGATGCTTGGAAATCTTTAATTGTTATCTTATTTGCCATTTTATCTGTGTTGTTCGCCCTCTCTCCTAACCTCCTTTGATAGGCTGTGACTGAAAATGTTTTTGAAATGTCATTCCAATCAAGGTTTGTCTCAATGAGTCAGTCTCCAATTGAGTTATTAATTTATCTTCCTCTGCAGTTATAAACTGCAGATCACAACAACATAAACACTCTCAAATGTCAGCAAATAAACCATTAAAACATCTGTCAAGAGAAGCACATCTGAGAGGTTTCCTGTCTCTATTCTGTGTGGAATTATCACCCTCGTCATTTTTATTTCCTGTGATATATTGAAATATCACATGGTCGATGGTGACTTTTACCACAGAATTTAATCAAAGAGTTGCCCATAGATTTAGGCTACAATACATAATTATCCTACTGGGGAATACATGTTGATTTTCATATTAAAGCGTAGGCCTATACCCAGGCTCAATAAGGTGCATTTTTAAAATAATATAAAAAATGCATCTCATCTGTGCAAAATGGCTAAACCTAAAAAACTAACAGTCATTAAAACATCAAGTTCTTAGTAAAGGGAAAGAAAAGGGTGTTCAAATCAGCCCAGTAGGTGGCAATCTGCATTAAGTGAATTGGCATTTGTCATATAGCTCACTTTTTCTTTCTATCTGTTCCCATAGTTACCCCTGAATTTGGCACTTTGCTGGTAATGTATTTCTCTTAAGGACAACCTTTCTAGAAACTATAAACCAAAGTAAGTAATGCTTTGTTTAATCAATTCAGAGCTTTAGGTTAATGCCACTGTAAGTAAACCCTGCTTTTGCTTATTTTTAATGTAAGGGTGTGCATGGCCATTTTTAACTTGAACGTCCAAAGCTTCCAGTGTCAGTGGCTTTCATATTTTAGCTGTACTAAAAACAGCCCATTGTACTGTTTTGTTACAGACATAATATCATTTTAATTTTGTAATGTAATCATAAACAGACGAGTTTTCAGACTGTGCTGATGCTGAAGTGTGCGCTCTGAATGGCAATGAAGCAACTCAACCGATGCTGACAGGTCGATGGCATTGACAACATGAAGGCATTTTCTTGTGGAGACTGGACTTACCAGGCTGCCTTGAAAGAACGAACTCACAAGGACATGAAGACTTCGAGCGCATCTTTGTGAGAATTGAGATGTGCTGTGATCTTGTTGCTGAATTGTTTCTAAAGGTTCAGTTCTCTCAAGGATGCATCGAATGCAGAACACATCAAGAACACATCCGGGTACTTTCATGCGTCCTCTGTACTTGTGTCTGAATATTGGAATTTAACTTTGAAGATGGTCCAAGACGTCCAAGAATGCAAGGATGCAAGATCGCATATAAACACATATTGAGAAACGGCCAAGGAATTTGTAGCCTACGACTGGATTACTTCTGCACATTAATAGTATATTTGTAGAACATATTTTTTTAGTGGTCCCAAAAGTAAGTACTTATTCAAAAGAAGTATCTACTCAGAGAGTATTCAGTTTTGGGCACAGCCAATGTTTTGGATCACATGTGAACAATGTTAATGAGCAATTTCAGTTGGCTACTGATAGCATGCTCATTTTGTACTGAAATACACTGAGAAAAGGTAGTAAATTCAGCCTGTTGTTTTAAATATTGAAGTTTCCATCAGTCTTTTTATTCATACCCTAAAACATACTGTCTGTTTGGTTTGAACCCATCGGACTGGTCCGTTGTTTTGTTGCTTGCAGTCAGTCCCTCCTCTAACACCTCCATTTGTGAAACACCCACAAGCTTTGAAACTTGTCATGAATTTTGATTTGGTGGGGTTGTATTGGTACAAGTGTTTCACTCTAAGGCTTTTGGATCACTTTTGTATTGTTCTTTTGGAAAACCCCAGCATGACATCAGCATGGTGTGGTTCAGATTGACTTTGCCATAAGAGTCAATTAGAGACTCTCCCACATGTACTTTGGGTTAGTGCATTTGATCAGGAGAAGGTCTGGAAATGATTGTTGTTGTGTGGCTTTTGTTTCAAAGAGACTTTTGATTTTGGAGCATTTTAACTGTTCACCCCCCTAAAGTTCAAACGCTATGGCTCTGTTTTACTCTTTCTTTTTCACTCTTTCTCTCTCTGTCTCTCCGGGCCACAGATGATGTGTAACTGTTTTGCTTGATACAGTATGTCTAGTGAGCTACGCCTTGATGATGTACAAAATATTGGCATAATACAATACATTGTTGCTTCCATTCTTTTCTCCATCTCTGTCTCTTGCTTTCATGTCAAGCTTTGTCTGTGTGTATTTTATCCTAAAGCAAGCAACTTTACAGCTTTTAATAATGTAATAATTCACTCCAAAATGAAACTTCTGTCACTATCATGTTGTTCCAAACCCATAGGAATCTTTAAACAACTCTTGCCATACAACGACAGTTCATTGTGACCAAGGTGCTGCCAAGTTCCTGTAAAAGTCATCCATAAAACTCTATATTCCTACTCTTCTGAATCCAAATAAGGATTTTGCATTTTGAACAGATTAATATTTCAGTCATTATTCATTTAGAATCTTTCCTTGGCCAAATACTGTGTCCAGATTCCAAATTCCGATCACAAAGCAGCTTCAGGGGAGGCTAAATTCTGTGAATAATAACTCAAATTTTGGGCTCTTCTAGTGATGAACTGAATTGCATTTTTCAGTGAACATATTAAAGTTTTAATTTAGCCAAAGACTGAAAATAATAACTCTGAAGTAATTAAAGTAATTGAAATCTTCATGCTGTTCATGGTGTCATGTTCTCAGGTGATAAATTAAACCAGTTGTAGTTCTTCAGCAACAAGCTGCCTTTCAATATTTCAGCCTAAAACATTTGACGTATTGCCATTCTAGCACATTTTTTTGGTCACAGTATGTCCACACTGCTGGCTGTAGCTGATCCATGTTGTGTGCACAAAATAGACAACCTAAACCTGTCATCAGATAAGCACTAATTAAACATCACAGTTTCACTCAATGATTTAGGCCCTCCAAAACTCTTTCGGCTGACACTGTTTTGGCCAAATCTGTTCAGTGACTCAAAATACTGTTTATTTCTCACACAAAATTAAAATGTAACTATGGTAAGACTTTGGATAAATATAGAGCACAACTTTGGATAACTTTTATTTTGCCTTTGTTGGTGTTTTTATTGTTTTACCATACTGGTACGACATGAAGGTGCATGAGTAAATGACAGAATTTTCATTTTTGGGTGAACTATTCCTTTAAGGAATGCAAATATTAGCCCTCACGTGGTCTCTGTGACCTTACATTTCCCACCTCTCTGGCTTTGCATTGATTTTATATGTGCCTCTTTTAGTAAATGAATATATTCATTGTTTTGATTTGAGCTCTCTAGAGTGCAATAATAGCCCTGATGATTACATGCTATGGACAGATTTGATTGGTGCTTAATTCAGATGGTGTTTAGATTATGGCTAATCACTTACGGCCACTGCTGACAGGCCCAAACATCTTTCAGGCTCACATTCCACAAACCGCTCCCAAGAGTGGGCCTATTTAATCATTAGCAACCACATTATTAGCATTCTGAAGTTACAAAAACAGCTTTGGAGGCGGCGTGAGCTCTTCCTAATATTTTGATGGAGAGAGAGAGCGTGTGTACTTATGACCGGCAGTTTATTCCAAGCAGACCGTTTAGACAGATATACAAACACACACACACGCAAAGCCTTACCATAAGTGACCTCAACTGGAGAGAGAGGTGTGTGTTTTTTATCTGGAATTTTTTATTCATTCATTCACGTAACCTTGAGTAAATAAGTAGGCCTATTCCTGGCACAGTATTTCCTCATCTTGTTACTTTAAAGAGGTTTTTACATCAATAATAACAATTCAAACATCATTGATATGGAACTAGCTTTCAGCAGTTAATTAAAAACACCTTCCTGCAACATAAATCAAAAGAGTTTGTGTTTTGTCTAGCAAAAACGTGCAAGTACTGAATGATAGAAATTTGTTGTTCTTTGTCATTTGTGATGTTGGTTAGTATCATGATGTTTTGCACTCTCTCTTTCTCTCTTTCTCTCTAACACACGCACACAAACTCGCAAACTCAAACAGTGTATGTGTGTATGCGTGTGTGTGTGTGTGTGTGTGTGTGTGTGTGAGCACCAGGGCCTTTAAATGAGACTCATAGTTTGCTGGCTGCCCAAAACACAATGGCCTTCATCATTACTCTTGTTCTCAAATATTTGCAAGTGTCTTATTGAGGAGATTCAGTCTCCATCTATATATGCATTTGAACAGTGTGTGTGTGTGTGTGTGTGTGTGTGTGTGTGTGTGTGTGTCTGTTGCACCTCTTTGTAAAAGTCGTAACACTTTCTGTGGACTGTGGGAAAATATCAAATCAAAGGAATGTTTTGTTGTGTATTTCAGCAATAAGTGTGTGTGGTTTTGTGTTGTCATCAGTTTTCTTTTCAAAGCAAATGTTCATATTTTGTGTGAATATGTATCTGTGTATCAACTGTGTGTATTGGACTTCAGAAATGAGAAAGCAAAGTCCCTTCTGGGTTTGGTTTGATTTTTTTTTTTTTTTTTTTTAACATTCCATTTCCGTTTGCTATTTGATGTTTACACAGTTTCTGGATTAAAGCTATGTGGAACACTGTTTACCTTACACTATCAACAAGCAATCAAAACTAAATTATATATAATTTACAAAGTGCCCTCCAAAAGTTTGGAAGCAACATAGGCAAAATATCAGCACAAAACCTGAATTTTGTCCTGAGTTTTGATTTTGCATTGCTAAGGGACAAAACACACTGTGAAAACATTTTACTGAATAATAATAAAAAAAAAAATGAATTCAGAAGAGATGTTTTCTGATTAGTAATTAAAGCTCTAAAGGTATGCTGATCCTATGAGCTTTAGAAAAGAAGTTTAATCTAGTAATCAAACATCGCAGTTGCCAAAGACCCATGTCTGACTGTGACTTGCACACAATGTATTGATTTATGCTGATATTGTCCAAAACCCCACCTAGGGCAATTCCAAACTTATGTAGGGCACTGTATATATAAATTTATATTACAACATAATAAATTTGTAACCTACATCTCAGGTTTATGCATTATGTATATCTTTTAGACCATTAGTCAATAAATCCTGGGTAAACACAAACAGGTGTCATGAGGGCTGAGCCACAGAGGTCATGTGATGATGAGTGGATTCTTTACTCTGTAATTATTCTCTCCATTTCCACCAGTTGTGCACCAACTGCAAACATTTTTGTTTAGCAAAATAAAAGTGTGATTAATCAATCACAGCAAAGACAATGTGAAAAAGAGATGTCTTCTTTTGAAACTTTATTGTCACTGTTAAATAAGGTATCTGTCACTGTACACTACCATTCAAAAATACAATAATATTAATAACATCACAATTTAAAATGCAATTGATTCCTGTGATGGCAAAGCTGAATTTTCGGCATCATTACTCCAGTCTTCAGTGTCATATAATCCTTCAGAGATCATTCTAATATGTTGATCTTTTTTAAATGTTGAGAACAGTTATGCTGATTAATATTTTTGTGGAAACTGTGATATATATATATATTTAGGATTCTTAGATGAATAGAAAGTTGAAAAGAGCAAAGTTTTATCACTTTAATGTGTCTTGTTAAACACAAATATTAATGTATTTAAAATAAAAAAAGAGCCAATTTGCAACAGGTTCAAATTTTGTTTAGATTATCTTATATAATGCAATTCTCTCTCCACTCCTTACCTTTTCCTTGCCAGTTCCTTTTTTTTCTCTCTCCCTCTTTACTGTATATCTCTTATGAAATGAGAAATAAGCTACAGGCGAGTTTTAAGTGACACACTTGGTCATATGTGTGGTTGTCATAAACTTGAGTGATCAGGCTCAATTCAGCTGTTGCTCCAGTCAGCAAAGCCCATGATGAAAGCATCATTGTAATTCTCACTGTTCGTTATGCTCACTGTGTATCGGCAGTGTTGATTTTCAGTATGTGTGTATTCCAGGCACACTTGTTCCACTCTGTGCATGTGTGTGAAAGAGAAAGGGAATGTGTAATTGATTGTAATTGAGGGATAAACCAAAACGAACTCTGGGCTTAAAATCTTAACCACACCCATGATGTCATCTGAATGACATCAGTATTCCCAGACCAATACAGCTTGCTCACCTTAGTGTGTCTATGTGTGCTTATTGCACTATATACTGTGAATGTGTGTATGGTTTTAGGACTTGTTTTGGGGTAAATTTACGCATTGTCGCATTTACGTGGGTAAATTATGCATTGTCGTGTTTTTGGGACAGACCTTGTGCCACATTGTGCCTTGTGGCTCTTGTCTAATGTTTTTGTTTGTAGTTCCCATAGTAATGATAAAAGCAGTCTATGTGGTGCTTTGTGTCAGGTGGATTTTTTATAATTGCATCATGTTATGTTAATATTTCATATTAAAAATGATGCAACTGATTATTTTCTTTCTTCGTTTGTATTCCACTTTAACAATAAAAAGACAACATAAACTGCATTTGTTGTCTGCTCTCCCAAATTAATTTACAATATATCCCATGAATAATTTACTGCAATGCACAAAGAATCTCTAATTTTCCTTCCCAAATCCTCACGTCTCTTTCCAGGTTTGTTGTCACATGGATGCTTTAAAATGTAATTGTCTCCCATTTTCACTTTAATCTCTATTAGCAGTTTTTACAGGAAGGTTTCCAAAGCAGGTAAATACAATACAAAAAAAAAATAAAAATAAAAATGTCATGTTAGATGATTGAAGGGTAAGTAGAATAATGTCACTCCATTGTATGCAGTTTTTTAAAATGCTTATTGTGTTCACAGAGTAAACATTTCACTGATTGTTAAAGGGTTAGTTCACCCAAAAATGAAAATTAGCCTGTGTTTTACTCACCCTCGAGGAATCCTAGGTGTATATGACTTTCTTCTTTCAGACGAATCCAATCGGAGTTATATTAAAAATTGTCCTGGCTATTCCAAGCTTTATCATTGCAGTGGGTGGGTGTTTCTGTTCAACAGTTGTCAAATAAAGTGCGTGCATCCACAATAAAATGTGCCTCACATGGTTCCGGGGGTGAATAAAGGCCTCCTGTAGCGAATTCATGCGTTTTCGTGAGAAAAATATCCATATTTCAAACATTATAAACACTTTTCTCTCACTTCTGCTGACTGTCGTACGCGGAAGGCGCTACGGCGGATGATGTAGGACGTATGTTTCGCGCGCGCCTCTGAGATATGCTAGTCTCGCGAGTTTGTTTACAGGAGCAAAGGAAGCAAAGTTTCCTTATTTTAGCAAAGGAAAACCAGTCTCCTCTTGATTTATATATCGAAATCTTCCAACATTTTTCTTTACAAATCCTCGGTTTGTACTTCTAATTCGTGACTGGCGTTTTGTTTTGTTCTCTCTCCACGTTCGTCACTAATCACGCGATGCTGACGTCCTACGCCATCCGCCCGGAATGGCTTCCGCTTACCACAGTTAGATGAAGTGAGAGACATGTGTTTATTACATTTGAAATATGGATATTTTTCTTACAAAAATGCATGGAATCACTATAGGAGGCCTTTATTCAACCCGGAGCCGTGTGAGGCACGTTTTATTATGGATGCACGCGCTTTATTTGATGTCTAGTGGACTGTGTAACAGAAACACCTTCTGACTGCGATGATACCACTTGGAATAACCAGGACAGTTTTTAATATAACTCCGATTGGATTCATTTGAAAGAAGAAAGTCATATGCACCTACTGTAGGATGCCTCGAGGGTGAGTAAAACACAGGCTAATTTTCATTTTTGGGTGAACTAACCCTTTAACAGTCTAATGAAAGTTACTCCTGTAATTCATGCACAGATTCATGGGGCATAGGAAAAGTATATATAAAATTAATTATTCAACTATTTAATTTACTCCTGTGTGTCTGTGATGCTCAGAATTAAGTATGCATTATCAAAATTATTATAAGTTAATAGTAATAGATTAATAGTTTATGACACTGCAATGTATGACAGAAAAATGTTGTAAAACCTCTTCTCATTCATCACATCTGTTATGTACTTGTCATTAACTAATATTAATAATAATATGAGCTCAATAGTTGGATGGATACATGTTTTTGATGCTCAAGTTGATATATGCCTCCTGTACTTCTGGTGATTGTAAGCAGCTCGCCCTGGCTGCAGCTGAGCCTTATGGGAATTGCAGTTTTTCTGACTTTATGAGCTGTGGACAGTTTCAAAAGTACAGGAGATTGTACAGAGAGAGCATTAGATTTGGCAACACCAACAGCTGAGGAAGGTGTTTTTTCCTCCCTCTGTCTGCCTCTCTCACACTCTCTCACACACTCTCCCAAACATGTGGTTTGAGTTTAGTGGCGTCTCAAGCTCAGAGCTCTCAAATACACACACAGGCCACCCTGATCCCAAATAATGTGCCAAAACTGTGTGTGCGTGTGCACGTTTTAAAAATGCTTGACACTTATGTAGACAACATTGTGCAGCATTTTGCTGTATCTAAGTCTAAGTCGCTCTGAAGTGTGTGTATGTGTGTGTTCTTGGAATCAAATGATTATATATATATATTTTTTATTATCTGATTCAAAGAAGGGATTATATTTTATTATTGTATTTTATTAACTGTATAAAATATGACACACACTCTCCCTATATTCACACTATATTTCTTTCTCTTTCTCACACACAATTCTGGATTGATGGAGTGTATTACTTCTATCATGCCATTTCTAAGAAATGTGGAAATTATTTAGTACTCATATCGCCCAAGTTATGTCAGTGGAATCATGAAGTCATACCTCATTCCAAGTGGAAATAAGGCCTAGAAATAGAAAGATGCAGTGAGACAGAGAAAGAGAGAGAGAAATGGGGAGAGTAAAGCAAGGAGAGAGAGAAGAAACAAAATAAATCACTTTCCGTAAAAGCTTCTCAAATGTTTTATGGCTTATCTAAATTATTTAAATAATTCAATAGTTTATAAGAGAGATATTAAGATACATATTAGTTTGTAGACATGTGTTTCCTATCCCCTGCAGTCCTCCAGTCCTTCAAAAGTTATCACATCAGTAATACCTACTGAGAGTCTATTGAAATATGTATGTATGTGTGTGTGCGTGTGTGTGTGTGTGTGTGTGTGTGTGTGTGTGTGTGTGTCTTTCTAGAAGAGGCTTGATGCCACAATTTTGGCTTCAGTATGATACCAGTCACTGGTACCTCAATACAATAAATTGATTCCTCAATATTATTAGACATATACAATCTTAAAATATTTATCATTATTGTTATTATACAATAATAATCATTATCATTCATTAAATTATTATTTTACTAATCAACATACATCAAATCATACATTCATATGCTGCTATTCTATTTTTGTATTTTATGTCACACTCCCAAATTTCGCCAGATTAGCAGAATACCATTTTGACATTTTGAATACTGTGGTACTTTTTTGTAATGAAAGCGTGCAGCCCGGTAGTCTTCGGCAACTCAGAAGGTCCAATGGAAGGTCTAATAATCGGTTTATTCCTTCCAGCTTTTTACACCATCATACTCTCATCTGCTCTTAATCTGACAGGAGGGAGTGGGATGGAGACTCATCCAGTTTTGATTTGCAAAAGAGCACTGCTCACACTGACACACATGCACCACTCCCATAAACAAGCATGAAAGAATTCAATAAAACAAGCATCTGTCACCCAGACATTCACAAACAGCTTCAGCTTATACTCAGGAGGAGTTTTAAAAGTACTAAATACATGACTTTGTGGAATTCTGAAATCAATTGCAGCATTTTGAAGTCAAATGTTTGTGTATAATGACTGTTAAAATATGTATAACTGACCGTTGTCCCAGGCAGCCTTTTTACATACTGTGGTTTAAGGTCTCTCTTAAAACTGTGTTCTTTCTTTTCACATAATAATTGCAATTCTAAGCAACATTGTATGTAATTTTTTGTATGTATTTATTTGATGAGTAGCTGTGAGTGGGATAATGTACAGAAAAACTAAACCCCTTAATAGTGATGCAAGACCCCTCCGTGAAAGTGGTTTGTTTTGTGACTGGATGAATTACATATAGATTTGTGCTAATAACATAACAGGTGGTGCTAATGCTGTATAAAATAAACCGCATAGTAACAGCAAGTTGCATTATAAACAGACATACAAATTACTGATTGGACCAGATGGGTCTCCACTGGGGACTGTTATTGAGAATCAATATAGGCTTTAGCTCTGTTTACCATTGTTAATGTTGTGTTAGATGTTTTTATTTACAACCACAATCCCCAAAAATTTGGGACATTTTGTAAAATGCAATAAAAATCAAGAATCTGTGATTTGTTATTTGTCTTTAACCTTTATTTAATTGACAAAAGTACAAAGAAAAGATTTCCAATGTTTCCACTGACCAACTTAATTGTGTTTTGTAAATATAAACAAATTTTGATTGTGATGGCTGCAACACACTTTAAAAAAGTTGGGACAGAGGCATGTGTAACACTCTGTCACATCAACTGTCCATTTAATGACAATGTTTAATCATTTGAGAACTGACAATACTAATTGTTAAAGCTTTGCATGCTAATTTTTTTGTCCAGTCTTGCTTGATACTAGAATTCAGTCCATCAGTTATAATTGTCTGATTCTCCTTTTAATGACTGGTCATACATTTTCAATAGGAGACAGATCTGCTGGCCAGTCAGTCACAACCACATGTGTCTATGAAACCACGCTGTTATAGCACATGCAGAACGAGACCTGGTGTTGTCTTGATCTAATATCCATGGACTTTCCATGAAAGACGTCATCGTGATAGCATTATATGTCTTTGTACAATCCCAATATATGCCTCCATGTCAAAGGTACTTTTGCAAAAATTATATCACCCATGCTGTTTGCTCTGCTGCACCCCCATACCATGACAGGTGTTTACTTTTGCACCTGTTGCTGATGAAAGTCTGGATGGTCCCTTCGGTCTTTGAGACTGAGAACTCAGGGTCCATTTTCCCCAAGAACAAGCTGTAATGTCTCCTCATCATGAGCAGCACACATTTCCACTGTCTTTTTGACTGTCTGAGATGAGCTGAGATGAGGGCTCAAAGGTCAAGCACATTCAACTGAGGTTTCCTGCCTATCCCTACATGTACTGAGATTTCTCTGGATTCCCTGAATCTTTTCACAGTATTATGTGTGGTAGTTGGAGAAAGACCTAAATTCTTGAAATGTGATTTTTGATTTGTTTGACATTTATCTCATGAAATTTGGAACAAAGTGGCTTTGCTGGTAAACACCGAGATGCTCCTTTCATACCCAAATATGATCCCCTCACATATTACCAGAACAGTTTCAAAACATTTTAACTAGGATATTTTATAACCTTTTGACGTTTATTTTGCCTCTATGTCAATTTTTATGGAGTGTTTTGCAGCCATCAATATAAAAGTTGTTTATATTTACAAAATACAGTTCAACTGATATTGAGATATTTTCTTTGTACTTTTGTCAATTAAGTAAATATTAAAGGGAATTAACAAATCACAGATTCTTGATTGCACTACATTTTTACAAAATATCCCAACTTTTTTGCAGTGGGTTGTAAATAAAATGAATATATTCTGGTTTTCAGATTCATTTTACTCTATTGAAGGTCATGTGACTAATATGACAGTTCTCAACTGGTTTTGTGGCAGAATCCTGATTTGACACCAGACATCAAGTGGCAACCTAACACATTACTAAAAATGTTTACTGTAGCATATGCTATGTTTTCTGGGTCAGCTTCTTTTACCATGAATTGTTAGGAGGATATGGATCTAGTTTGGCTAGCTTCCACAAGATGACAGACAAAACTGAACAGAATAGTGTTAATGTAGTATTCTTGTTTTTGTCATCAACAATAAAATGTAAGAGAAGGGATATTCCCATGCATTTGTCAAGTTTATTTGGTCACACTTTATATTAGGTGGCCTTAACTACTATGTACTTGCATCAAAAAATAAGTACAATTTACTTATTGTGGTCATATTGTATTGCAAAATTCTTTTGCTGCTATTGAGGTGGGATACGAGTAAGGTTAGGGACAGGTTTGGTGGTATGGGTAAGTTTAAGGGTGGGTTAAGGTGTGAGGGATAGGTAAACAGTGTAATTATAAATGTAATAAAATAAATGAATTACAGATGTAATTTCATATAGGTATTTAAAAAATATATATAAGTAAAATGTAAAAACATGTATGTACACAATAAGTGCATTGTACCAAATGATTAATTTAAATGTAAGTACACAGTAGTTAAGGCCACCTAATATAAAGTGGGACCGTTTATTTTGTAAGCCAAAGACACAAAATATTGTATGGTTAGTTATACATTTTATGCATTTGTTTTCCCTCCTGTCCAAGGACCCCATCAGAGGAAACCTGTGACTCATTTTTGGTTTGTGCAGGAGTTTGGAGCCACTCTGAAGGGCTTCTATATTTCCTATACACTGTCAGGGTATGTATGAGTAATTCCTGCTTATTAATAGGTCAGTGACGTCTATCGCCTTCACAACATATAGCACATTCAGCAAAATCAGTTCGAGTGCGTCATCTTACTTGCTTCCTGTCTGCAAACAGGGAATGTTTTTTCAGTTACAGTCATATCAGGGCCCAATACTAGGTGCTATAGAAAACAGTGAATGATCCACTCCAGATCTGTTTTAGGATATGCTGTTGTTGTGACTTCATTTGCATGTTTTCTGAAACATTTTCGGCCAGAAGTTCCATGCTGGCAGGCAACTGAAGCTTTCTGTGCTTGGAAAGAAAATCTTTCCTTGTGCTCTCAGTTTGCCCGCACTTAAAGTTTGTTAGTTCCACCTTGGATAACCATTGTCTTACAGAGTGTTTTGCTTTTGATAAGACGGGTACTGTAAGTTTAAAAATCTGCCTGCAAGCATTTGAGCAAACCTGCAGCGTCTACGACATTACACTGCTTCAATCAAATCAAATAAAGGCTTTTGTAGGTCCACCAAAGCATGTTTTTATGTATATTCCATAAATTATAATATCTTTCCAGTATTAAGATGTGGTCACATAAGTAAAAAAAAAAAAGTCAATTTTGAATCGTCAGTAGTATAGTGATGTATAAAGCACAGCTCACACAGAAGTCACTTTCAAACCAAGCAGTTTTCTGTTGCCAATTTTGCTCGAACAACTTGACCAGCTTAAACCTAATGCAAAATCTGTAGGGTGAAATCCTTTTCCCACACATGGAATTCCAGACTGAAAGAATTTCTTTTGGATTTTGCTGAACAATGGCAAATGTGGCTGCACCTTTGTTCATCCTGCTTGTGTACATAAGACATCTACTCTAATACGGGACATTTACCTTTTTTTTCTTTTTACTAACACTTACTTTTTTGTGATTTGTTTGCTTGGGCATGGTAGACATAATTTATTAACATGCATTGCAGTAAATTACATGCTAACATCTTTTTTTTTTTTTTTTTTTTTAAGTGTGCATGGTGTCACTTCATATTAAATTACATTTTCATTCCAGCAGATGCATTTACCAAATGATAACTGTTATTTTTTAAAAGCCCCTGCTGGATTTAAACAATTTAGAGTGAAATGTGACAAATGTGCCTGCCCTGCAAGTTGTTTGCGGTCTCATCTGTCCAGAATTCATCTAAAATATTTAACATGCAATGAGTAAAACATGCAATCCATCACAACTCATTCAGGCTTTTGTCATTTCTGATGTCATATTTTGGAATGTTTCACCAAGAAAAGCAGCAATGCAAATAGCTTTGGGATTATTTGGGATTTCTGTGAGCCTGGCAATATTTTTAATGTTAATACTTATAGTTGGAGAGAATTACAGTGCCTCATTTTATTATGGTAATGGTGGTACCGTAACTTTTTTAATATTGTCATATATTAACACAACCAGACTAACCTCATCAGGATTCTTATTACTGGACTGGCTTTAACACATTCCCCTCATTTCCTCAGTTTCCTGTATTTTATTGTACCATCTGCAATGATATATTGCAATACTTATCACAGAATGCGAATACCATGCACTTATTTCCTGTCTGAGCTGGACGGAAAGGAAAATTCATTGGATTGCATACCAATTTCTCAGTAAATTACATACATTAATTTGAGGCTTAGATGCATAATTTAAGCTTTTTTTTTATGAAAGAGAGCAAAGATAGTGTAGAAGCTGCAGTCCACACTTTTGTTGCTGCAGGACTAGACCACAGTCCTTATGAGGGCGTTTTGTTGGACTCAGTGAATGTGTGTGTGTATGTATCCATGTGTTTGGGGCGTACCACCATTGTGCTTGGCATTCTTGCTCTAAATGAAAAGATATATTTGCCATAACCTTTATCGGGCTCTCGTTTCTATGCAGCTAATTCAGTCCCTGCCTGTGTGTGTTTGTTAGTCTTTATAATATAATAGTAACATGTATAACATGTATTGGGTCCAAAGTTAACATAATCCAAACCTTAAAAGTGAGTAAAAACTGGGTTTGGACAGTAAATAAAATGGAGATCATTTGTGGCAGTTAAAATGATAAGAAATGTCAATATTACACTGAACACAAAAGATGAAATTTTGATGAATGTTTCAGATATTTTTGTTGGTCTGTTTTTTGTGGGTCAATAGTACACCAAAACTTCAAAAAGGACACACACATAGCGTAAAACTATTCCTTACGTCTTGACTAGTGCAGTCTTAAGTCATCTTTGAACTTTGTCTGATCAGCGTTTGTTGTGTAGTTACCAGTCGAGTAAGGATTAATTTCAAGGATTAATCTTTATGTCCTTTTGGAGCTTGTAAATTTTGGACCCCATTGACTGTCATAATGTGAACAAAACAACTAAATCATTGCTTTCATTTCAAATCATTTTCAGTGTTGCACAGAATTTAGGCCTATAAGAGTTTGGAATGATATGAGGGTTAGTAAAAAGGAATTATAATTTTTGGGTAAACTGAGTTATAAAAATGCTAATCTGTTGTGTGCAGTTTAAATGTAAAGGCTGGATTACATTACATGACTTTTAATATCTGAACAGATTATAAACACTAAGCATCCTACACTTGCAGACTTTGTAAATGGTTATGGAAAAACTGGGCTTCACACACTAAACGAATTAAGTTACACAATACCAGACTTCCAAGTACTCTCTGAGCACAACAAACTCACGCGGAAACAAAATGTGTTCTAAAATCAGCTCAAAATATCAAACAAGTCTGCTATCCTCAGACTAGATGGAATCATAGTGTAAAACCAAAAAAATCTAAGACTGTGGCCATCATACAGTATGGATTTTTCTGTGGAATTTGTTGACTTTCCAAAATCTGGCGACTGGTTATGACTTTCTGCAAATAGCATTGACTCCTCCAGATCACAAATTCCAGCCTGACAGACCAAAACTGTCGCTGTATTTGTTTTTATTCACCCACCATTGGCAGATGTTGCAAAAAGTTAATTATGGACCCTGGGTGAAAATGTACTGAATACACATAATGCGGTATTGGTTTTAGCACTTACTTTGACCATAGGTGCTGATAGGTTTCTTAAGAGCTGTTTTAAAGTTTTGCTCAATGCTATCTTTTTAAAGGAGAGCACCCTGAGTGGTTGATATTTTGGTTGATATAATGGTTTGAATGTGTTTTTTATTTAGTTTGGCTGTTCATTTGTGGTTGCTCTTTGGTTTGTGAATGGTTAGTGTTTGGTTGTGTAATGGTTTGAGCGTTTCCAGATCAGTTATCTCTCATGAGAGGCTCATTCAGTGAAACCATCTGTTGCCTGACAACCCGTTGCTGCCAGCAGTCACCGTGTATGTGTGTGTGTGTGTATTTGGCATAGCCTGAGCTCGGTGAGTGGTTCAGTGGGCCAGCACAGTTTGAGTCTGGCATGAGGCCTCAGTGAGAGTGTGTAGAAGTGATAGAGAAATGCCACACTGGCAGATAATGCTCTCATAGGCCACACGCCAACCTTAATTTCTCTCTCTCCCTCTACAGGTTGACCGTGTGTGTGTTTATATGTATATTAATAGTTGGTGTACTCTGTCTGTGTATGTTTTGATTAGTTATACCACATGGTTTGAGTTCACACTAATATTTTATAGCATCTTCCTGCTGTTTTGACCAGAGACCGTGTAATGGGGAGGAGAGGGACCACTCAGAAAAATGAATGGGAGAAACAGAGGAATTTAGGTCCTGCCTTTCAGTTCAAACAGCCAGTTGGCATTACTGTAATTGATAGTTAGTTATTTAAGATGGGTTTAGGTCATTCTGACCAAAATACGTTGTAATATATCAGAGGTCACTGCCATTATCGTTATTGTTATGGCTATGAATTGTAAGTCAGAAGTATCTGGCATCATTGTTGCTCTCTCCCTTTCCCTCCTTCTCCCTTCCGCATAGGAAATGAATCTTTTGGCTACACAGCGGTCTTATTTTCAGAGCAAACACCAGGAGTGTTTGAAGTAGAAAATCAGCAGTGTGTGTGCGCTTGTGTGTGTTAGTGTGTGTGCATGTGTGGTAAAAGTCAGCTTTGAAGTGTCTACTTCCTCCTGCTGAAAAACGTCAGGTTTAATCAATATTTACGTGCTTGCATACACACACACGCACACACACACACTGCAGTCTGTAGCCTAGTTAAACTGCTCTCAGGGACCAAAACGTAGGTTTTATGATAGATCAAAAAAATCATTTTCTCAACTATTGAGACGTCTGTTTTAGACATTTTAACATTTAATGCTCTGGAAAAATGGAAAGGTATAACAACTGTAACAATCATGTTTAACTTGTTAAACATATCTCATTTTAATGGCTGCATATTGCGACATTTATACTATACGTCCTGTTCTGAATATGGACATGTGGTATTATTATCATTGAGTGAATAAACACTCATGACACAATGAATCTCTGTGTACTGTATATCTGCATGAAGATGTCTGGAAAACGTGTGTATGTGAATGAGAGGAAGGAGAAAGTGTCTGAGCTCACTAATGAAGATGAATTGAGTCATTCAGTGAATCGCTGGTCTCATTAACTCTGTCTGGTTCCTTCTACAGGGAAGACAGGTGCTCTCCGACATACCCCCCCCCCACCACCACCACCACACACACACACACACACACACACACACACACACACAGTTTTATGGGCTATGCCTGCCGTACTAATAAATTTGAGCCTAATCGATTGGCATGTCATCTAGATTACATATTAAGTTTGTCTGGACATTTGGATTGCGAATCAGAAATGCGTCAGTCATATCAGACATCATGGCATGATACCACCAGTGATGCAGAGTCTGCTTAAAGTTCATAACTCTACCTATACAAAGTCTTTGTGTTATAATAACGCTGCAGGTTGTGTTTACACAGTTAGTTCTGTGCACTAAACCAGAGATCTCTTATTCAAATTACATGGGGCCAGCTGGTGTTCTCCGCCAGGGGCAGTTGAGCATTTACAACAAACACAAGGGTTTTTACAACCATGAATTCAAACTATATGCGGTTATGTTGGCACAGTTATACAGTTATTGATGGATGGACTAACACCTAGCATACTGATCCAGACTAATTATGCCTGAAACTCTATTCCTAGAATGCAATGTTCTCCTTGCAGATCTGACAGGAAGAGTCTCATTAAGAGACCAGAAACATAACAAGCTCACTCTGATGTAACAAAATTCATGAAAATATAAAAGGACTAAAATATATAACAAATAATTCACTTTAATAAACATTTTATTTCAAGTGCACAACCAAAATGAAGTTGCTGGAGTGGTTGCAACATGTAAATGTTTTAGCATTAACTAATGCAATAGATATTATAAACTAATGGTGAACAACATTTATACAGCCTTCATTAGATCTTGATCAATATTCTATATATTATAGATTAATCCTTGTCTCACATTGCTATGTCTAGACACAAAGAACAAAGGCTCTACTGCTAATGGATATACTTTTAAGGATGCTCACACTTAAGTTCAGTCTTTACAAGAACTAACTAACACAGGTTACAGATTACAATACAAACATACTTCACTTTCAAAATGTCAAACTTTGCTTTTACTATTTCAAATCCTCAAGCAACCTTTTATTATGGCAGAATATTAGTGAAATGCTGTAAACTTCTGTCCACAGAAATACTGGAAAAATTATGTGAATGTAAAGAAAGTTATTCTAGTGCACATTTCTTTCCCAAATGTATGTTAAACTCACAGCACTTGCACTTGTGATGGAGTTCATTAGAAGCAGCATCTACTGTGAACAGAGCCGCTCTGAAAACACAGTTTATGATAAGCTGCAAACGTGTAAATGAACACAGTGCTGCTCTTTGCTTAATACATGCAGCGGAACAGACTATACCACTTTAAATTTCAGCCATTTGATTTCATAATTCTGATTTCAAAAGATATGTCACTATATCAGTTTTATTGAGATTAGTTATCCTGTTTGTTTATTTAGATGTTACGTTTGATTTAATTATTAGCTTTTCATAACCACACAAACCCCCTACATAAACCCCCAATTTGGGAAACACTTTTTTACTGTATTAATCTGTAATCAATGAACATGAAGTAGCAATAGGCAATAGTAATTTTATAAATAAATATTAGTAGCTTAATAAAAAGAAGTAAATTGTTAATTGTTAGTTCATGATACCTACATTAAAGTGACAGCTCATTAAAAAATGAAAATTGTGTCATCATTTACTCACCTTCAAGTTGTTCTAAACCAGTATGACTTTCTTTCTTCTGTAGAACACAAAAGAAGATATTTTAAGCAATGTTTGTAGCTACACAGTTTTAGTTACCATTGACTTCCATTGTATGGAAGTAAAAAAAAAAAAGACATTGAGACATTTTTCAAAATACCTTCTTTTATATTCCACAAAAGAAAGAAAGTAATGTTTTGACACTCGAGGAGCTGAATCTCGAGGGCTGAATATGAGACCTTTGCTCTAAACATTGCTGTTGTTGTCGTCACATAACTTGCCAAATCCACAATTTTAGTGAATAATCACCATAAACAATGCGGTAAAGTTCAGATATGAGTTTATGCTCACATTTGCATAATACTTTCAGTCTTTAAACGTTACATATGAACTGAAGCAGGTGTGTCTGTCATTGGAGTCATACAGTATTGTGTATTGTATTCAAAATTCACTGGACAGTGTCCAGCTAGCTGTTGAGTACATCAAGTGCAACATGCATACCACAACTAACCATCTGTTACACATGCAGAAAAACACACGCAGGGAGAAACAAACACACTCACATTCATGCCCCCATCTGCCATGTGGCTACATAGACATGCTTCACGCAGTCTTGTACAAGCATGTGGACAGACACACACACACACACACACACACACACACACACACACACACACACACACACACACACACACACACACACACACACACACACACACACACAGGCATTCAGCTTGCCTCAGTTTCACTTGACAAATAGCGCATATAGACGTAAGCCACTTCAGAGCGCCTTTCTTCCTCCCTTTTTTCTTGTCTCGATGTTATTCTGTTGTTTCTTTTATGTACAGTAAAGGCGTGTGAATGGGGAGGGCGGAGGAGACAGAGAAATTCCAGGGAGGGAAAAAGCTTTCCATTCAAATGCAGGATTATTATTGGCTATTGCTTCGGGCCTCCCTGAACAATCGGCAATACCATTCATTCTTAACGCTCACAGACAGATCCAAACGTATATGCAGACACACACACACACACACACACACACACACACACACACACCCACCCACCCATACACAATTCCTAATTCTCATAAACACATGCAAGCAAAGACAAGTGGGGCTTTACTTAAAACTCTACCTCTTTCTTTCTTTCTTTTCCCCCCCTCTATTACAATCTTTATTTTGTTTCCTTTTTCGGTCTTTCTCCGTGATCCCTGCTTTTGGTTGTGTAATACTCCAGGCAGCTTTCAATGGGCTGAATATAACAGTCTGGGGTGCCCACTTCACTTCTGCACTTTGTGTGTGTGTGTGTGTGTGTGTGTGTGTGTGTGTGTGTGTGTGTGTGTGTGTGTGTGTGTGTGTGTGTGTGTGTGTGTGTGTGTGTGTGTGTGTGTGTGTGTGTGTGTGTGTGTGTGTGTGTGTGTGTGTGTGTGTTTGTGTGTGTGTCTGGGACAGTCTGTGTGTGTGGATGTGCTCTGATGGTAGAGAGGTACCAAGTAGGCCTTTCTGTTTATCCACCCCACAGAGAAAGAGAGAGAGAATATAAGAAGGAGAGAGGTGGTTGATTGTTTCTTTTGCAGACGGATTTGGAGTGGGAGTCTTATTGATTTTTCCCACACTCCTCTCTTTCTCTTTTTTCTTCTTTTTTCTCACTCTGCTTTTCTCTCCACACACTCACACTATCCTCCAACTTTTTCCTCTCCTTTTCTCTCCTTCCTTCATTTTACCTTAATTAGTGAGACCACCTGAAAGTCTTCCATTATGCTAATAAAACATTGTAATTGTAGTTATAATGTTATACGTTCCCACTCTGTCTGCCACAGGTTTGGTCAGTTAGAACTTTTCACAAGTTTATCAGGATCTAAACTCAATTTCCTACCTAAACACATTCAACTCTAAATGCAGTTGCTTTTAAAGCAGTTGGGATGTAAAATGTTCCAAAAGCAAGATTTTTAAGGATCTTTAAGAAATATTCCAAGTTCAATAGAAGTAAACTCAGGAAACAGCCTGTGTAGCATAATGCTGATTACCACTAAAAAAAGAAGAAGAAAAAAATTAGTTAGGCCCTTACAATGGAAGTGAATGAGGCAAACTATAAATGCTGAAATGTCAAGCTTATTTATAAAAGAACACACAAAATCCTCAGTTAAAATATATGTATTTTTTGATCTGTCAAGCTGTTTATTTATCATTTCTAGTATGTACTAAGGGTTTATAGTGTTACATTGTCATGGCAAAGTTGTTGAATTATATTTCACTTTACACAGAGAAAAAGTTTGTAATCTATTTTTTTCTCAAGAAAATCATGATCATGTTGTTTATTTTTCAAACAGTGAGTTTTCTGCTTACAAATTGGCCCCTTTCACTCCCATTGTTGCCTTACTGTAACCCAGTGTTTTTTGCTGTTATTTTTTTTTGTTTTTTTTTTAAGAAAAGGACAGAAACACTTTTTTGTTGTAATCAACATTAGCCCCAAAGGCTGTTGTTTGAGCTTAACTTGTATTAAGCTGAATTGAGCAGGATAATGACACTACTTTTACAACATTGATATTGATTATTGAACAGAATTGAATCAACATTGAATTGACTTGAGCTGAATAATGACACTGTTGCCTTCTGTAGAGCTGCTTATACCTGAATTGAACTTTTCATCACTGATGAACCTTGCAACATTGACAGTTTTCCTATTTATTAAAGTGAAGCTGCTTTAACAATCTATATTATATGAAGTGCTATACAAATAAATGTGACTTCAAGCTGTTTGGTGTTCATGCTGACACATACAACAGTTTTTTCCTGCTAAATAACCAAAGGCAGTTGACACTATACTATCAGAGTATCAGCAAATAACTGTTGACATCTGAATAATTTCATCAAATTTGCCAATTGACAGTAACTGAAGCAAGTAATGAGATAATTAAGAAAAAAAGAGATTACATTAGTAGTTATGCGGAACAGAAGTGTGCACGCACTGAATAGGCAATGTGTATTTGGACAAATAATTGCATTCTGCATGTTTACAGAGCAGTTCATGATATCATTATAATGCTGCCATGCTGCTGAGGTTGGTCGCTTTCTGATTAAAGACATGTGCAGTCGCTCCCTCCCTTTATCTCTTCATCTCTGCCTTCCATCTGCAAGACCCCCCATCTCTAACTTTCCTTAGACAAAACTTCAGTAAATCTAGTCAACCTCCAGTAAATAAGGAGCATTAGTTATTGAAACGCCTGTTGCTCATTTGTTTTGGCCGCTATTAAGATCAGGTGGAAGTTACTGTTGTTATTCCACCGGAATAGAGATTGTATCAACACGCATGTATCGCCTGTCTTTAACAACTGGAATATTTTAGATGTTTAACTGTTTAGTTGTAGTCTTTTGTAGTGCCTGAACAAATGCACATACCTGACAGCTTTTGTATGAGAAGGGATTTAAGTCTAGGTCTTGTATTGTGGTTCACACTTTGGAGGAAATGAAATGTTTTGTTTAAGTGGAAAACATCGACATGCCATTCAAACAAACATAGTCATAATAACCACAGAGCAAACATGCCTTCTTGACTACACAATACTCAACAAAACAATTAACAGGAAAACACCTGAACTTGGAATGTGGAATACTTTGTTCTGTCTACCTTTATATTCTTTGCCATCTTTCTCAGTATACAGCTGACATTTTTCCAGACAACTGTTAATAGAGATTGAAATATCAGACATTCAGTAGGATGGGTTTTCAGAATGCCATAGGTTTCATTTGTATTCATTTGTTCCTGGGTGCATTTTTGACTGACTGTCAATTAAATGTGTGTGTGTGTGTGTGTGTGTGTGTGTGTGTGTGTGTGTGTGTGTGTGTGTGTGTGTGTGTGTGTGTGTGTGTGTGTGTGTGTGTGTATACTGGTATATATGGTTTATGAGGACACAAATGTGTATAATAACATGGGTATGGTTGGTGTAGGGCAATAGCACATACAGTTTGTTCAGTATAAAAACCATTACGCCTATGGAGAGTCGCCGTAAACCACAAATGCCAGAATGTGTGTGTGTGTTTAGTTTTTAAACCAGATGTCACTGTACTTGGATATTTTAAACCCCTGCCTTAAATGAAATTGTATTTGTTTTGATTCACAATCTCTCTGATAACATATTTAGTTGTTTTGGCTGTATTTTTAATATTCACTTTTTTTCAACCTTTTGAGCCTTACCCAGAATTTTATTTTATTTAACCTTTATTTAACCAGGAAAGAGCCTCACTGAGATTCAAATTTCTCTTTTACAGGAGTGTCCTCACCGAAATGGGCAGCCTATCTTGTCAATATAACTTGCTCAAAAAAATCTATACAAATTAGGATGAAAATAAAACAACAACAACAACAAAAAAACATCATTGACATTGACTTTCAATTATACAGTGATAATTGCTTACATATTTTTTTTACTTTAAAGCGCCCCTATTATGGACTTTTGAAAATTATCTTTCATGCAGTGTGTAACACAGCTCTAAGTGAATGAAAACATCCTGCAAAATTTTAAATCTGAAAGTGCATTCATATAAAGTTATTGTCTCTCAAAAGAAAGACTCGACTCTGAATCATTGAAACGAGTCATTTTTAAAATGAATCCCAAGCCGTTTCATGTTGACGTCAACATGAAACATTAGCATATTGTTGCAGGGTTGTACTTACCGACAGGACCTGAGAGGCTAAAGACCGCACATTCAAATTGTAGAATCTGGTGAAGGTATTCTGTGAAGACCATCCAGCCGCCAATTGATAGAAATGCCCTTAGTCCACGCCCACGAGGAGGTAACCGCCCTCGTTGAATGGGCTCTGACACCAATAGGACATTCCATTCCCCGGCTAGAATAGGCTAAGGCAATCGTCGACCACCAAATGTGATAGCCGTTGTTTCGAGACAGGCCGCCCTTTGGTGCTGCCTCTGAAGCATACAAACAGTTGCTCAGGCTGCCGAAACTGAGCCGTGCAGTCAACGTAAACTCGCAAAGCCCGTACCGGACATTGCACATGATGAGGGGTGGCATCCGACAAGGTCGCCTCATCTGGAGTGAAAGCAGGAAGCGTTATCACCTGCGCTCTGAACAGTGTCGAGAGAGTGATTTAGGCACGTAGCCTAATCTCGGCTTGAGTGTGACGTTACAATCAACCTGGTCCAAACTGCATGCAGTCAGCATTCACAGAGAGCATTTGTAAATCCCCCACGTGCAAGGGCAAGCAGCAGTGCGGTTTTAAATGAGAGCTCTCTCAAACCGACAGACTGAAGCGGCTCGAAGGGCCAGCGTCCCCAGCACCAGAGCCAAATCCCAGTATGGCACCGTGGGAGGGCGAGAGGGTGTTAGTCATCTCGCACCTCTCAAAAATCTGATCACTAGATCATGTTTGCCCACTGAGCGCCCATCGATAGTAGCGTGAAAGGCTGATATAGCTGCAACATAAACCTTAGGAGTGGAAGGCATACTGCCGCCATCCAGCTGCTGTTGCAAAAAATCCAGAATGTCAGACACAGGACAGTCCTCCAGGTCGTGACCATTCGATTCACACCATTTCACAAACACTGCCCATTTAGAAGCATACAGGTGCCTCGTAGAAGGGGCTTGCGCCTCCATAATCGTGTCCATCGCACGGTGAGATAACGAACCCGGGTTTACCGGTTCCTGCACACCATCCACACATGAAGTTTCCACCATTGGGGTGCCATTCCATTCCACTGTTGGGGTGCCATATCGAGCCACCCGCCTGAGACAGAAGATCTTGTCTCAGTGGGATCAGCCACGAGGGAGCCGTTAGTATCTCCAGCAGATCGGGAAACCAAGGCCTGTTCGGTCAGTATAGGGTAACACTTTACGCCTTCGCCTCTCTGATTTTGTGCAGCACCTGTGACAAAATCATGAAAGGGGGGAAAGCATACAGATGGGTCTCTGGTCACAGCATGGTGAGTGCGTGACAGAGAGAAGAAAAGAGGGCAATGCGTGTTCTCCTCTGTCGTGAATAAATCCACCTCCACCTTCCCCAACCGTTCCCAGATCGGCCTCATTGTCCCGGGGTTCAGTCTCCATTCTCAGTGAGGAATCCTGTCCCTCGATAGTATATCCGCACTGCTGTTCAGGCAGCCTGGGACATGCGCTGCCTGAATGGAGAGCAGATGGTGGTCGGCTCACAGCAAAAGGCATGTAGCCTATTCATTAAGAGTGTATAGCTCTCGAGTGTACCCTACCCTGGCAGTTTATGTACAACACCACTGACATGTTGTCCTTGCGAATCAACACGTGATGCCCCTGGACTTGCGGGAGGAGACTCCAAAGAGCCAAAAACACCGCTCTCAGCGATTTATGTACCATGTTCTCTCTGACTCCGTCCAGTAGCCCGAGGCCGATACGCTGTTGCAATGAGCTCCCTAGCTCGTCATCGCTGCGTCCATCCTGACCACTTTCCACCACGTGACCAGACCGAGCTGGGCGCCGCATTGGTACAGTTCAGGGTTCTGCCATGGTTTCAGTGCGTTCAAGCACCTGCGAGTGACCACAACACGGGCATGGCCCATTTTCCAAGCCCTTCTTGGTACTTGTGTTTTCAGCCAAATCTGGAGGGGGCGCATTTAGAGTAGACCGAGGTGGTACACCGTCGCGGCCTCCCCCATCCGTCCCAAGAGCCTCTGATATTACTTCAGTGCCACGGGACGGCCCAGACTGGAAGCATTCAGAGCATCCACACATTTCAGAAACGTGCGTGGTGCCAGCGCTAGCCTAAATGGCATCACCTTGAACTGATACGCTGTGCCTTTGAATGCAAATCACAGAAAATGGCTGTGTCGAGGGATGATCTGGAAATGAAAATATGCATCCTTCAGGTCCACCAAAATATCTTCGGGCCGAATCTGCGTGAAGATCTGTTTCAGCGTTGTCATCTTGAAAGCGCGTTTGTATAATGCATGGTTGATGGGTCTCGGGTCTAAAATTGGACGGAGCCCACCATCTTTCTTTGGAACGACAAAGTAGCGGCTGTAGAACCCACTCTCTCTCTCTCTCTCACTCAGTGGGACCACTTATATCGCGCGTTTTGCGTGGAGATTGAGAACTTCTTGTCTCAGCAACGGCTCGTTGTGTGCCTGAACCATCAACGTGACCACGACATTGAACCGGGGTGGTGTGCGCCGAAACTGAAGCGTGTAGCCGTTCTCTATTACGTTCTGCAACCAATCCAAAATGTCCGGAATGGACCGCCATGCACTCGCAAAATGACACAGAGGACGGAGCGTCTCGCCCTCTGTATTCTGAGCAATGCCGCCGTATACCGGGGTCATGTTCAGAAAACTCACGGGACGAATGGGAGCACTGTGTGGTAGCGAGGGTCATGCATTGCTAATTAATGGGAAGCGAGACCCTTTTGCTGAATGAGTGAGTGACATAGATGTGTGTATGTGTGAGGTGTCGAGAACGAGCCATGGTGGTGGGGATTCGACACTTAACGCAGGGGCGTAAGCATTGCCTGATATACAGGGGAGCTGCAAGCCCGACTCTATCAATGGCTCCCCGGCTGAGCGCCGAGTGTGTGTAGCCGTTATCGCTGGAGGAGGAGAAAAAAGGTCTTTTTGTGAGGATGTCACAGACTTTATTATTTTCTGAACATTCACAACAAAGGGATTCTTGTAGTTGCCTGCAACCTTCAAGGGGAATTTGTGAGAACATCTCGGACGCTTTGTGGCAGGCCCGCCGCTTGGCGCTCTCCTCCTCTGCACCCTCTCGTTAGGAAAAAGACTTTGGCTCCGACGGAGGAGAACCCCCGGGACGGCTGCCTTTCTTGAAGCCATGCCTCATCTTCGGTGCCCTCTGCCACAGAGTTTTGGTGTGAAAAGAAGGCTGTGGGTCCAGTGCAAATGAGAGGGAAGCAGAGGGAGCCCGCTTCGATGGCTGGTTGGAAGCAGACGATGATTTGCTTCATGTTGGGGGTTGCTGCACAGACCGGCACGGCAGAAAGTGACTCATTGCCTTGGAGCATTTTTGCGCTTCAGAGAAGAAGAAAAGAGCGTTGAGCAGCGCCTTCCTGTCCGCATCCTTCAGCTCGGTGAGTGTCAGCCACAGATGTCAGTGGAGCACCACCATGTAGCCCATGCTCTGTCCAATCCCCTGGGCCATTTTTTCGTGGCTTTTAGTGCAAAATCCGTTGCAGCGCGTAGGCCCTTAATAGCTTCGGAATCTGCTCCACCCTTGTCCAAGGCTTTCAGGAGCTGTCCCTGAAAAACTTGGAGCGCTACCATTGTGTGAAATGCCGAGATTGCTTTTCCCGAGGCGGCGTACGCCTTGTCCGTGATGTGAGTGGTCAGACAGCAGGGCCTCGATGGCAGTGTAGTACCCGCCTTCAGACAGGCAGAGGAGGGGCAGAGGTGCGCGCCGATGGTTTCCTCGACGGGCAGAATGTGCGTATATACCTGGGCTTCCACCCCGTTGACTTTGGTGAAAATCTCTGGCCCGTCGGCATGAGTGCGAGCCGATTGGGGTGCAGCTCACACCTTAGTGACCTTATCGTGCAAGTCAGGTAGGAATGGGACTCGCTTCCTTTGAGCGGCAGCTCGGCGGCCCGAGTGAAGGAACCACGAATCCAGCTAACTCTTAGCTGGTTCGTCAGGGGATTCCCACTCCACACCGTGATCGCTCACAGCCTTGGTGAGAATCTGGACGAATTCGTCCTGGAAGGCAGCGTGTCCCTCCAATTCATAGCGCTTCAGCAACTCGGACGCCTTTAGGGACATTGCCTTGTCCAGATTGTCATCTCCTGCCATGCCGAACTAGATAATCTCTGAAGCACCAGGGGTGGGTCAGTAAAACACACCGGAGAGCGGAGTGGGGGGTGTGAATCATGCCTTTCTGTGCTCACCCACGTGCAGCTGCAGTCCCACCAGCAGCTTGTTGGCGGCAGTTGGACGTTGTTGAGAGAAATCACTGAGGGCTCGAAGCACCTGCACTGAGAATTCCTCGCAGTACAGGCAGCCCAACTTGGTGAATGCTGCCTCCGCATGGGCGAGACCCAGGCACAGGATGCAGAACTCGTGGGTGTCTGGGGCCTCAATGGGTCCCGAACACAACTTGCAAACGGTGGACATGCTGGAAGGTAGAGAGGGAAATCCGTCTTCTTGCGTCTTCTCCACATCTGTCTTGCGTAGGATGCAGGAAAGAGGAAGATTTTGAGCTTATGCCGCCAAGACGGTGTATTATATAGCGGCGAGGGCCCCGCCCCTAATCGGCGTCTTGGCTGGCATTGGCCACTGACATTGTGCAATAAGATTTCAAGTAGGTTTAAGAAGGAAGGGAGTCCCCAAAAGCATCAGATTCTGACACCATGTCGAGTGACCCGTTCTCGAGAGGGAACGCTGCTTTATCGGGCATTACAGACATGATGAAATGGAAATCAGACCAACTGGACCAATCACAGCAGATTAGCGTCACTCAAAGGAGGGGTTTGGAAAAATGAATCGTTGAGCAAGTAAGGTAAAAATAAATGCATATTATAAGACAATCAAATTGTTGTCAAATATATGAACCTTTCATTACCCATAATAGGGGCACTTTAATTCTCTTTAATTTCTCTAAAAACCTCTAAAGATCGAATAAATTGTTAAAGGGTCAATGACATGATGCAGCTAGTAAAACAGCTACAGTAAATAATAAACCGTAAATTATATCATAGAGAGGACCCTCAAAGACCATCATGACTCTGTGTCAAGGTCAGAAAGTCTTAAAATATCAGGAATCGTATCTATAAAGCCACTCGGGGTAATATTTTAGTCTTAGGTTTGTAAAAAAAAAAAAAAAAAAAAAAAAAAAGAATATTTTAAGAATTAATTTTATTGTTCCTAGAAGGTCTCATTGATTATTTAAGAGTGCTGGAAAGGTATTTTAACTTTAGGAGCTGCATGATGGCTGTATTACAGTATAGGATCACACACTTTTCACAAAGGAAGAATTAATTGAAATTATGATGACACTGAAATTTGGGTCAATGTGCATAACTTATATATGGCCTGGTTTCACAGACGGGGCTTAGCTTAAGAAAGGACTAGGCCTTAGTTAAATTAAGTGAAAGTGAAAGTGAAAGTGAACTGACATACGGCCAAGTATGGTGACCCATACTCGGAATTTGTGCTCTGCATTTAACCCATCCAACGTGCACACACACAGCAGTGAACACACACACACTGTGAACACACACCCGGAGCAGTGGGCAGCCATTTATGCTGCGGCGCCCGGGGAGCAGTTGGGGGTTCGGTGCCTTGCTCAAGGGCACCTCAGTCGTGGTATTGCGGGTGGAGAGAGCGCTGGACAGTCACTCCCCCCACCTACAATCCCTGCCGGCCCGAGACTCGAACTCGCAACCTTTAGATTACGAGTCCGACTCTCTAACGATTAGGCCATGACTTCCCCACAATTAAGACATTTAAGCAGCTTTTATAAAAATGCCTTAGAAGAAAACATTACAGGTGTGCATCTTGAGACAGAACAATGGCACTGACATATTTTAAGATATGTAAGAGCTAGATATTTTCAGTTGGTTTTGATAATGTGGAAAAACAATGTAAAATCTTTTGCATCCAAGGAATACACTTATATTTGTATTTATAAGCTTCTAGCTGTTCAGAAAATAAGATTTAGTTTTCTCATGCACTTAATTCAATAGATAATTGTCAGTTTAAGTGATTACTAAAATAATTTTTACAGTGTGCTGTATATTTTTATTTAAAGCTGGAATGCCACCTTTGTGGATATACTCTCACAGGCCCTTATTAGCTGATTCAGTGGTTTAGGTCAGACATTTTGGGTTGACATCATTGTAGTTCTTACTTTACAGCAATTAGTTAAGGACTTGAAAGTTTGACCTGAAAGTTGATTTTAGCTCATTAAAAAAGCTTTTTACCTATTAAGAATATTCATATTCTATGTTGACCATTTTATGATAAGGCAATTCAGATTTTAAAATGTCCTATAGTATAACTCCACAAAAACATAATGATATTTATGAATTCAAGATATTTGTAAAACACACTTGTTAGCTTAAAGATATATATGTATATTTTGGAAAATAAAGATATACATTCATGTTCAAGGAAAGTATGTGATTACTTTTTACTTTTTTAATGATGGTTACACCACATGAAATTTAAATTGTATAAAAGTTTTTCAAAACTGTATAACCAATATACAAGATTACATTTCTAAGAATGTTGGATGATTTTTAACTACATTTTAAAGACTTTGTCATTTCTTTATGTGTCTCATTGTTTTATTTGTCATTGACCATAAACTGATGTTGGTATAACACATTAGCTAGAATACAATTTTAAAAGGATTTGCTTTAGTTATCATCTAAAGTCCTTTTACTGATGTTTTCACACTTTGTAATTATTAACAGATGTCCTGTAGGACACGGTAAAAAACTGCAGATGTATGTATATTAATCAGCCTAAACAAATGGCATTTAAGACCAAATTAATTTTATCTTCTACAACAGGCTTGTCATTTAGCTAAGAATTGGGGAACTGGCAGATGTTCATAAGAAACGTTTAGTGCTTTACCATGTGGTCTGGTTTATAGACTAACACACACAGACACACGCTCACAGAGAAGGACAGTGTGCAGACTAACGTCCATCTGGAAATGTGTTTACTGCAGTCTAAACAACTGTAAATTACAACAAACACAGGTTGTAAGCTCACTCTCAGTTACTTAGTTGCTTACACTTCCTTTTCCATCTCTCTAGCAAACACAGAAACACTCACTACCACATTTCTGGTGTTCAGTGGTAATTAGAACAGATCAGATCAAAGATATCAGTTTTCACTTGTCATCATGCCTGTCTTTGTATTTAACAGAGCTAAAATATTACAGTACCTCATTTTACTGAATAGAATTCTGTAAGCTTACATTACCCTTCAATTTACTTCATTACCCTGCATTACTTAATATCCCTCACACTACTAATACTTCACCTGACCTACAGAATATAGCACAGTTCCTCTTCAGGAACTCAAGCTGCGTGCAAAAACGCTAGGGAATGCCTTCAGCGTGGCCGGCTCTGAATACAAGTGTAATCTGTCCAAAGGATGGGCGAGACATCACGGGCGAGGTGACATAATGACCAGCTGGTATAAAAGCATGTGCGGTGAAACCGGCGTCAGCTTTCTGTCATTCAGCTAGCCCTCTGTGTCTCTGTGAGTCTTATTTGGTGTTGTCTGTCCTTTGTTGAAGTCCATCATGTCTAAGAGCCAGTACAAGGCTAAGCATCTGAAGGTCGAGAGCAAATCACTATACAAGCTGTCTGCAGGTGATACATACAGCTTGTGTGTGGTTTGTTTGGGAGCGAGGCACACAGAGTTGGTTCTCGAGGGAGTCAAATTGAACTGCAGAGAGGCAAGCTGGACGAATGCTTTCTGCAGTTTAAAACTCCACATCGGAGCCTGTCGTTCTTCCCTGACCTCCACACCGAGGTGTCGAGGTCGTGGGCTAAACCCTTTTCGGCCTGCCTCCTCGTCCCCTCGTCCGATTACTACGGCGGGGTGAGCGCGGTTAAAGAGCGATGCCTCAGGTGGAAGAGACGCTCGCGAGCTATCTGTCCCCCGATGCTGCATCGTCTCTGAAGGCTCCGACCTTGCCCACCAAGCCGCCAGGAGTACCAGTCTGACCTGCTCAAAGGTCTAGATGAGGATGAGAGAATTAATGCAGGGACATCAGAGAGCTTCGCAAAACCGCTGATTTGTCTCTCCGCGCCACCAAGGAGACCGCCCGTGCCATTGGGCGCTCTATGGCAGCTCTGGTGGCGGCGGAGAGGCATCTCTGGTTGACCCTGTCAGATATTAAAGACCGTGACAGGGTCTTCCACCTGGACTCCCCGCTTTCGCGGTCTGGCCTGTTCAGCGACGCTGTTGGTACTGCCGTTGACAGGCACCAGGAGGCCAGGAAGCAGGTGGCGGCATTCCAGCGGTTCCTCCCTCGCTGCTCTCTAGCTCACGGGGCTGCTGGGCGAGAGCAGCCCCTGCTGCATGCTGGCTCCTCATATAGAGAGGCTCAGAAAGAGAGTGTCGCCGCCTGTGCTCCCCCTCAGCGGGAATGGGGCAGTAAGAAAGGTTCTTGGGTGGGGGCCTCGAAGCCTAAGCCGGATCTGCAGACCACCCCACATAGCAAACGGACTTGGCCCAAATGTGGCCTCAAGCTGGCACTGCTGGCCTCCTGTCGGCAATGGCATGTACCCATTCAGCAAGTGCCTGTCTGTTACGTTTTTCTTATAGAGTGTATACTTTATACACTCATTCTATTTTGGTTGATTTGTTCTTTATAAAAAAAAAAAAACCTTTTCAATGCAATACGTTTTGCATTACATGACCTGTGAATTTTAAGGCTGATTTTCTATTCAGTTTAATGTACTTTATTGGCATAATTTGTGTGTACATTACCAAAACATTTCACAAAATGAATAATGGCGATTAAAGTAAACGCAATAATATCAAATATAAGATTCTGTATTGGATCTGGGCTATATAAGGCTCAGATTTGGGGATTCTGGTTTACTTGAGGCTGAGAATTGGTACCAATAATAATACTGGCTGAGATTTGGGCCGGTTATGGCCCACGTGTGGCCCTTGTCTTTAATCCAGTTCTGGGCCACTTCAGGGCCTTCATTCTATGCGTTACTTGGGCCAAAGGAAAAGTGATTGTCTGGCCTGGAGCTGGCCCAGAAAACATTTGCTATGTGGGATCCTTCAGGCAAAGAGGTCTTCGGCCAAGAGGCCCTGATGCTCATGGCCCAGGGCTTATGAGGGTAGCCCCCACTGGGGAAGAGCGGCGTTCACTGCAGTGCATGGTGCCCGTCTCTCCTCGGTGCCCTCAGGAGATCGGTCTGCTAACCCTGCCACGTATGATGTTCCAGGGCGCAGTAATCTCCAGCGAGCACACATCTCAGTTTCCTCCGCCTGGAAAAAAGCTGAGTTGCTCGCCACCCCTTCAGGGGTCTCTTGAGCACCTCCTCACGAGAGAGAGTCCGGGTTCTACAGCCGGTGCTTCATAGTTCCAAAGAAGGATGGAGGTTTGTGTCCCATTTTAGATCTGCATCAGTTGAACCACTCAGTCAGCAGACTGAGGTTCAAGATGCTCACACTCAAACAGGTCGTGTCTCAGATCAGGTCCGAGGACTGGTTTGTCACGATCGATCTAAAAGATGCATACTTCCATGTCTCCATCCTTCCCACTCACAGGAAGTTCCTGAGGTTTGCTTTCAGGGGGTGAAGCTTACCAGTATCGGGTTCTTCCCTTCGGCCTAGCAGTCTCACTCCGCACTTTTACAAAGTGTGTGGATGCCACGTTAGCTCCGTTGCGGCTACAAGGCATTCGCATACTCAATTACATCGACGATTGGTTGATTCTCGCTCAATCAGAGCAGATGGCGGCTCAACATTGAGATGTTGTTCTCGCTCACATGAAAGTGTTGGGGTTAAGACTGAACGCCAAGAAGAGTGTGCTTTCTCCATTACAGAGGCCCACTTATCTTGGTGTGGTGTGGGATTCGACCACGATGCAGGCACGAGTCTATGCTCACGGCAGTCAGGAGAGTGAAAGAAAGCCAGTCACTAGCTGTCAAGCAGTAACGCTAGCAACGGACGCATCCCTCACCAATTGGGAAGCGGTCATGAATGGCCACCCTGCCCGCGGTCTGTGGAGTGGTCGCCATCTCACGTGGCACATCAATTGGCTGGAGATGCTGGCTGTGTTTCGGGCTCTGAAACACTTTCTCCCAGACCTAAGAGATCACCATGTGCTCACCGACAACACAGCGATGGTCTCTTATATCAACCACCAAGGAGGTATGCGGTCGCGCCCCCTGTACAGGCTGGTGCACCAGATCCTTGTGTGGTCCCAGGGCAAACTCCTCTCGCTGAGAGCAGTGTACATCCTTGGGCATCTCAAAGTGGGAGCAGACATCCTGTCAAGACTGGGGCCGAGGCCTGGGGAATGGATGCTTCACCCAGTGGTGGTGAAGCAGATTTGGAGAGTGTTTGGCTAGGCTCAGGTGGACCTCTTTGCGACTTGGGAGACATTGCAATGTCCACTCTGGTACTCTCTGACTCAGTCAACTGCCCTGTTGGTACAGTGCTGGAGTTCCTGCAGGCTCGACTCTCCGCAGGGTTAACCCACTCCTCCTTGAAGGTTGATGTAGCGGCAACAGCGGCCTACTACGCCTCTCTTGGTGCACAGTCAGTGGGCAGACACCCCCTGGTTACACGTTTCCTCCGCGATGCGCTGAGGCCTCCAGTATTGTCCCGTGTTCCTCCTTGGGACCTGGCTGTGGTGTTGGATGCTCTCTGTAGGCCTCCCTTCGAGCCTATTGAGGAGATCTCTGATCGCCATCTCACTCTGATGACTGTATTTCTTCTGGCGATTTTTTTATACCAGAAGCACTGGACGCATACATCCACAGAGCTGCCATGTGGAGAAGGGCAGACCAATTGCTAGTATGCTACGGTCCCCCAAAGAGGGGTCTGCCTGCTACAAAGTAGACCCTCAGTCGGTGGATTGCGGATGCCATTAGCATTGCATATGATTCCTCTCAGCTCCCCTCGCCGATGGATGTCAGAGCTCATTCTACTAGGAGTGTGGCGGCCTCTAAGGCCTTTCTCGCAGGCGTCCCAATAAAGGACATCTGCAACGCTGTGGGATGGTCTACGCCCCTGACCTTTGTCACATTTTATGGCCTTGGCATGCAGGCCACTCCAGGCTCTTCCGTCCTCTCGCCCTAGATGTGCTCCGCAGGGATACACACTGGGCAGGGACTTGGAGGCCTGGCGTCGTGGGCATCTTGTTCCCCTAGCATTTTCGGACGCAGCTCGAGTTCCTGAAGAGGAACATCTCCAGGTTATGTATGTAACCCTAGTTCCTCGAGGGAACGAGACGCTGTGTCTTGAGGCCACAGTTCCGCCATCCCTGCCCGCGCTTGCTTCATTCCTAGAAGCTGATGCCGGTTTCCCCGCACATGCTTTTATACCAGCTGGTCATTACATCACCTCGCCCGTGATGTCTCGCCCATCCTTTGGACAGATTACACTTGTATTTAGAGCCGGTCACGCTGAAGGCGTTCCCCTAGCGTTTTCGGATGCAACGTCTCGTTCCCTCGAGGAACTAGGGTTACATACGTAACCTAGAGATGATTTGTGTCATTTACCGCTTCAACTGTAGTTATAACCATTTTGCTACCATTTAATTCCAGGCACTGAAACACAATATATGACTGAGAGTGTGACGAAAAAGTAATTCTTTAATATCTTTAAACATGATATTTTCAATTAAATTGTCTGAATTTGTTTCTGTGAAACAGTTGCACTAAATACAAAACCATCAAGTTCTAAGACCAAAACTTATTGCTGTATAAACCTTTAAAGGTGCCCTTTGTAGTATACATATATATTTTTTTTTTTACACATTTAGAAATAAATTATTTATTTATTTTTTTTTTTTTTTGAAGAGTCATCTGAATGGTTTACACTTGCAAAAGGTGAAAATTGACAATATACATGATCCATGATGTTTCACTAAGCACTGCAGAGATTATGCTTAGTATCGTGAAGTTATTAGGAGAGGCAAAAAGTGAAAATTTGACAGTTGTTCATGTACAGCTGTAGAAACAGAAAAGAGAATTAATTATTGTGTAGACTGCTCTCTAAAACGGTGGATTATTGTGATGCTTTTATCAGCTGTTTGAACTCTCATTTTGACGGCACCCATTCACTGCAGAGGATCCATTGGTGAGCAAGTGATGTAATGCTAAATTTCTCCAAATTTGTTCCGATGAAGAAGCAAAGGCACCTACATCTTGGATGGGTTGAGGGTGAGTAAATTCTCAGCAAATTTTCATTTTTATTTTTCAATTAACTCTTTAACCCTGTAAATCCTGACACATTAAATAATTCTCCAAAAAATGAGCACAAATTTGGTGCAGTTGTTATTTGTACGGCCAAAAAGTAAGATGAAATTCTGAAAGCTTGTATTAATCATGGAACGGTATAATAGAATAATTACATAAAATAAATATCTAAAAGTCATTGCACACTGAGTCCAAAAATTTCGTCCGAAATTTTCACGCGTTAAAAATAAATACGACCTCACGTTGTGTCAATCACGTTTACACACTGCCTCCGAAACTTTTGTCTGTCATAAAAAAATTCGGATCAGGTTCTATTTTCTGCATTTTCGCATCCGTAGCATGCATTTTGGATAGGAAAGGATGACGAATACGAAAAAAATGGAAAAACACATGCAAAAATTCCGGACTCAGTGTGCAAGGACCTTTAATCTGTTTTAGTACAATGATATTTTAGTTGTATGACCAAAGCTTGTTAGAGGCAAAACATATAATGCAATGCAATATGATGAATGAGAAATATACAAACAAAATGCCTCAAAAGCCTGTTGTATCATATTTGATACATACATTTTAACATTATTTTCTAAATGATGTATGGATAATGAAAAAAACCTAAGTTGCTTCAGTCCACTAAGTGTTCATCTTGAAATATTGTTAACCATATCAAAGGTATTCTTATGTTTACTCTATAAAATCATTAAAGTTTTCACAGCAAACAGACACTTGTAGCACAACCTGAAGTGGGACATTTTTAGAATTATCCTAAAAGGACCTTTACTTGCTAAAAAGTAATATATCATTCATATGACATAAGGCATGCAGTAGATTGTGTACAACGGGTTTTTACGCAAAGTTTGCATCATGTTGATAATATAGAGGCCTTATAAATATGTGTATGAAATATTATACAGTAAGCTTTATAGGGAAGGCTACTAATCACCTTAGTACCTCACATTACTAAATTTACCTCAGTATGGACAGAGAACCGGGACTCTTTGAGGCCCATGCTATAGCCTACTCATTGGGTCTGGGGGAGGGGACTCATAATCATTTTGTCCTGGGCATTTAAAGGATGACCAATGACCCATAACCCTGACTCAACCTACCAACCTATCTCAATATCTCAGACTTCTTATTATGTCCCAGCACCTTATTCAATTTACCAACCTATCTCAATAACCTTACTCTAACAATCAATCTACTCTAATACCTCATATTACAAAGTATATATCTTACTCACTCTAACTCAATAACCTTTATTGGCCCATCAATACCACAATGCCTAACATTACTTAATATACACAAGTAAAGGTTCTTTATTAGCATATGTAGCCATGAAGGAACTTTAACATACATAACATATTTTTATTGCACAAAAGGTTCTTTAAATTATTAAAATGATCTTCACACTGAGAAAAAAACTCATACTTAACTTGACAAACAGGTAAAGGGAGTAGTGTAGGTTGGTTTTAAAATTATGAAAGAAAGAAAGAATGAATGAACGAACGAATTAATAAAAAATAGTCAAACACATATTTTTTAGATTAGTGTGGGTATAATTGTGTGTTTCGGCTTCACAGGAGCTGCAGTTGACCCTTGACCTCTCCCTACCCTGCAGGTGCATACTGAGAAGGTGATTGAGGTCATTCCTGCTACCTTCCTTTGCTTCTGTCTCCCAGGCAAAACTCTCCACCTCTCTCTGGTTTTGGTTCTTGTTGTTGTTAACTGGAATCTGGGTTCAGATCTGCAGATACTCATCTGTAATCTCCTTAAGCAGCTTAGATTGATTTAGACAGTTTTGAAACTTTCCCTGCAATTACAAAACAGCTAACTATCCATTTACCTCATTCACAAGAAAAAGAGAGAGTGTGTAAGCGAGAAACAGATGCTACCTCACTTGTTAGCTCTCTGTGCGTCACTTGCACATCGGCTACCGTCTTTAGACTGCTCGTGATAGCTGTTCATGTCCCTAGAGCGGCAGTGCCGTAGAAGGCAGACGGCTCGGACTCATGCGGCCAGCGGGGCGGATCGAAGGGGTGGAGCCGCTCCCGGTGTATATAGAGCAATTCCATGTTAGTCTGACAGAGAGAGAATCCCGTGTCCGAGACCCGCACTTCACCTAAAACAACTTAAATCCGAGCGTGAGAACGGAGAGAATCAAAGCACAGGAGTTCATTCACTGCATTGGTGCATGCATGGGAATTATTTGATTCACTCACTCCAGGAAAAGCCCATTTAGTCTGCAAGTTCATGACTTCAAAGTCGGGATTCTTTAAAAATCACTATAGGCTATTCCTACCTGTCTGATAGGCTAATGTGTTTTAAGTTATTCTTTAAGGTCCGAGGTGTCTCAGTGCAGTAAGCTTGAAGAACGGGTTTGACTGTCTTCTGGCTGGACTCGGTACTCGTGTTGGATCGAGAAATTGTGTGATTCCGTTACCGGGTATCATCGGTGTGCGGGGCTTATTTCCACACTAGAGGCGCCGCCTTTGCTCTGAACACACACACACACACACACACACACACCCGCGCGCGCGCCATCAGGTGCCAGAGAGACACACACACACACCTTCCGATTAGTAGCTATTCGAGTAAAGGCAGATCAGCGAGGATCACCCAGGACTTTACCCGGCACCGAGTTGGATTTATAAAGCAGATTTGTCCCTGTGTGACAACATGATTGATGCATGAGGGCGCGCGAGATCAATACACCCAATTAATCAATACCCTCTAAGCGCACGTGAAGATCAGCTCCGCTGGATGTGTATGACCGCATCTCTATCACCAGGTGGCTTTTCAAGTGCGTGTTTCCAAGCGCGTGTCTACTGTTGTCGTAAATGTGCGCATAAGGTGTTTTAGGAGCCACAAAACAAAAACGCAGAGCTACAATGCGCGTGCGGGATTAGTTTAAACTTTGGTTTGCGGCGGAATCGTCTGGATCTGGACTCTAAACTCGCGTCCCTGTACAGAAGAGACTACGCAGACCCCAGATGGGAGCTGATCTGGATTGAATTGTAATTTGTTTCCCTTTGTAAAGAAGAAGGGGAAAACATTCCAGCCGGAGGAGATTACAAGTGTTTTCTTCTCAAAGATCATTTGTTGTGAATCCTCTAATTTTTGGATTTAAAACTCCTGCGCCTGCTCTGGCGCAACTGTTTCGCACCGGGAATTTCGTGTGTTTTATCAGAACTTGAGGACACAGCAGTGATGTTTGCTTTAAAAGCAGTGGTGCTATGTGCATTGCTCGGCGGGGCTGGGGCTCAGTCGTGCCCGTCTCAGTGCTCCTGCAGCGGGACAGCGGTGGACTGCCATGGGCAGAGTCTGCGGAGCGTGCCGCGGAACATTCCCCGCAACGCTGAGCGACTGTGAGTGCGCCGAAACACGCTACATTAACACAATTGCACTGACCAATACTTTACTATAGTCATAACAGTGTGCATTTATTATACATTTGAGCCACAAAATATTTCAAAATTGATAAAATTTCTAATTTATTCAGCATGCACATAGCACGACCAAACAGTACTCTTAATATATATTCATAATGTGCATTATATACTATTATTTATTCGAGTCTGTTATTAATTCTTTATAACAGTGTACATGTAGTATAATAACCCACAAAAATGATATATTAATATTATTCTGTTACATGCTTTTTCCCCTCTTGAAGTGCTGTCATCAGAACAATACCAGAGTGTCCTTTTCTATTCCACTCACGCATGTCTCTATCTGTCTCTTACATTGACTTGTCTTTCTGAAGTGGGATTCATTAATTAAACTGGCATGAAGTTTAAACACAACCTGTGCTGCTGTGAGACAGCAAGAGCCAGAGAAGCTGTTGAACCAACAAAGACAGTTAAAACCCTGCCTTTTATTTAATCATTAGAATTTCAATCACTCCCATGCTCTGTTTAAAACTGTGATATTCATTTTTGGCTGGGTAGTTGTAAGTAGATGTCATATAGAAAAGCAGGTTTCAAAAGCTACATGACACCAACGTTAATTGGTCAGGATTGCTGAAGCCTGACCAGAATTCAATTAGAAACCTGCTAAGAACTCGTCCACAGTCTAGCACACCATTAATGATAAAATACACTCACGGATGGTGCATGATGATGCAGATAATTTAAGCAATCTAGCATGCTCTTGAACACATGAAATGCATTGTAGTGTAGGCCAGTGTAATGAAGTGGCCAGAAAAGAAAAAAATGGATCCTAGCATCATTTACCACCTAATGGCCTAATTTAGACTTCTTAATTATGGCTAAATACGTAAGTCATTATTCATCATTTTACCCCCTCTCTTCTTTCCACAGTGACCTGAATGCAAACAATCTGACTAAAATCACTAAGGCAGATTTCGCAGGACTGCGGCACCTCAGAGTTCTGTAAGTACTGAATTTGTTTTTTAGAGCTAGTAAGAACTAGTTATTATTAGTTTTCTTGTTTAGTTTAGAATGCATATAACCCCAAAATGTTTAAAAAGTGTATTTTGCATTCAAAAAGCATAATGTAGATTTTATCACAAAAGCAAAAGAGTTAAAGTAGCCTACGTAAAATATAAAATATTTCTCTTCATCAGGCTAATTTAAAAAATACCTTTGTTAATTGTAATTGTTTTAATATAAATGAAAATTTTATCTATTGAAGTTAATCACACATATATTGGCAGATATTTATGCACATTATTGTCTACATTCCCATTATCTAGCAAACATATTGGTCCCCAATGGTCCCATTATTAGATGAATGCCAGCGAAAGCATTGTTATGCCAAAATACCATGGCTTGTCATAAAATACATTATTCTGGATTTCACTGGAGGTTAAACACTTGTAGTATATGCACACTTAGGGCAAACAAGTTTGAACAGTGAAGCTTAACGAGGCAGTGAGCCCATGATTGTCAAACACAAACAAAGACGGCATTTATTCAGAAAAATGATTGCGTTATCGGAATGTGAAGTGCCTGTCTATATCTTTCTTTCTATCTTCCTCTCTGTGAGGTTATGTGAGCGGGAGATTTTGTGAATGTAAATGTGTGAGATGGAATGTGTGGGTGTGAATGTATATGTTAGAGAGAGACATATAGAGAGCTCATGTAAGAACAGGTTTGCCCTCCCACTTGGAGGGTAGTATTTCAGCTGAAGACTTTCTCTCTGTCTGTCTTTCTTTTCCCTCATAGACGCATTCTTTTCTCTTCCTCTCTCTCACTCTTAATTTTAAAGTCTTGCTCTTACAAGACATCACTGAAATGACCTGCATCTACAAAGTTGTGGCATCTAAACATATTCTTCATTCATATCAATAACAAGCAAAACATAAAAAACATAGCTCTGACATAGTGTATTCCTCTTCTTCTGTGTGGTTGCAGTTGATTTTTTAGAGTGTTCTACTTCAGATTTATTACATATACTTCAAATTGACATCAACTTACGTTAACCGACACTTCTTGACATCCTTCACAGATGTCTCTCACATACGTGCTCAGTCAAACAGAAAATTGTGAAATGTGAGCTGTGATTTCTCATGTAGGTTCAATTTCCAGCAACAGAAGGGTTAAATAATGCATCAGTGTACCTTTGAATGATGTTATAAATATATGATTCCCATACCTCAAGGGAATACATATGAAAGTTCACCTGGGTATTTGTAATGTTGTAATGTACTGCTATAAAGACGCAGTAACTGCGCCAAAGCGGAGAAAAATGGCAATGTTGTTTGATTTAGGGATTTGATATGAATTGCCACACTTTTATTATTATTATTTTTTATCTAAATCTGGGCGCAGTCGAGAAAAACCTGTGTCACAGGACAAATCACAGTCTAAAAGGCCTGACTTCAGCCAGTTCACTAAATTTTGACAAGCGCTTTGCTTTTGTAGGGCAGTGTAGCTGAAGGAAATGGTGCAGTTATGTTATTTTTTTTAAATCATAGTCGAAGTATAGATGTTGTATTTAGACTGAAGTTAAAAGCTCTTATTTACGGTGGTTTTGTAATGAGAGGAGGGTCTAAGATCATGAGATATCTTGTGAAATGGTGTTTGTTAAAACTATTTGCGGACAATGAAATGTAAAGTGCTCTCTATAAAAGAGCCAAGTATGCGCCAACATATTAACTGTTTTAATCATTGAAATTCATGCAATGAGTGACTTGTCTTTATTTTGGTCTCTCTTTCTTTTTCATTTCCATTCTTAGGCAGCTAATGGAGAACAAGATCAGTTCTATTGAGAGAGGGGCATTTCAGGACCTGAAAGAGCTGGAAAGACTGTGAGTGACTAATGCACATACACTCACACACACACACACAAGATATGCTGCACTGGCCGGTAGGGCTAAAAGTCAGTAGCATATTTGTGAGTTAACATTAACAGTGTGACCTGCCGAGTACAATTAATTGCAAAATGACATTACACAATCAAGTGTGTGTTTTCATATATTAATGGTGGACATTGTATGTTGTGGGCATGTGTGTGTGCGCGCACATTGTGGTCAGGATTTCATGGAGCAACATTTTTGTCTGACAGCCAACCCAGCCTCAGGGGAACACACACATGCGCAACTAACTCTGGCACACACAGCCCTTTAAGAGAATGACACTGGAAGCTGGAATGGAAACGGGAATTACGCTCTTAAGGAACCCCCCACCTTTTCTTTCAAGCTTTTACCCCCCAGCTATTCTCCATTTTCAAACCATATTCATTCTGATGGCCTTAATCTCTTTGTCACTGACTCAGACAAAAGTTTAGGTTTCATCAGTTTCTTAAAGTGGTGCACTTGGTGTACTGCAGATCTCCCTTAATGCACTCCTTTACACATATTGTACAATATGAGCCAGTCTGACAAATTAATATAGAGCAAACACGGAACAGAATTAGCATTTTTGAGCCATGAGCTCACCTGAGAAATTTCTAATGGGTTTGCAGAAAAGCAGCTTTCCATTTATGAGTACAAAACGGTCTCTGGTTAACAAGTTGCTACGGTTGTCTGATTTGTCCAGCATATAAACTCAAATCCTTGTTGTTGTAGTCCTTATGTACACTGTAGAAAGTGGGAACTGACCTTGAGGAGCATTTTCTACCCCTTAAATTTTGTTAATGCATTTAGGTCACTTCAGTGACTTTAAAGTATTTTTAAACTGAATAAAATCAGTTTCTATGTTACACCATAGAGCACATTTTTTTTTTTTTTTTTCAGTGTAGTAACTTTTTAGGGACTTTCAAGTAATGGTTTCGAAATTAATTTTTCAGGTATAACTGTGTCTAAACTATGTTGTACTACAAAATTATCTGACTCAATTAATGTGAAGATTTAACTACTATGTACTTGTCTTTCACTACTATGTACTAACATTTAAATTAACCATTTGATAATGTTGTACATTTTTACAACATGAACACAATAAGTACATTGTACCTAACATTCATATATATATATATGTATATATATATATACATATTCTCTTGAGATAATGTTCACTACTGATCTTATACTGTGCATTGTGATTGATTTCCTTTCCTTTTAGTAAATGCACACTACACTACACTCATAAATTCTAAAAGCCCATTTTAAGTTCCCAGAGGAACCCAGGGCAAATTGGTAATTAATAATGGATTACAATTAATAAAGATTATTGTGCCGTACAATATTGTATCATATAACGAATAAAGGCCATGTGGATCTTAAATTCCCTACAAAACCTTATTTCTCTCCTGAGGAGAGCTTAAATACTATTTTATGCCAATGCATAATTATGATTACTGTCTAGCTTCTAATTGTAGAAACAGTATTCTTGCTTTAAGATGATTGACTGTCAATTACCATCGCTTAATGGTGACTGGCAGATGTTCGGTTTACACACAGTCACATTAGAACTGGCATTTGAGCCGCGCCGCGTGAGGCTCAGTCAATCACCTGCTCAATGCTTTCCTATTTTTCTGCTAGTCATTACCTTTTAATTTGGTGAGGAAATGTTTAATGACTGCGACCAACCCTGCTGAACCACAAAAGGCTTTTGCCAACGAGGCACTGTGAGAAACACATATAATTCACTCAGGAGTATGATAACTTTAGTTTTAGTTTAATAAAGGATTTGTATTAGCTGCGTGTGGCTCTGAATGCTAACTAGCGAAAGGGTCAGTGGCATTAACCGTGAATGCGGCTTTGTGCAGTGACATATAGCTCATAAAGCAAAGTACAGCTAACTGGTAATAGCTTGTAATAATAGCAAACTTGCTTTCGGCGTAAATTGTGCAGTGTTGGCATAACTGAAGGGTTAGGCGGGCGAATGGTGGCGATGAATAGTTCTTTATAGTGATAAGTGTAGGGATAGAGGAGCTAGCGGTAGCGCTGAATAGCACAGCTAAAGTCAGTGTGTAAGATCAGTCCCACTGTGCCAGTACAAAAGCAGGAGTCTAATGCTGGAGGGTGACTGCATAGCTGAGAGGATTAGAACGCACAGGCATTATAATGGCCTTACCAAAGGCCCTTCATAAATATGTGTGAGAGAGTGTGTGTGTGTGTATGCGTATTGGGGATGCATTTAGGTATTGGGTGTGACGACCTCCTGTAGGGAGGAAAAGTGGGGACTCTGTTCCACGTATGACCCCCCTTTTTGGACACACACACATACGCACAAACACCCTTCGTCACGGCTTGCTAGTCATGAGCAATGCAGTCAGGTAAAGTAAGCCTATGGAGAAGGACTTTTTTCTCATTCTCATCTCAGTCGTTTACTCATGCATTCTCTTTCCTTCCTCTGTGATGCAGCTTGTTTTGCCGTTCTTTTCCTTTTATTTCTTTACAAACACACACTGTTGGGCTAATTGTTGGTTGTGAGCTAACGGCGTGTGGATTGAGACTGAGAACTGTCATGGTCACTGATTTAGTCTTACGCAGGCAGATCTTTAACTAAACGGTATATGGTCTAGTCCACACTGCGACTCATTCTCAACTGCCCATTTACACAGGAATAACTGTGTAATTGAAGCACTTTTTTTTTTTGTATTCGTTTCATTTTTTTATTTTGTTTTTTTATACCCAACCTGTGTACAATGAAATAAAGGTGTGGTTGCTGCCATGAACAGTTGTTCAGAAAACACCTTGAAATATTGTAAAAAGGAATACAGACTCTGTGATCAGAATATCTGCCTATCAACAACTGATTAATAACTGCAAAATCAAAGATTAACATAGTTCTGATAGTGGATATCAAGTTAACTTGCTACTAAACTCTGAATATCTTTTTGATACCACTGTCTTAGGAAACTTCTGCAAATCCAACTATTTCATAGTCAAAAGTGCTCATTGTATCAGGCCAGTACCTGACTTTGTGTCCTTCTGGACTTTTGTGCATATAAGGAAGTTGCGCAGATTCAGCCAGTCAGATTGGTGCTTGCCAAATGAAGAAAGTACTTTCCAGTTTTGTGTGCAATATGCATCAGGCTGTCAGTCAGCAGACTGTGGGCGGCCCGTCTGAGCCTACTGATTTATAAACCAAGCCATAAACTTATCTCATGTGTTATATGTGATTGATTGCGGATCATGTGTGCTTTATGTTACAGTAGCAGTGTGTCTTCACACTAACTTTCAATTCATTCTTTCCTCTGTTCAGTCTTGTTGGCTGTTTTTTTGGCATTAAAAGTCATCTCACTTTATGGCCCTCCTTGGAAATGACTGTGAGTGCATGTATGTGTGTGTGTGTGTGTGTGTGTGTGTCAGAGTCTGACTATGTGCATTTCTATCTGTAAGTGTGTGTGTGTGTGTGTGTGTGTGTGTGTGTGTGTCTGTGTGTACTCGTCTATTTTAAGGGTCGATCTTATTCGCTTTAAGCACTGTGTGTGTGTGTGTCTTTGTGTGTTTCTGCAGCGGGGTCCTCAGGGAAGGCTGTCCTCTGTGCCTGAGTGAAACACGTGGGCATTTCTGGAGTGTGCAGCACTGTGTGCCTCGTTATTATTTCATCATTCATTAAATATTCAAATGGAATGATGTAACCCCAGAAGCTGAACGATGATGTCATCGGCTGCTATGTTTGAGTGTGTGAGTGTGTGTTTGCAAGAGTGTGTCAGAGAAAGTGAGGGCGTAAAAACAGCGAGGGAGAGTGAATGCTTGATGGTTTCGTACTTTGTGCAGGCAGAGTTCACTTTAGAACTCCGGCTTGTGTGATTGACGTGTGGTAAATCTTGCATGCTGACGTCAGAGCACAAGAATTGATCGGGTGTTTGTATTATTTTAACGTTCTCCCATTATCAGCAGACTTCATAATGTTGTTGTAGAAGTTCTCAAAACCTGGGAACTTAATAGGCTGCTCTGAACGATCTGTATTCTGGTATTAAAAACATTATTGATTAATCTCAAGCCTCATTAATCTATCACACAGACAGCAGTGGCGCCACTCTTCATTAATATGCGCAGTGGGTATTATATATGTGCTGACTGTCATGCATAATGTCTATTATACATGCACTAGTTGGGAATATTACTCAGTTTATTACCATGTGAGAGAATCGAGCAAGAGAAAGTGAGAAATTACTTTTTATCACTGAATTGTCATTGAACTTAAGCAATGTGCATCATTTCCTTTCATGACACATGTGTTTGTGTGTGTGTGTGTGTGTGTGTGTATTTGCACTGTAAGTTCTTTTGCTTCACTTTGTGTGAGACGTTCTGTTTGTTTTTCCCACATCTGTTTTTCCGGGCTGTTCTTTGTCTGCGTGTGTTTGCTAGATGCCCCCACACACTGACAGTGTCTGCCAGCCACACACACACACACACACACACACACACACACACACACACACACACACACACACACACACACACACACACACACACACACACACACACACACACACAGAGAGAGAGAGAGTCAAGGCTCAAGTTGACGACTGGCAGGCCCGAATTGACATATTTTATAACATTAAACGTTTGAAGTATTTTTCTTGAGCACAGCTCAATCAGTGCATATTTCTGTAAACATTTAGATCTGATATTTCATATGGAATCTATTCACAATATTTACTGTGTTCATATTTTTCTGATGTTTTAATATGTCACTGGAGTAGATTATTTCAGTTGTTTCATAACTTATTGCAGTCGGTTTTGTGAGCAGACAACCCCACATGTTAGATTAGACTTTCTGCAAATAGTTTAAGGTCTGATAGACCTCATACAATTTCTGGTGCCTCACAGTCATTGAATTTTGCTCTTCTGAATGTACATAAACTGCACCACTGTGTGTTTTGTGTGATTTCATGTCGCTGCGTGTGTCTGTGTTTGCAGGCGTCTCAACAGGAATAATCTTCAGGTTCTTCCGGAGTTGCTGTTTCTGGGCACGACCAAACTCTTCAGACTGTGAGTCCTTTATCTTTTAGCCCCTCTCTTTCCTCTCCCTGTTTTTGTTTTTTTTCTCACCCCCTTTCTTTCTTCTTTCTCTCCTTTTCACTGTCTCTCTCAGTTCTCTTTTTGTTGGTTTTTTTAAACTGGATTTTTGTCTCTTTTCCAAAGTTTATTAATTAATGTAGCTTTTACAAATGTATTTAGTTATTTTAGATACACTATATTGCTTTTTCATGCATTTCTGTTGCTGTGCTGCAGTTGGATCTGGGATCTTTCACATCTAGGATGACTTTTTAATACATAAAAATGTTGCTGATTGGTTCCCTAATGTTCTGTTTGGTTTGTAGATTTGGCTTTAATATATTTTTTATTAATAACAAAAGATAGTGACATTAAATTTGGAGGGAAATTATAGCAAAATCTTGAGATCTGTCTTCTAAATCTTGCTCATTACTCCCAGACAGGATTTTGTGTGTGTACGTGTGTGTGTTTATAATTGAGTTATGCAGGACATCTAGGGATCAGCAGTAAGGGAGGTTCAGACCATGAACGGACTAAATTGAGTTAAAAGCAGATACACGCTTAAACATCTGCTGCTCAGAGAGAGCGAGAGGAAGGATAGCGAGCGCTAACAGCTTTACCAGGAAAAACAACATTCTAACGGACTTTGCAGGAGGTTGATGGAGGAAATGTCTCTCTCTCTCTCTCTGTGTGTGTGTGTGTGTGTGTGTGTGTGTGTGTGCTGCACATATTGCTCATGTTTCTGCAGTCATACAGTCACTGTTCATGTTCTAGACATGGTATGGTTGTGTGTGTGGTCTCCTAAAAATACACTGGCATCCTCAGGCTCAACTATCAGGTGTGTGTATTTGTGACAAGTAAAATGCTGGTCTTAAAAATGAAATGTTAAAGAAATAGATTAATGTGTTTACCGAAGCACTGTTTACTTGTTTCATTTTTAAAAGCATCAGATTGCATTTGTGTGTTCGTGAAGAGGTCAAGTTGTGCCTATACATTGTTGGGACCAAATGTCCCCTCAGGGATAATAAAACCTGAAATGAGCTACACTGGTGGACCAGCCAATGGAAAATGGCTTAATAAACATCCTAAATAATGTTTTAATGAAAATGTAAAAACGCAGAATGTTTGGGATACAAAATATTATTAGCTCAGTATGAAAAAAGTGTGTGTGCAGGATTTTATGATTCTTATGGAGGATTTTTCTGGTCTGTCTGTCAACTCAATTTCAGCAAGATGGTAGCAGGTGTGTAAGAGAGAAAAAAGACAATGAGGGAAAAAGAGGAAGCACTGCTAGTGTACTTTCTGATATAATTATTTGATTTGATGTCCTGACACACACACACACACACACACACACACACACACACACACACACACACACACACAGAGAGAGCGTTCCTTCCTCATTAGATTATCTCTGCTCGTCTACATCTGTGGCTAACATGTGCAGCTTTTATCTGCCTGCCTCTTTCATCACTCTTGTCTATCTCGTTTTGCTTTATTTTGCTCCTTTTTCTGTTCTCTCATCCCTTCTTTCTTTTATGCTGCTTTATGTGCATTTCTTTTCTTTCTTTCTTTCTTTCTTTCTTTCTTTCTTTCTTTCTTTCTTTCTTTCTTTCTTTCTTTCTCGTCTCTGTGCGTCCTCTCCCTCTGCCCCTCTGATCAGGTTTGACGTTAATGTGTCTGGATGGAGTGTGTGTGATTTTTTTTTTTTTTTTTTTTTTTTTTTTTTTTTTGAGGGGGATGGTCTGGTAGCGGGTGACAGAACCTTCTAGAGCTTGTTTTGTTCATCTTGCCGGGTGCCCTAGTGACCCCGGCTTCTGCTGTACGTGTGTGTGCGCGTATATGTTTGTGTGTGTGTCTGTGTGAATATGAGTTATGGTTACACACATACGGCCGCTGCCACAGTAGCGGCTGAAGTATTTCTGCCTTTTGTCTCCTCAGAGGCCAGGCCTGTTTGAAAACCTTTGAATAACATTGGGTATGTTGGAGAGAACGTTCAGATAACATTTCTCACGGACAGCAGGTCGGTCACAGCTGTGTGTGTTTGGATAGAGAGAAAGTGGGAAAGAAAGAAGAAAGGGACTTAAAGGAAAGAGAAAAGAAGAGGCGTGAAGGCAAAGAGAGAGAGAGAGATTGGTCAGATTTTTGAGAGTCCATTAAGAACTCTGTAAAAACCCAACAGTAGTTTGAAAATGAGAGTGGAACACCAATAAAAAACAAACAAACAAACAAAAAAAAAACAGATGGAGTGAGAAAAAAACATTGATAAAGAGAGAGTGAATTAAAATATATCCTGAAATATTTAAGGCAAGACACCACAGGCGATCATTTTAAGAAATAGATAGTTCCCTAGGTAAATTAGGAAATTACCCTAGGTAATTACATTACATTTAAAACAATTATTTTGTATTACAAGTTTTCTGAAATTAAATATGCAAATTTTCTAAATAAAATAAACTTTTCCCTTGTTTTTAGGAATAAAATGTTATATAAACCAGGTCAAAGATATATGAACAAACCCCTATGTAAAAACCTTTAGAATATAGACAGGAAAAAGACAAAAATAATAATAATAAAAACACTAAAACTAACCTTGAGGAAATTTCCTTAAAAGATATGTGATGTAATTGAAATCTACAGATGCAAATCAATAAAGAGTAATAAAATAAAAGCTCAAATGTGTATTTTTGAAGTTTTCTTTCCACTAGTCTGAAAAATAGGCCAAAATCTCAAAATTGACCAGTGCATGACAAAACAATGGTTTTGCCTGTGATGTCTTGCCTTAATTGCCCCTTGGGGGGCAGTTATTATTATTTTGTTCTGAATCAAGCTGGCACAAACATATCTTTTGGCGCGAATGCTCGCTGAAAGTTGCTATGTTACTGTTGTCATGTCACGTAGCCATCATCCCTCATCCAGTAACCGTTAGTGCTGTTTCACACTGTGCAAACTTTCTGAGTGTGTTTGTGGGTGTTTCTGACCATCGAAGGAATTTCTCCCGTTGTGACGTCTGTGTGTGGCTTTTATTGAGCCTGTCATTGGTTATTAGGTCAAATCAAATGCCTCACAATGGTGATTGTGTAAGATGTTTCTGCATGCATTTTTTGAATCATAAGGACAGATATTGATCAACGTTCTTATGTCCGTGGATGAAGAGATAAAAAGTTTGGCATCGCTTCTTGAAGATGAAGAGTCTGATTTTTCTTTGAGGTTAAAGGGATAGTTCATCCATAAATTAATCCCTCATGTAATTCTAAACATGTATGATTTTTATGCATAACACAAAATAAGATATTCTGAAGAAACATTTTTTGTTGTTTTGGACTCTGACAAAACAACATTGGCTCAACCAATGGTGTGAGTTTGGGGTGGAACTCTCTGCTTGACTGACTAATGACAGATGAAGGGGTCTCTTTTGAAAAATAAGCGTTATATTTGTAATTCTGTTATGTTTTGCAATTATTTTTGTAATAGTAGTGCTGAAATTACAGCTTTAACCTCAGATCATAAATTAAAATGATCAGGCCTGCTTGTGTTACAGCACTTGCAAACCAAAGCAAAACATTATTGAAGTCTCTGGGAACGGTGACGTTATGTTATGAGAACAGCTTCATGAGAAGATTAGAAACTTAAATGTGTAGAAAAAGTGAGAGGTTGAATATGTGAATATGCCAGCAGACATCTTCATATTCCTGTCATGTCTGTTAGCAGTGGCTTTGGGTTCACACACGCTTAGCCGATTTTAAATATGGCTTTGACTATGCGGTTTTCTTGAGCAATGTGCCACGAGTTTTCGGGGTGAAAAATCATAGTGGTTTTCTTGCTTAATCCGCACACCAAACGCTAGACAAGCCAAACTGTTTGCCATCTCAGAGTGTGTGTCTGCGTGTGTGTGTTTACCGAGCTCGGCGTTTCCTAGGTCACAGTGCTGTAGAGAGTTTGGCTTTTGTCTGCGGAGTGGACGCTTAACCCCAGTCCTCTCAGCTCACAAGACACACACACATACAGACACACAACACACACACACACACACACTTGCTAAGCCTTGTCTGTTCACACGAGTTGGTGGGAACAGTTTTGAAATTAAAGACGGATACAATAGAGTGAAGTGTTGCCTGTCTGTTGAAGTATAGCGTTATTATGTGCGAGTGCATATGTGTGTGTGTATGTGTACATGCGTGTACATGTGTGGGATTTAATTTCATTCATAATCAGATTTTAATGAAGACAGGAAAGGAGTTTATAGCCTGTTGCCATAGTGACAATGACTCATAATGGAAAAACCTCAAACTTGTAGACATGTGTGTACATGTATGTCGGAGTCTGTGTTTTCTTGTGTTGTTGTGTTTATCTGCATGACCTGCATTTCAGACATTTTCATGCATTGTCTTATAAGTCATCAGAGGGTTCGAAATAATGTATTTTACTCCTTGGTCATTAAAAAATTTGCGATTTCAGGTTGTAGCTTTCAAAAGAATGAGTCATTCATCTGTTGAAGCTGCCAGTTCATTACTATGCTGTCTAAAAACATGCAAATAAAAATATTTAAGCAAGACGCAACAGGTAAAATCTGTTGCACACCATTTGCTAAAATTCTTCATAAAATATCTGATCACACATTGTGAGCAATTGTACACTGTCAATTCTAACAATGCCAGGTAACACTTTATTTTAGGGTCTCTTAACTAGTTGCTAATTAGCATGCATATTAATAGAATATTAGCCATTTATTAGTAGTGATTAAGCACATATTAATGCCTTATTCTACATGACCTTATTCTACATTCCTAATCCTACCGAATACCTAAACTTAACAACTACCTCACTAATTATTAATAAGCAGCCAATTAGGAATTTAATGAGGCAAAAGTCATATTTAATAGTTAATAAGTGTTCCCTATTCTAAAGTGTTACCCAATTTCAGTTTACTTAAAAAAGTTTGGATACCAATTGCCTATTTTTGCAAAGTGAACTTAAAGGTAAAACTGAAGTTAATTTAAGAATTGGTTTAAAGTAAAGAAAGCAAACCCTTCCCTAGTAGCCTAGATGAAGTAATAAATATCAAGTTAGTTTAAAGTCAATTCTAGTTAACATACTCTAGAATATTTAAAAGTAAGATTACTTTATTAATTCCATTTAACTAACAGTGTTATTTTGTGTTCTGTAAACATCTTAAATGCTGTTATTCTTAACATGGATTTAATCTGCCATTTTAAGGTATGGGGACTTAAAAATGATGTGCAATCAGATTCCACATGTATGTATTTTTAGTAGTTCAGCCAGCATGGAACGTACTTAACACAAGTTTGAAATTCTCTGGACCTACTGGAGCACTGTAAAAAAATAAATACTAATAATAAAATACAGAGTATTTTCAGAAATGTATGTAAACAGAACAGCAAAAAAATAAAAAAAGGCCTTTATAGCCCATCCATGACAATTCTTCCCTCTAACATGATTGCCTTTATCGTGTCCACTGAAGTCTGCACATCCACATCCTAAGTAGAGAAAGAAAAATAGGTACAGTATGAATTTCTTCTTCATTCCAGTACTGGAAATGTTCTAAAAAGCATACAGTGACCAGGGGCTGTTGAGCAAAATAATAATAAAAAAAAGCTAAATATTGATGACCAGAGTGAGTGTGCTAACATCAACCTGTGCAAACATCAAGCAGAAGGAAATGTAATCAAGCTGACGTGATGACGAGATTTATAGTGTAAGAGTTACAAAACAGAAAATATCTCAAAAGACATGGATTAAATCACAGAGCATAAGGGTGAATTATCATTTTTGTGTGAACTATTCCTTCAAATTCTGTTTTGTAGGCCTACTGCATGCCTTCAGAAGACTTGGAATATTACACACAGGTTCCATGGACATTGGTCTCAATTATTAACATCATAGAAGTGAATTTAGAGAACATTTTTTTTTATAATTTGCTACTCTGCATGACCCACCATTTGAATTGTAGAGCATTATCTCCTTTGTAATGGAGTAATGGATCACATCCATCATTTACATGATTTTATCTTAATTCAAAGTGTGTGAAGAATGTAATGCTGGCCAGTTTGTGAGTTTGTGATCAGCCAACACAATTTAATCAATTTAAGGCATTTATATAACCAATTTCATGAATCAGAATTATTTCACAAGAGACAAATATAGTATCTACTGCAAAATGACAAAAAGTTTACACAAAACATTTTATAATATTTCATAACATGACCTATATTTTCGTGGAATAAAAAACTGACAAGAACAGAATATATAACAATATCCAAGCACATCCTGTAACTTTCTTCCTGAAGTACTGTGGTGCAAACATCAGATGACTATGAAAAAGAAGAGACAGGTTATAAGTTGAGGGTAATAATCATATGCAAATCATGATTTAAAGATGACAGCAGACAGCATGATAAAGGAATTAATTTTAATCAACTTGATGCAAAATTTCAAAATCCTTTTTTCTAGACAATTTCAAAAGTGCAGAGTGCATGTCCAATGCTGCGCAGAACTCAGGTCTGAGATTAACAATTTAAAAAAACAAAACAAAAAAAAAAACACTTGAAGAGGTAAAAAATCTTTCAGTGAAAGTCATAAAGGGCATTAAATACACTCCATGTTTAAAAGGACACTGAACTTTCTTGTTACTCCTCATATACGTATGCAAATAGGCTAAATATCTGACTCACTATGTATATGTGTATAAATGGCTAAGTTAAAGGGATAGTTCAACCAAAAATAACAATTTTCTGTTAATTTACCAACCTGATCTCATAAAAGTGCATATAAATAGTACGCCAAATAAAAACAAAAACTTGTGGTATTTATATGCAAAAATGGTTCACATAGTAGTGTAGTAGTATATGTGTTTTGTTTATGGCATAATGACATTCAGAATATAATGTATTCTGGTAATACAGAGGAGTTTAAATGCGGTGTTATGAATGTTTGGAGTGACAGATAAAGCTGCATTAATAGCTATAAAATTAGAATAATCTCAGTGTTACAATATTTGTATAGAAATTGTATGTTTTGCTTAAATGTGTTTGCAGCTAATGCAGTGTAAAGTATTCATTTTATCTTTTTTAGAATTTCGCTGTGTGTGATAGAAGCTAATATCTTAAGAACGAAAGAGGGGTTTTGGCAAACACACACACACACACACACACACACACACACACACACACACACACACACACACACACACACACACACACACACACACACACCTGAGCATTACTCAGGAGAGAGTCTCAGACAGACAGTCTCCAGGCCAGGCACTGAGCCATCCACAATTATACGAAAAAACACCTGCGTGTGTGTGAGTTTGTGGGGGATTTACAAGACACCCATTTCTAAATCAGTTGACCACACAGTTATGGCCTTTGACCATTAAACCACTTGATAAGTGATTTAAGTTTGTCTAAAAAGGTCAGTATGTGTTTTTGACAAGTTTTTAGTTCATTGTGGATTCAGACCATTTTCTAGCGAAATCTGAGATTTTGAACTTGTGAAAACTTTTGAAAGCCTCATTGGTGTGCAAGAATGTGTGTGTTTGGTTCATGACCAGGGTGTGTTATCTGGGCTCATTTCTAATCTTTTTCCACATTTATGTGAAATGGATTTGACAAAGTACGCTAGATTTGAGGACCACGCCACACAACAGCATCATCAATCTCTATTGCTTATTTGACCTGTCAGGCTGCACCACGCGGGGCTTATATTCCTGTCTAAACATGCACCACATGTACACGCGCACACACACAACTGGGTGTCAAAGATGTCCTTTTCAAATTAAGCTAGCCACATTTGTAATTCTGTGTGTGGCCGAGTGTGTGGTTGTGTTTGTGTCTGAGATTGTTTACGTGTGAGCGAGTGTCTTAGTGACGGGTAACAAGAAGTGGGCAATTTCTTGTTAGCATGTAACTGAAACTCCGGCCGTATCCTAGCAACCATCCTGGCCACTCCATGGTCTTTAGTTTCACCTTCACAACACCACAGCAACTAGAACACAATATCACCACAGCTACAGAGCGGCGCACCACTGGAAGCACTTGAATTAAATAATTAAGGCCCTTGATTAGTGTTATATCAGCTAATCTGTTACGTTTAGGGTGTCAGATATCGACTTCCTTTACAAGCAAATCAGTGTAAGGAATCAGCATTACATTTCCACTGAAAGGTGGAAAGTAGCCCAATAGAGAATTATCACTGAAAACTATTATGGAAGCCTGTAAAACTGTTTGCATCCACTTTGTTATTAAAAGTATGAATGAGTCTTTTGAGTACAAAAAAAGTGGTTGTACACAGTGTACACATTTTACAATAACTTTCAGGGGGTGGACATTTTTAGGAATTTTTTAATAGGAAATTGTTAAACCCATTCTCTTGAGGTCCATTTTGTGCACTCCAAATTGTTTTTTGGCATCCTTAGCGTGGTTAGCCATATGTTTACTGCTTAAATAACTTATTTATCAAAATACTAAAGTGTTGTGTGATATAATTGTGCTATGAAAATCAGTGATAGAGTGATAATGATGTTTTGTCAATTGTCCATTTGATAATTCCTGTAAAAGAAAATACTTGAGCAATCTGCTGTTTGCGCAACATGAATAAATGAACTTTGACTAAAGTCCAAAGTATTCATCAGTTTTGACATAGCTCTTAGCATATCCGTACAAGTGCCATCCTTGTTCTGTGTCGGCGCTATTTCGCTCCAGTAATTATGACCAAGAATTAATTGTTTGACTTGTTCCGTCTCTTCTGTTTCTTTTTTCGACTGAAACAACAGCCTGGATCACTGTACCACTTTGTGGGCAATCTAATTAGTGCTAAGTGTGTGTATTTGTTGAACATAGAGAGTATGCGCAGTTACAAAAATCGTGTTGCCACTCATGCTGTGTTGATGACAAAATTATGTCACACGCGCTGTGTGCATTAGGGATGTGCATCTCCATATCTGAGGCCAATATGATATGCAATTCGGTGCATAGCCAACGATACGATATATCAAAGCAGCTTCCTTTACATATAAAGCAGCTACCGATGCGATACGATTCACCCATATTACGATGCAATGTGATCTGATTTCGATTCGATGCAATACAATGCGATTCAATGCAATGCGATGCATTGGAAAACAATTTGATGTTATGCAATTCAATATGCTACAGACAGTTTTCTGGTTCAGACAGACAGCAAATTATAAATTAACAGTGCCTTCTGACTTTTAACGCGTTGGTCTCCGTAGTGTTGTTATACGTCATATTCACGTAGCAGCAGTGGTGATAAGAGAACGCGTTTGCAAAACAGTTTAGAGAGGAGAAATCAAACTACAGATACAATATTGGTCACAAGGGGTCACAAGGGGTCATCGGATGCAAAATTCACTTTACAAGTTGTTTGAACATAAATGTGTGTTGGAAGTGTGTGTACACATCTATCCAATAATGATAAAAATCCACCCAGTGTTTTTTTTTTAAATCCCTATTTTAAAATCCCCTTTCTCAAATCAGGCTGTTCTGAGCCTCCCACGAGAGTTGATTGACAAGACCGTCTTACCTTAGACCCGCCCTGAGTGAGCTGTGAGCTGACAGCTGTCCGCCATTGTCTCAGCTCCGGTGCAGGGGAAGACAAGATGTCTCAGATTAAGCGATTGAAGTGTTTAGTTGTTGGATGTATTAATGAATATAGCAGTCATCAGTTAATCCCGACATCTGAGCCGCTGAAGATGCAGAAGATTAATGTTACTTTCGCTTTGAATTGAATGCACCGATCCCCGATCTACATAAATGTGTTTATGATTTTTACAGGGTAAAGAAGGTGTTTTTACATTACCTTTGAGAAATTTTAACCGCAGTATGTTACAGACCTTTCATTAAGACCCTAAAGAATCATATCAACTAAATGGGCATCCGATGACCCCTTTAAGAAGAAAAAAAACAAAAAAAAAACAGTTGAAACAAATATAGATTTACTGCTCCACCAACCTTATGTTTTGACTTACATTGGAAGATTCAACTATTAATAAGAAGCTTCAGACCCCCCCAAACCCCCTACAATTCGCAGTCAGATATTGTTGACATGAAAGCAGTGAATCCATTTGGTGTTTATTATGCAGCTGTACGGGGTGTGAACTCTGGAAGGTGGACTCCATCTTGGCTCCGTTTGCTCAGTCACACAGTCGTCTATTCTGAGTGAAAGCGTGGGAGTGTAATTGCTCTGAAGTGGACTCCATTTTGGCTCTGGTCACACAGTGGCACAGTAGGCCATTCTGAGGGAATAGGAGTGAGTTCAGCAGCGCTGGAGTGGAATTGTCAACATTCTTCAGCACTGCTGTCATCTTTAACCTCTTAACAGAGCCTCTTCACTTTGAGTTCTCACACTCACAGTCGCACAAACACAAACAAGTGAGCATACACAAAGAAGGACTGACACACACCAGACACAAGAGGTGTAACAAGCAAACACTGCTCAGAAATTACGCATGGAAACTGTGTGTGAGATTGACAGGGTGACACAGAGTGAAAGTGTATATCTGTGTGCACGTGTATACGTATGTAATTCGGTAATAACAGGCTTCTACCGCAGCTCTGTCATTATTTAATTACCGCTTCCTCCCATCTCCGTGGCAACGTAATGTTTCCCTGATTGGTGTGTGCTTGCCGAGTCACTTCCCCACTCCCTGACCTTAAAAGTGAGAGGTGAGGCAGTGGCTGCGTTTCAAAGTCTAGTGAGCTGTCTACCTAGACAGCATTTGTGGACATCATAGACACATACAGATGTTGTCTAGGAAGAGCATGGTAAGTATTGCGACACAGCCGGAGAAAGAGGAGACGTTGGGATGACTGAATCACGCACTTCCTATGGTCAACCAAGACTGGACACAAACACACACTCACGCCCTCTGTGGTGTTTAGTTTGTCAGGTTTTCAAGTTTGTCAAACAGCACTGAGTAGTTTTGGTGGTGTGTGAGAATTTGTGTGTGGGTGTTTGTGGAAGTGTGTGTGCAATGTACAGTATATATTTTGCTGGTTTGGCCTTTTTTCTTGACCAGAATCTATTTTTCATTGCTCAGAGAAAATGTTTAAATAGACCGAACCTTTTTGTTCTGGTAAATAATATGTCTTGTTTTGCATTTTTAAGCTGTGTGTTGATTGAAGACCCATCCTGACGCCATATGAGGTCATAGCTGGATAATCATATGTAAGAAAATAAATGATAAAATGAAACATGAATTAACATTCAGATTCTGTTTTGTCATCTCTTGTACTGTTACATATGAAGATGTTACATT
>CM071938.1:15860000-15925000 GCA_036784905.1 Acrossocheilus fasciatus
AAAGGTGAATTGAAACAAAACCAAATAAGTGACACATAAGCAAAAACTTACCCAGTGCAGTTTTTTTTTCAAATGCATTTCCCATCACAAGCTGTTGCAGACAAATCATAAAGCTTTAACAATTGCAAGTTCATTTGGCTTCTCAGAGGAGCTTATCATCTCATCACATTCTCATAAAAATGCTTCACGAGTAAGGCTTACTTTTTACATTTCTTGGAACACCCATGCAGCTCACTCTTGAGTTTTTTAAAAGTTTTTTCTTAGAACTTTTAAATCAAAGGCAAAATGAGTCGTTTACTAAGTCATGTCTCACAGCCCCCCACTCTGGGCCCTGCACAAGTACGGTGAGGCATTATATCATCATAAAACAGCATCATAATGGCCACCTAAAGAGAGAGCGAGTAGGAGGACAGAGATTGTTTTGAAAGAGGGGATATTACCAAATATTTCCTGAAGACCACCCATAGCCTGAAAAGCTGATCCTCTTCTTAGTCTCTGGGGCTCTAAACCTGCCCATTTATGATCAGGCACGGTGGGAGGCAGAGATGTACGGTGACACTTGATTATGTGTCTGTCAGCTCTCTTGCTGGCTTCCTGGGTGTGTGTGTGTGTGTGTGTAACAGTAGCTTAAGGGATGATGTAAGCGGGTTTCCTAATTGCAGGGTGATACAAGGGTGTGTCAGATCTCGCTGCCTCAGGGAGCACTAAATGTGTGTGTGTGTGTCCTCAGGTAATAGAATGATATAAAGACTCTCTGGTATGTCTTTCTGCGGCTGTTTGCTTGGATACCGGATAAACGTGGCTTTTTTCTTGTTTCCACATCCTTTCACTCCTCAAATAACCACTATAGAACTGCCGCAACACCTGATGAAAATGAGATGCCTCAATTTAACAAGGCAAAAGAGAACAAGGCAGATTTAAATTGACCTTTTCTCCTTTGGGGTCTGAGGATAGGGGTTGTAATTAGAGTTTTTGACTCAAGCTGCTGACTGTATTAAAAGCTTAGCTTTAGAGAAAAGTGATATATCTGGCACTCACTTTGACTTTTATAAATTTGTATAATTTGTTTCAACAGCTTCGCACAGACAGGTTTTCTAATATAAAAACATTAGCTTGGCACATTAAATTAATAATTACAGTCAAAAACAAAAATAAAGAACAAATGAGTAGTTTTACTTTTTGATATTTTATCTTTTATATCTTTTTAATACTACCCTTTTAAAAAATATATTTTTATCTGTCTCTTATTGAAATATAGCATATATGACACTTGAAAAGAGAGTACACTGAAGATAAAAATTAATTATAAAGGAATGGTAACACATTTTATTAAACATGAAATTTTGAAGTAGAAAAATTGAAATTGGAATTTTATAAATAAACCTAATTCATTTTAATTGATCTATTTTTTTGTTTTTGTTCTAATTTTCATTCTAATTCAAATTTTTTTATGGGTACATTTAAGGTTTGAGTTAGTATAATTAGCTTTACATAAAAACGGCCTATGGTATGTCCTCATTTAGATCTAAGTGGGTGTGTGTGTGTTTGTGTGTGTAATTGCAGGAATGTGCATTTGAAAGGATGGGAGGAGTAGAGAGGTGGAGAATGACACCACTCTACCTGTTGAAACAAAACACAAATGTAATGAGGGCTCTCCTGACTTTTGTCTTGTGTGTGTGGGGGTGTGTGTGTGTGGTGGGGGTTAACAGGAAAGGTTCAAAAGTTCACTTAAAATAGGTTACTGCATGTTTTTATGATTCATTGCATTGTTATGCCTCTGCAGTGTTTGCACACAAACACTCATCCACACACATTCCCGTGTAATAAACACACTTTCAAATAACCCAAACAGCTTCAAATGACTGTGAAGAGTAAATGAGGTTTCATTGGTATAATATTATACAAAAATGACATCTGATGTTCATTTTATGTTATCTTCTTTCCGTCTCTTTGTGGAGGTTGAGGGGGTGATGGGCAGGGAAAGGGGTGATGAGAGGAGGCGTAGTAGTTTGAGGGGGTGACAGCGGTAAATGAGTGTGACTGCAGTGAGAGTGACGTGCTAAGCAGAGGGGTGGAGACGCTTGTCTTTTCAGAATGAAGGGAATCACCATGGCAGCAATTAAAAGCTTGAGGCTTCCCGCACTGGGTCAGTGTGCACAGAGAGATGAAAGTGTGTTTGTGCATGCATGTATGTGTGTGTCAGAGAGTGTGTGAGCTCCCCAAAAGGCGTTACTCAGCAGGGGAGAGAGAAATGAACTAATGAACTTTTAGAGGAGCAAATCATTGAGAGAAGAGTGTCAGAGGGGTGATGAACAAATTAAACGGAACTGTGATAGTTATGAACAAGAATACATGCTTTTGTTATCTGGTTTATGCATCAGTTGTTACCATATGGAATTAATGATTAAAGACAAAATAGGATTACATTCACAATGTATTTAAAGTGCCCCTATTATGGATTTTTGAAAATGACCTTTCATGTGAATGAAAACATCCTGTAAAGTTTTAAATCTGAAAGTGCACCGTGTATAAAGTTATTGCCTCTCAAATGAAAGAGTCGACTGTGAATCATTGAAATGAGTCGTTTTTAAAACAAATCCCAAGCCGTTTCATGTTGACGTCAACACGCAACATTAGCATATTGCCCGCCCACTTGTTGGTCTTTTTGCGTTGGTCTGAATGAAAATGCAAATTCATTCGTTGCCACTAGGTGCCGCTTTAAAATAGCTGTTTCCCGGTAACGCTGTACAGAAAGTATAGCACTGCACTCACAAACACTGCTTTATCAGGCATTACAGGTGTGATGAAATGAAAATGAGAGCAATCGGATCAATCAACGCAGATTAGCCTCACGCAAAAGAGGGGTTTGGAAAAATGAATCGTTGAGTGAATCGTTTGGGAGTCATTGAGCACGTAAGGTAAAAGTAAATGCATATTATGACACTGAAAGTGTTTTTTGACCTTGCATGCATGTCAACCTGTTTTTGGGGACTTCCAAAAGCAAAATATGAACCTTTCATTACCCATAATAGGGGCACTTTAAAGGGATCATTCAATTCAAAATGAAATTTCTGTCTTTATTTACTTACCGTCGTGTCTAGCATATTGCCCGCCCACTTGTTGATCTTTTTGCATTGGTCTGAATGAAAATGCAAATTCATTCTTTGCCACTAGGTGCCGCTTTAAAATAGCTGTTTCCCAGTAACGCTGTACAGAAAGTATAGCACTGCACTCACAAACGCTGCTTTATCAGGCATTACAGGCGTGATGAAATGAAAATGAGAGCAATCGGATCAATCAACGCAGATTAGCCTCACGCAAAAAAGGGGTTTGGAAAAATGAATCGTTGAGTGAATCGTTTGGGAGTCATTGAGCACGTAAGGTAAAAATATATGCATATTATGACACTGAAAGTGTTTTTTGACCTTGCATGCATGTCAACCTGTTTTTGGGGACTTCCAAAACCAAAATATGAACCTTTCATTACCCATAATAGGGGCACTTTAAAGGGATCATTCACTTCAAAATGAAATTTCTGTCTTTATTTACTTACCGCCGTGTCTTGGAGTGACCCATTCATAGTGAGGTTATAAGTGTCAAGCTCAGAAAAGGTGGGGAAGAACATACAAAAACTGGCATTTTTGTCTCTTTGGATTTGGAATGCCAGTAATGCTGGAGCTGCTGCCTTTTAAGATCAACACACACGCTTACCTGAGCACCAAAGATTTTGATGCACCATTATACTTTTTTTTTCTTTTTCAGAAATGTTCATACGCACTCATGCACCCTCACATACATAAGGCACAGACACCCGCAGGTACCTGTATTGTTTTTTCCAGTGAGGCGGAAATTGCTACGATGGTCTTGACATGGTCGTTGAACATGCATTTATGGAATGTGTCTTTATGCAAGTCTACAATGCTCTATCAGGCATGGAAATCAGTAGTTTAGATAAGCCTGTGCAAGTGAGAGAGAAAGCGAGAAGTAGAATTAAAGGGATAGTTAAAGGGAAAATTATGTATTCGTTTATTCACTTTGTCATTGCAAACCCACATAAGACTTAGTTTTGCCTGTGGAAGACAAAGGGAGACAGTTTTCAGGCATAAAAAAAGGAATCTGAAAATACCAAAACATATAATAAAAGTGTTTAATATGAATTGCTCACTTTATTACTCCGAATCCATATCTTTGAGTGAAAAGAGATCAAAATGAATTTACTCTATTATATGGCTCCAGAAAATGTCGAAGTCAGATGGACCAATTTTAAGATACTTTTAAGCTGTTTATGCTGTTTTGCATTCCTCTTAATGAGATAGTTCACCCCTAAATTCTATCATTCTGTAACCCATAAGACTTTTGTTCATCTTTGAAATACAAATTAAGATATATTTAATGAATCATGAGAGATTTCTATCCCTCCACAGTCATTTTTCAAAAAATTCATAAAGACATTGTTAAAGAAATCCTTATTGAGTGGTTAAATCCAAGTCTTCTGAAGAGACAAGATCGGTTTATATGATGGACTGATTTAATTTAGGCTTTTTTATCCATAGAACACTTGTTTTTTTTTCTTAATTTTTTTTAAAGTGTCAAAGTTTTGGTGTAATGGTCTTTAAATGGAGAGACAGAAATCTCTCAAGTTTCATTGAAAATATCTTCATTTGTGTCTAAGATGAACAAAAGTCTTCTGAAAAGCTCCTGTCCCTATTCATTGTAATTGCATGGAAAAGAGCAACATAAGGGTCATTTTTTTGGACGAACTGTTCCTTTAAAAGTGCAGTTTAACTGTCTGGGGTAAAAAATTCCTACAGGCTCAGTAACTTTCATATCAAGGTCACGCTGACAGTTTATGCCTCTTGTTCTGACCCATGCAAGCTTGACTTTCTGTGCTACTTAAATATATGTGTGTGGAGTGTGTCTGTGTGCATGTATATGTCATGACTTTAGTGCCTCAATCGCTCACCTCTTCCTGTCTGTCAGCGTGTGTAGTGTCGAACTGACAGATGGGGACTAATTAGCCCTGATCATTTCAATAGATGTGTATTTGGTGCTTCTCTCTCTCTCACTCGCTCTTTTTCCCTCTGCTTTCCCTCCCTCTACTGTATGTTTTCCTTTGGGATAGAAATGTTTTCACTTGGGAATGTGGGTCTAGCAGGTGTTAATTTTATTTTTCCCTTTGTCTCTCTCACTCTCAGTCTCTCTCCCAGGAATTCCTCCCATGTTAGGTCACTGTAATCTCACTTGTCCAGTTCACTATTATGATGAAGACATGCAACATAATACCACCATTCGGAAGTGTGTTCGTTAGAAAGAAAAGAAGAAAGAACGAGAGAAAGAGAAAAAGAGATTTGCTAGAGAGACAAAATGGACTTTTAAACCTAAGTTCTTGAAAGGAATTTTCAGATAATCCCCCTCTCCCGCCACTAAGCCCACTCTCCAGAAAACGTACTTCATTTCCATTGACGATTTCTCTCACGTACGTTACGCTCTGTTTGCCAGCTCCTTCCTATGAGCCTCAAAGCGTCGGCCATTGCAGTGCCCTTTACAAAACCAACTTCCTCCTCATCACCTCTTTCTCTGTGAGGTCTCTTCCTCTTCTGATGCGTTTCTCATTCTGACTAGAAATCGTTTGGGTTGTGAATGAGTTTGGCCTAGTGATAAGACCCCAGCAGCATGTGGTTCGGACCGCTGAACTATTCTAATCAACACTTTTCACACACGCAGAGTGATTATGTGAGTATTTTTGAAAAGATGCTGGGTACAATTTCAAAGAAAGAAATAACAATTTGTCAAAAAACCCAAAACAAAAGCCAAACTTCTCTTTGTTTGAGAAGTTTTCAGGAATGTTTTGTAGAAGACAGTTTGACATCTGCATGAGTTTAATATGTTAAACTAAACTGTGACTTGAACTCTGCTGATCTTGTGGAAACTGGATTTGAACTTGTGTCAGTGCAAAACAGTATTTCTCATCGAGATTAGGTTTACTGGATGTGTGTGTCTGTGTAAATCCCCTGGCCTCTAAAAATAATGCAGGAACTGTCGGGAATGTGACACACAGATATAACGACTGCAAGAGCTTAACATGGATCAACACCACACAGACAAACACACACACTTACACACCCTATAAAAACACTCTCTCTCAATAAACCTAAACCTGTCGACAACTGCTGTCATATTTAGACACACTCACAAAAGTCTAAAGACGAGCCCAAATGCGCAAACACACGCACTGCAGTGAAGTTCAACTTTAAGTGAAAGTCAAATTTTTATGAAACATAATACAATTGTCCACTGATACTGCATGTGCATCTGTTGTAGACACAGTGTGAAGTTTGCATGTGTGTATTTGTGTGTTTGCTTTCACTCTGGGTGGTAATGTCTATCTGCTCATGTGGGCCAGTTAATTTTAGACGTCTCTTTCTGCTCAGAAGTCTCACTCGCGTCGCGTCGGTGTCTGTGTAGGAATTTGTCACTGTAAGTGTCAGATGAATGCATGAGGCGTCAGTGATTTCAAAACTAGATGTTTATCAGATCACACCTAATGTGCTAAACACTCACCCTCTGATCATTCCAAACCCACAAGACTTTTGTTTGTCTTTGAAACACAGGTGTAGTTTTTTATGTAACCTGAAAGATTTTTGTCCCTTAGTTGTCCTTTCCAGCAAAACGCTGAATTCAAAAGGTTCGTAAAGACATTGGAAACGAATTCCACATGAATTCAGCAGATAAGTTCTCAAGATATATGATCACTTTATATAATAAACATTTTAATTAAGGCTTTCATTTACATATATGCTTGTTTGAGATTTGTTTTTGCACGCCATTTGATGTGCTCTATATATGTGTGCTGATCTGAATTTACTGGTACAGTATTTATTGACTCACATTTTATGTGAGTATTTTTATGATGTCTTTGTGAACTTTATGAAGTGTCAACGTTTCGGTGAAATGTCTCTCTGGTTTCATTTATAATTAAAACTGTCAGTCATTTGTGTTTTGAAAATGAACAAAAGTCTTTGGAATTACATGAAGGTGAATAAATGATGACAATATTAATTTTCTTAACATGTTGCACTTTTTTTTTTTCTAAAATGTCTCATGTCTTTTGATGTTTTCGATGGCAAATTAAACACTGTGGTTTGCACCTCAAAACCCATGTTTTCGTCACTCCAATAGTCTGTGCAAGGATGTAACGATTCACTCAACTCAGGACGCGATACAAATCATGACACTGATTTCACAATACTGTTTTCTCATGATTTTTTTTTAACAAAATTATACAAACTATAAAAGAAAAGGTGTCATTTTATTATTTATCAGACAAAATGCTGCACATTTTGTTGTGAAATTGAAATCACACAATAATAATACAGGAAAAATAATATAAATCTCTTCATAAGCAAACTTGCTTGTGGTCTTACCATTAAAAATTAGAGGTAACTGCTGCATTTTAATCATGATCCAAACAAAGATGCTGCATACATGCTGCATGATCAGTTTATGATTTAAAGTGCCCCTATTATGGATTTTTGAAAATTACCTTTCATGCAGTGTGTAACACAGCTCTAAGTGAATGAAAACATCCTGCAAAGTTTTAAATCTGAAAGTGCACTGTGTATAAAGTTATTGGCTCTCAAAAGAAAGAGTCGACTGTGAATCATTGAAATGAGTCGTTTTTAAAACGAATCCCAAGCCGTTTCATGTTGACATCAACGTGAAACATTAGCATATTGCCCGCCCACTTGTTGTGCGCACAGAAAAACTTGAACCCCCCCCTCCCTCAAACTCTGACGTTGTGCTCTGCACTGTGACGGTAAATCTGTTTTATTTATTTATTTATTTTTACTGCCAAAAGACGAGGCTGTAAAGAATCAATGGTACAAATTGAATTTTTCAATACCACAGCAGTATAGCCCCAAACTTGTGTTGTGTCCCTGTCATTTTACTGAAGACTACTACAGTGTTTCCAACAGACTTGCACTCTATGTGTGGTGGGGCTTCCCCCGTGGCATATATATACCGGTTCACATTTACAGCTCTGCATGTTTGCTGCGTAAAACCAATTTTCGCGTTGGTCTGAATGAAAATGCAAATTTATTCTTTGCCACTAGGTGCCGCTTTTGGAGCGGTAAAAATAGCTGTTTCCCCGATAAGACTGTACATAAAGCAGTACTGCGCTCACAAATGCTGCTTTATGAAATGGAAATTAAATTGACCAATCGGACCAATCACCACAGATTAGTGTCACATAAAAGAGGGGAAAAATGTATCGTTGAGCGAATCGTTTGGCAGTCGTTGAGCAAGAAAGATAAAAAATAAATGCATATTATAAGACGATGAAAGAGTTTTTTACCTTGCATGCATGTCAGCCTGTTGTTGGGATATGAACCTTTCATAACCAATAATATGGGCACTTTAAATTAGATTGTATAATTTCAAAATTCAAAGCAAAAACAGAATAGTCTGACATTAGTTAACTTAAAACATCTGCACAAAACAAAAACAGCAGATGGGCTGCATAAGAACGCAAATTCACTCTCTGACAGCAGGTGTTGCTTATGGAACAGCGGCAATATAGCGTTTCTTTTGCTTAGTGCTGTAAACAAAGCAGCGCTGTGCTTATAAACACTACACAGAAGCAAGATACCATCATGATTCCTTTAACATCTCAACCGATTTGAATCGTCACATATTATTATTGATTTTCAATTGGCTCGACATGCAATGTTACATCCCTAAGTCTGTGTAGTATTTTCTTTTACCTGTATAATTTGTTGATAGTTTTTGAGAATGAGGGCATGTCACACAACCTTTCCTTGTTGGAATCTGCCTGATTTAGATGCTGCTATCAAGTCACAGGTGATTTGTGACCCTGGAATTTTGAAGCTATCAGAACAAAAACTGTAACAATTTTGGGTTGATTTTAACAAGACAATAGAGAACCGTTGTCATAAAAGACTGTTTGTGTGTGTGTGTCTGTGTGTGTGTGTGTGTGTGTGTGTGTGTGTGTGTGTGTGTGTGTGTGTGTGTGTGTGTGTGTGTGTGTGTGTGTGTGTGTGTGTGTGTGTGTGTGTGTGTGTGTGTGTGTGTGTGTGTGTGTGTGTGTGTGTGTGTGTGTGTGTGTGTGTGTGTGTGTGTGTTTGTGTGTGTACAGTATGTGTGTGCCTGCTTAACAAAATCGGGGGACAATTTGTACCTAAAAGTGAGCTAAATCTGACAAAACAATATAAAGTACTTTTTATCTTAAAACTGCAGAAAGTTTTCTGTTAGGGTTAGGATGTGGTTATTGTATTTATAACTAGCTGTTTATAAAAACACAGTGGATGTCTTTGGAATGTCCCCATTTAAATAGCTAAGTAAACATCTGTCTGTTGGCAGACATGTAGGGGGAAGTTATTGATGAGTCATTTGTATTTTACTGAATGTTGTGTCTAAAAGCACAAATGGATCTGATCTTTCTTTGATTTGGTGTAATAAAACTCTCCACCATGGTGTCTGGCTGCTCTGGAGATGTGGGTGTGGTTAGGCAAATATTTGTGTTTGACAGACAGTGGTGGCTGACTGTTTATTGAAGTTTATGTCTGATGGACAGAACTGGAAAAAGAGCAACACGCCAACTATGAATAATCTTTTGGAGCAAGTGTACAGACTGCAGCGGTATGTGTTTGACATGCATTATTGGCTTTCTGTGATTGTGGATGGTATCCTTCACCGGTCAATATGTTTTTAGACACACTAAAGCTAGCACGCTTTCACAGACGCAGCCTTTATCAATGTGACCCGAGGACACAAACGCACACACACACTCACACCAGGTCTTTCTCTCTCGCTCTATAAACGCATGACTGAGGGCCATGTTTTAAGAGGGAGATGGAGAGAGCGGAGAAGAGAAAAGTAAAAGAGCAGCTGAAGTGAGTACCGATTTGCCTTCCAGCTTTTGAAGGGTTTTTAAGATGCTCAGCTTTCAGTCCATATAAGACATAGAGGAATGACCTCTTAAACCACTAACACACACAAAAAATTTCAATGTCTACTCATCCCCGGTGGCATTACTAGAATGCCATCCTGAGGTGAGCATTTGGATGAATGAAGTAGCCAGGCCATTTTAAGGAAAATCTATATCTATTAAAACTATATTCTATTTTAGGCATGGAGTTTAAACAGATTACGTGATTTAAGACGTCGTATACAACACAAGAGAGAAGTCTGTTGCTTTCACCAGAAGATCATGTTGTGATATTTTGATTAAAAATCAAAAGGCCAGAATTAAAAAAAAAAAAAAAGAAACATATGTGGATGACTCATTCACGGTAAGAGCTATAACACACATGTACAAGATAGATAAGGGTACATTTTCATTATGTTTGATATGTTAAATCTTCAAATTCCATTGCCACTCATATCACACACCAACAAAAGGAAAACTCTTCATGCAAGTCATTTTTAGATACTACTACTGCAAAATAGAAGACAAAGTAAATAAATACAAATAATAAAAACTTTTTTTGACAATTTTTTAAAATTAACAATGGGTATGCAAATTACCTTCAGAACTTCTAAAACAACTTCATTTACCACACTTGTTTCAATGAAAAGACCTACAAAGCTGATAATTAATTACAGACAAGTTAGTGACAGCTGAATGTAATTTTTACTTATTTTCTGTTAGATGGGTACAGTTCTCACTCAGCCACCCATATCTGTGCCTCTTTCCAACCGTCATTCCATCTTCTGCCTATGTATATATGTCTGCAGGAGCCAACATTACCTCATTGTTTTGTGTTTCAGCTTTGCTTAGTTCATATGAGAATGCTATATCTCACATGTTGTAGAAATCTCTTCTACCTAATGAAGATGATTTTAAAAGGCATTTGAGCATATGTATATGAGAAAGAGAGTAAGTGTGTTATTAGAGGTATATTGAATTGCAACTGTCATATATAAATAAAGTGAAATTATTTTAATAGACCTCTACTCCTTTCCTGTCCTCTTCTCTTCTCTCGAATGCAAAATTGAAACTATGGACAGATGGACAAATATCGCTACATTCTCTCTCTCTCTCTCTCTCTCTCTCTCTCTCTCTGAGTGTGTGATCTATTAAGATAGTCAGACAGGGGTTGACAGATACACAAAGGCTTCTGCAGTTCTATTGTGGTGGCAGCCTCACCATACAGTACGATCATTGTGTATGGCCTGCGGGTGGACTGTGTGTGTCTATGTGTGTGTGTGTATGTGTGTGTGTGTGTGTGTGTGTGTGTGTGATCATGGGACTTACACACTGCTCTGTGATGAATTACTCAGAGTGGGCAGATTATGCCAGTATGACATTGATACATTGAGACATCTAGTGAGATTTTATTGCATTCAAAATGTGTGTGTGCGTGTGTGTGTGCAAGCGGGTGTGTGTATACGGATTTTTGAGGATGTAGAGTCACTTGTTATCACACGGGTGAATTATGACATCAAATTGCTCTCCTATATATATATATATATATATATATATATATACACACACACACACACACACACACACACACACACACACACACACACACACACACTAGTACACACTGTATTGTAAAACAGCTGTTTTGTAACTTCCAATTCCCATGTATACTTTAAACAAAAACAAACATCTTTTTGTTTTAACATTTGTATCTGAAAATTGAAAAAGGCATGGATATCTAAACAGGTTCATGTGGAGGAAAAAACAGTGTTTGCATCTATGTGTGTGTTTGCTTATATGGATGCGTTATTGGCCACATGCAACTATGTGTGAATGTTTGTGTGTTTTGGTTGGAGTATATATTGAATTCCTATCTTTGTGTTTTCTTGCTGTCATGGAAACATGTTTTCGGGGAGTACGGTGGTCCATAGGAATCAAATGAGGCGTAAATAATTTATCTCTTAATGACTTCATTCACATCAATAGCATTGACTCTAATAAACCTCCTGCCATGACTGAAGTGTGTATGTGTGTGTGTGTGTGTGTGTGTGTGTGTGTGTGTGTGTGTGTGTGTGTGTGTGTGTGTGTGTGTGTGTGTGTTCCTCCATGTGGCAATGATGAAAGCAAACACATTTACGTGTGAGTTTTCATGGTTTTAAATTTAAATGTTGTGAAGTCAGGGGATTTTCCATGGAAGCAAGTTAGTGTGTGTTTGTGTGAGTGTGTATTTATGCATATGTGTTTGCACTGGCACATTTACATTCCTCTTTTGAAATTGTATGAATTATGGAGTGGAACATTATCATTCAAAAACAATCAAACAGTTACACTTGCGTAGTTTATGGTAATTTTATCCCACAGTCTACAGGTTTCTCTGTTGGAGTTTGTTATTATAATTTAAAATGTCTGACCTGCATCTTTAGTGTGTGTCTGTACATGCTCAGATATGTTTTAAAATAACAGTGCCAGCATTTACCATGTTTGTTTGGTAAATGTTTCATAGAAATACCATGTTTTTTTTTGTCAAGGTATTATGTGAAGTATGCTATTCTTTGGCATAAACATCATGGTAAATAAATATGGTAATCAATCAGTACAATGGTATATAGCAAATTAGCATATTATTAAATTATTACGTTGTAATGACAGCATGTACCATGTTTTTGGGGATATATATATATATTTGTGTATAGTTATTTATATATACAAAGGGAGAATGAAATTGCATATTTATTTATTACATTGTAATGTGTTTCTTACTTTGCATTTGAGTTAAAAGACAGTTTCCTGCAAGGCTTTCCTAACATTAACGCACAGTTTGCATCTCTACATTTTATTTGTATGTTTGTCTTGGCCTTAACATGGACATACGTAACCTTCTGCATGTGTGTGCGAGCATCTGAAATTGCAATAAGAAAATCCCATGACAAGAATTTCAACCACAAAGCAGGCAGGAAAAATGAGCATCACTGAGAGAAAGCGTATTTCAAAAATATAAAACACTGCGAAGTGTACTAAAGTCATTGAATACATTCAAATGAGGCAGTAAATCAGAGTCTTTACGATCCCCCGAAGTGTGTATATGCGGTTTAGACATAAGGAATACTGCGCGGGACGACAGGACTCTTCTGCTATGCTTTATGGCTTGGTCAGGCGTTAACAGAACCTTCCATTAGCCTTCAAACAAAATCTCCCTTCAACCATGATTATTTGTTCCTGATGAATTCGTATGAGAGTGGAACTATGGGAAAGGTCACACAGAGAGAGGGAGATGATAATGTTGACTGTGTTTCATATGTAATGTAATCAGATATGTAAAGCTGACATCTTAACAGCTGCTCTGGGCCGAGTTTTATTGATTGGTTCATGGTGGTTAAGCCGAGGGAAACTTCTAGTAAGGCTGACTCGCAACCTGCTATTACAAATGTGAGGCGCACACGTACTCGTGCAAACGCACACACAAACTGCGGTGATCGTTAAGCAGTAAATTACAGAAGGAAATCCTCGACGGCTGTATGTAATTCCTACTGGCAGATTGAGTGTGACTGGAAAACCACACCATCTCCCTCTTACGCTCTTTCTGTTCACTATGAGATTTTCAATCTATATTTTGTAATTGTAGATTACAGAGAAGCTGAATTTGGACTCATCTACTAACTCGTCGTGTGTGTTTGAGAAACTGAACCTTAAAGCTCCAAAATCAACAGCTCTGACAGACACATCCTTAAAGTGACCCACTGAAGAAATGTGGGCTTAACTCTGTGTGTGTGTGTGTGTGTGTTTGTGTGTGTTTGAGTGAGTGTGGAAAGGACAGATGGACTCAAGCAGCTGTGTGTGTAGCCATTGGTTGTGACTAAAGTTTGCGGGTGTGTGAAAGACAACATTGAGGCCTCGTCTGTATTTGAACAGGAATATTTCAGTTTGACTCACCCACACACACACATATACTGTCTGCTGGAATCTACGGCAAATAGCTACGAGACTCAAAACATCTTGAAAAGATTTAGAGAGAGAGAGAGGAGAGAGAGGAGAGAGGGGAAATAGAGTTACTATCTCCTGTCTTTCATCTTTGAGTGTTTCTTTGTCTCAATTGTTTCTATCTGTGTGTCTTAAAGAGAGAGAAAGAGCAACAGATAGACCGACAGAGACAGAAAGAGAACGAGTCAGAGAGAATGGCACACAGGGAGACACAGACGGAGAGAAAACAAGTGGTTGTGGGAAAGTTGGTGGTTGTCTGTGTGCACCCACACTGGCACAATTAAATCCTGCTCTCTCACATAAACACACACACACACACACACACACACACACACACACACTGAAGTCTCTCTGACTTTTTGACCCTGAACTCAGTGTAAGGCTGGATGCACATCTTTTCATGATTATTCATTAAAGAGTGTGTTATCAGATTAGTTTCTCCTCAATGACTTGCGAGTATGAGAGTGTTAAGGGCAAAAAATATGTTTTTTATTATATTATTACATTGCTAAATATGCATTCTAATAATTTAATTTATAATTAAATGGATAATTTAATTATATATGTGCATGCCTTGAATATTTGAAGTATATTTTTATTTGAATTTTTGTAATAGACTTTTTAATCTGCTTTGCTTTAATAGCTGTTTCCAAGATTAAAATTTAAAATTTGCACCAAACTCAGAAAAACAAATAATGAATAATGCAGCATTAGCATTCCGAACCCAAAATGATCAATTCTGGAAAAGGAAATGACATTGCCACTGGAAAAGTAGCTGCTGTGGCTCTATTAATAAATTAATATACTACTAATATAAAATAAACTGGTAACACTTTATATTAATGGTCCCTTTTGAGCATTCTGTTGACAATAAGTAACTTTGCACCTACATGTCAACTAACTCTCATTAGAGTATTAGTAGACTGTCTGATTAATATCTGCTAACTCTTTATTGTGAGGGTCTCCCAACAGACATTCTACTAACTATAAGTAACTTCGCAAGTGCATGTCAACTTAACCCTAACCCTACCAGTCTACCAACACTCTACTTACACTCTAATGAGAGTTAGTAGACATATAAGAGAAATATTTCTTAATGTCAACAGAATGTGTTAAAGGGACCATCAAAATAAAGTGAAACCAATAAACTTAATAAATTACTTTCAGTTTAGATTGTGAAGATAAAACGCAGTGACAAACTTTACATTTGTGGTCAACGGCAGAGGGAACAAAAGTTCTGCGGAGTAATAGTAGCTATTCATTTTAATGATCACTTCAGAAATATCAGAGCAACAGTCCTCTGTGAGGGAATGACGTTTAAGTAAAGGGACATCAAAAGTGACTTTTTTGATGCACCTTTAGTTTTTTATTTTATTTATTTTTTGGAAAATGTGCTGTAGTCTTCATACTGAGTATTAAAAAAAAATTGTCTAGAATATTATGTACTTTGTTTACATTTTTTTTAAGGGTATCTGATTTTTCATCTCATTGATATCTCACTGATATTGCCCAGCCCTAACTCATGTCTCTATTTTTTTCCAGGAAACAATTAATCTAGCTACAATCACTGATTCCTTGACTTGTCGTTTTACCATCATATTCATTATATTAACCTGGGTTTGCTTTCCAAACTTTTAGTGCAATCATTATTTTTCTGACTAGAACTTAAAGAGTTTATATGACTGGTGAATGGCAAACTCACCAATATTTCAGTCTACATTTGTGTGTGTCTGTGTGTGTGAGAAGGAGGGTAGTCTATGCCCTAAGAACCAGGCTTACAAGACGAGTGCTGAATGCCTCCAGTTCATAAACACCTCACTAATGAGCCTCTCAGGGGAAAGCAAATGATCAGCGCTCATTTCTTCACAGATCCCTCTAACATCTGCTAATATGTGTGTGTGTGTGTGTGTGTGTGTGTGTGTGTGTGTGTGTGTGTGTGTGTGTGTGTGTGTGTGTGTGTGTGCGCATGACATTTTCATGGATGACAGGTGGTCTCCCCAACACCACTGGACGTTAAAAAGAGAGAGAGAAAGTGTGAACCACACATTCACGCTCAGAGAGTACTAATCCATTTCCAGTGTTTTTATCAATGTGTCTCAGCTGTCAGTGAAGCCAGTCTACCATATATAATGGGAAACAAACTCACAAATGACAAATTATATTAAAGTCACAATGAAACAGAAGTATAGCGACAAAACTTTTAGTCCATACTGTGACGCATCTCCAAGTGTTACAGTTTATCGCAAATCTCATCAGTTGTTGAATAGATTTTGAGAAGAGGATGTTGCACTCAAAAATGAATGCAGTCAATTTTAGAGGGATAAAGTTTAAGTGGACTAAATGATTAGAGACGTCTGGAGAAGAATGTCATTTTCATCAGCAGGTCCAGTTATGACATTTTCATGAAACATTGTGAGGTAAACAAACAAACAAACACTGAAACATGCATGTTCAGATCTATTTTGTACATTTGCAAAACAGAATTTTACTCAAAATTCAGTTTGAAAATTGGAACTGGCACAAGAAAGCTGCAAAAAAAAAAAATGTGAAGAAAGAAAAGTACAAGACTTGAAAAATGGTGTACAAATGCAGAATTAATCAACTTGCAGTCATACCGAGCAGACACGCATTGGCAGTAGATTGAGAGTCTATTTCACCCTGGCTCAAATTTAAAATCTTTACACACGCCGTCTGAGTGAAATAACCGTTTCCGATGCTGTCCAAGCAAATCCAAACACTTCCAGCTCTGATGTTTGTGTGCTTATCGTGTCATTTAGTGAGATAGTGTTGTTTCTGGTTCGTCATACTGGCGGTAATGTAACATTTGCTATCAAAGGCTCAAGGATGTGATAGCATCTCCGTCTGTCTGTTCTCCCTCTCACTTTCCACTCATTCCAACCTATTTAGTTTACTTTTCCCTCTCTTTCCTTCCTTCTTTTCCTCTCTATCTTTGTTGAGCACTATGTGCTAATATAGAGTCATTTTTGTAGAATTTCTAGGTTTATTCCACCACAGGCTTATTAGGATAAAAACAAAATTTCGTTTTAGAAAAGTGTTGTTTTGCTTAACCACAGTGCAATGGGAAAAAAGGCAAGCATCCATGTAAAACAGCAACTTTAAGACCAAGCAGAGTGCTTTGCCAATCGGTTACTTAAAGTCTCGGGGCCCAGGACAAAATGTTAATCGGTGGGCCCCCTTTTCCAATAAGAAGGCTATAGCATAGTGCACTTTAGTGGGCCCCCCTCGTCACAGGGCTCGGGACAACATTCTTGGTTTCCCATCCCCCGACGACGGCCCTGGTCAGGAGCGGACAGAACTTAATAGTGGATGGAGCAAATCAGTTACGAATACAGGGCAAAAGTCACATTGCCTTATTAAAATTCATTAGTCAAATATATGTTTTATAATGTTTCCCCCCTCTATCTTTGATAGTGAATCAAAATATATAGTAAATCACTGACAGGATTTCATTGAATTACCCTTCTGTCATTTTTAATAATTTAATAGTATTTTAATTAATACTTAACAATTTTATTAAATATTAATATATTTCTGAGCCATCGGCATCCATATTATCTTTACAAGGTTAACAGACATAAGCAAACCTAAACAAAAAGGTTTAGTGTAATATGTTGGCATCTGTGCATGGTTGTCCATGCTGGTAAGATTGCACTGCCCCCTAGTGGATGAGGATTAAATCCATCACTGCGGTTACATGCAGACAAGTGTGTGTGTGTGTGCATGTGTGTTTGAGTGAATATTTTTGATATTATAAATACCTGTCTGTCTCCCTGGCATTTTCATTTAAATCCTGCTGCTCTGTGATTGGTGCTGTCATGTGCCACTCATGAAAATGACAGGCATCTCGATGAATAGAGCTCTCAACAGACAGACAATCTATCTCTGTCTGGCCTGACCTTGCCGCACACACACACACACACAGCGCTGATCTCTTACGGTCAGTGTCTAGTTTTTGGAGACTGAGTGTCTGTCTCCCATTATGATTGACGGCTGAGGAATTTGACTGACAGGTCTGGCTAGCTAAACTGGCTATTCATGATCTGTAAGGGTCCCATGCTGTGTGTGTATGTGTGTGCGAGTGTACGTCTATAAATGAGAGGGTTGTCTTTGAGAGTCTGCTTTGCGTGAGGGAAGACACTTCATTAAAGTCACCCCCTACGGAGACGCACACACAGGAACCCGCACACATGCACACTCCAAGGGTGAAAAGGTCAACCTTTGGGAACTGCTGAATGGAGATTTGATCATGTGACCGGGACTTAAAATCTGATCATGTGAACCCTGAAAAAAAAAAAAAATCTAGCATTTTGGTAGTGGCTTTTATGACATTCATTGAAAGGAATAAGTTAATTGATGTTAATTAGTACAGGTGGGCTCTTCATAGCTCTTCATTATATTCATTCACACTGTATGATAACAGAGAGAAAGAGACACATTGATTAGATTAGTTTATGTTCTCTCAGTGTTTTATATGAGATTTTTTTTTTCCCACAGCAGGAAAAAGAAAGAGTGAAAGTGACAGCAAGTGAAGGACAGAGAGTGGGATGAAAGCAGGGATTAAGCTTCTGTTAGTTTTTGTTCATTTATTGAAAAGAGAAAGAGAGCGAGTGAAGCACTTCCTCTAAAGGTGCTCAGGGGTCATCATTCAACCCTCTCTTTCTCTCTTTTATTCTCTTTTTCTTTTTCTGCTCCTGATGCTCTCCTGGGTGTTCCACTCTACCCTGCCACTGAAGTTGTATATATGTGTGTCTGCGTGTGTGTGTGTGTGTGTGTGAGCCTCCCTAGTTGTCCAGCCCACCTCCCACCATGTCTTTTGTGCGTGTGTGTGGTGCTATATTCGATGTTAGTCACCCTGTTGAACTGGGAACAGGTTTTTTTAATTGTTTGATTTGATTTAAATAGTTTGTCTGTGCCTGAATTCGTCTCGCTGTCATATGGGTGACAGCTGGAATGTTTGTGCTGTAATCCAGAAGTACGTTTGATCTCATAAATGCGCGCACAGATCGGTGTCGGTGTCCTGTACAGGCACAGATGAACCTGATTAAAGACGATTCCCATTCAGTTCACGCTCAGGTCATGTCAGGATGACATTTTTAAAGAGCGCTGAAGACTTACCCAGGCTGTTTAAATGTCTGCTCTGATGCCTAAAGAACCTGGGGCTTCAGTTAGAAATGTTTGTTTAGTCTCATCATAACTGTGTGCATTAGAGTTTGGTGTGTGCATATTTGTTGAGTTTCTTCTTTCAGCTGTTATATTTGAAAAAGGGGATATTTCATTCTGCCCTCATTTTGTTCTTGTTTTCCTTCCTGCTTTCTTTTTCTTCTGTAGTTTATTTTTTTCCCACTGACAATGTCTGCAGATGCTGATGAATATTGAATACTATGTGCGATTGTGTTCTTTTTATGTCTCATTTGAACACAAGGCTATTAGTTATGTGTAAATTTCACACTGGTGAAGTGATTATTTATATCATTCCTTTATTTTTCTCTAGTACGCTGTCTTCTGTTTGTCCTATTTTTTATATTGACCATTTATCTAAAGCTGCAGGGGGGCTTGATTTTTGCGGTTCGAGACAAATTTCAGGATTCATAAAGCGTTTATTTTGTCGTATGGTGAAATAATCAGTCTTTGCCTCTTCTGTCAGACAGACATTTTGTCATTATTTACTCACCCTCTATCACTCTAAAGCTGCATGACTTTCGTTCCTGTGGAACACAAAAGAAATTTTTGAAAAAGTTCCTCATCACTCTTTTCCATACAGTTACAATGAATGGGGATTGGAGCTTCGAGTAATAAAAATAATACAAAATCGTCATAAAAGTATCCTAAAAATGACCACTTGGGGGTCTCGGACATCTTTTAAAGGGGTCCTTATATTTACATTTTTATATTAACAGTCTTCATTAAAATACTAAAAACAGTTAATTTAAAATTTTGTACGAAATACAACTGACATTATATTTTATACTTATTTACACATTTTTATTTATTATTTATTTGCATTACAGCAGAATTACCAGAGGTATACAAAAGGGCCTTTGAATATTGACAAAGGGGGGTCTTAAGTCAAAAAGGCTGAGAAACACTGAAAAAATCCATTGAATTGTTTTAATCAGTCTGATTTATCAACTTAAATTTCATAAGGCTTCGGAAGACTTTTGTGATACTTTAATGTAATTTTTGATGATTGAAAGCTCCCCATTTATTGTTATGGCATGCAATCAGAGACCAGAACATTCTTCGCATCTGCTTCACTTGCACATTTCTCCTTTTTTGTTGCAAAGAAGAAAGAAAGTCAAACAGTTGATGAGCATGAGTAAATGATGACAGAATTTTCATTTTTGGGTAAACTAAAATGTATATTGTAAAGTCTGACAGTTTAGGTCTCAGTCTGCCTTTGCTTTTATTGTACACAACTACAGTGAAGGAAAAAAAATCAGTGTGCACTCTGCTTCAACAATATCTACATATTAATGTCTGTGTTTATAACTGCTTATGATTGTTAATGTTCTTTCTCTTTATTTATCAGTGACCTGAGTGAAAATCAAATCCAGGGGATTCCCAGAAAAGCATTCAGAGGAGCTACTGAGATCAAAAACCTGTGAGTCTTCTGTATCTTTGTGTGAAATAGAGAGAGAAAGAGAGCTTTGAATTAATGATTGTGTGCTTTAATGAGATGCCAAGGCAAACTGACCATCACACACACACACACACACACACACACACACATATAGGAGGAGTGGGCAGTGCAGGTAGACAACACTGGAGGAGAGCACAGCAGACAGAGTGAGTAGAAAGGCTGGAAATTGAAGGACAGTGATGAGGGGAGAAAGAGAGAAAGAGTGACAACAAAATGAGTGAGAGAGAAAAAAACAGATTGAAGGACAGGAGAGCGAAGGATGTATGTGTTTTGTAATTTTTTTTTTATTTTTTTTTTTAGTAAGGATCAGTAGTGTTTATGAGAGTGTATTACTCTATTACCATAATCATTGAACACCAAGCAGAAGAGCCGACATCATCATCTTCAAACATTTTCTCTCTGTTTTTTCTCTCTCAGGCAGCTGGACTATAATCAGATTTCCTGCATTGAAGACGGAGCGTTCAGAGCTCTGCGGGACCTAGAAGTACTGTAAGTGCACTGCATGTGTGTGTGTGTGTGTGTGTGTGTGTGTGTGTGTGTGTGTGTGTGTGTGTGTGTGTGGACTTGTGTGATTGTGTTCTGTTGAATTAAAGCCACTGCAGAGATCTTTTTAGATATCACGGGCTTATTAGAATTGGGTCAAAGCTGGGCCACACAGGTTTTGGGACTGTTCCAGAAACTTTGTTTGATTTTTAGATTGAAATTGAGATTAGAAAATCGTATATTCATGTTAAATTGGTATAGATTTCTCTGTAGGTGACATGCTGTGTTTGGCTGTCAGATCATGCCTGCTGAGTGTTGAATGATTGTATAAAATGCATATCTGCTTTTAAAGTTGGATTAGTGGAATAATCCTGTTAGAGAGAATGGAATCAAGACAGATAAATGGGATTGTGTCAGATTATTTTACTAGGATTATTTTGATGCTTTGTGACAAATGTACAGAAGAGTTTATGAGCTGTATTAAATGTCAGATGTGCATCTGTAAAGTGGTTCCCTGCACATAACCACATACATGCATGAAGGCATATTAATATACTGAAAAAAAGCAGTTCTATAAGTTTTTGTATTGAATATTGTAATAGGAAAACATTAAAAGGATAATTCACCTAAAATTCTGTTATCGTATACTCACTGTCAAACCAAAGCATTTTTTCATACAGAACTGTCTAAGATGATCTTTATTTTATACAATGAAAATATTTGGGAACCAGGGGCAGCTGTGGTAACCATTCGCTTTCATTCAGTGAACTATTCCTCATTATTGTTCTAAAAAGGTCTATGAACTGATTATCTTTCTTTGTCTTTGTTTCACAGCACACTGAATAACAACAATATCTCTCGTTTGTCAGTGGCCAGTTTTAACCACATGCCCAAGCTTAGGACATTGTGAGTATCTCTCTCTCTCTCTCTCTCTCTCAAACACACACACACACACACACACCTGTTTGTTTTTGTGAAAAGTGGGGACATCCCATAGGTGTAATGGTTTTTATACTGTACAAACTGTATGTGCTATTGCCCTACACCAACCCTACACCTAAACCTACCCCTTACAGGAGACTTTGTGCTATTTCAGATTTTCAATACATTCCATTCTGTGTGATGTATAAGCATTTTGAAAAGTGGGAACATGGGGTAATGTCCTGAAAAGTCACCTTCTCCTTGTAATACCTATGTCATACCCTTGTCATTATACAAATTTATGTCCTCATTTGTCACAAAAACGTGTGCGCACACATACACACACATAATCTGCATTAAAACAGTTCTTCAGACTGTTGTTGGCATATTATCCAGCACTTATCATACTGGCCCTTAATAAGTGTGATTATGAGGTAATAGGGTGTAATAACCACATTAATATGTATGTTTCATTAGCATACATTTTGAAGATTGGAGTCCTTTGTGTGTGATCATGATTTAATCACATTTACGTGATGAGCTAAAGTAGGTAATTGCTATATCGGTATTCTGGTCCTTGTTAGCTAAATGTCAGCAACAGATGATGGAAAGAAAGCCAATGAATGCCAAGATGGGAAGGACCATTAAGACTATGAAACTTATACTGTGGTTACCATACAGTATTGCTAAAACTAAAACTAAAGGTATTAAAATCATTTTTGCTGATTGAAATAAAGCTATGCAATATGGTTCTTTCTCATTATTTGACTCAGTGGGAGCATATACAGGTTGAACAAGAGTGGTCCGAGAACTGAGCCTTGTGGAACTCAGCATGTCTTATATACTCACATAATAACCTCTACCCTTCTATGACCTGAACTATTTGAAAACCAACCCAGAAAACCCAATCCAATTTAGCTCTCTCTAAAAGTATGTTTTGATTGACAGTGTAGTAACAGATATTAGATAAAAAGACTACAAAAGCACATAAAATTACTAAAACATTAAAGTAAAAGATTGAAAATATTAAAAGTTATTAAAATAGTATATGAATAATACTAACACAAAATTGTTACCCATTTATTTCCATGGGGGGGGGGGGGGGGTGCTCATAGATAGGAGTTCATAGGGGTATTTTTAACGTTAGACTAAAACAAAAAAAAAAAAAAAAAAACACATCCCAAATTGTATTTTATCCAGTTGAATGAACATGTTAAAAATCATGTAGCAATTTTTATCTCTCTGATAAAAAATACATTAGAAAAAAAAGAAGTATAAAATAGGTATTTTAATATGTTCAATATATTAAATCACCTTCTGATTCTGTTTCAGCAAGTTGATAACATAACATTAGAGCAATGTAAAACTTGAAATGGTTCGAATGTTCTGCTGCATTTCAGTGGACTAAAGTGATTTTTGTCGTTTTCATTCTTGACCCAACCTATTCAAAAGCCTTTCCAAGGCCCATTGGGAAGGTAAGAATTGTGGAGAGAGATAAAACAAGAGCAGTCCATTTCAGTACTTTCTCTAGCTCTGTTCAACATGAAGTTGGTCATAAGTCTCTGTGATGATTTCTGCCATGACAAAATACCCCACAAAATAAACTCTATCCTCTATCTCTCTGAACACATGCTCTATTGTCAAGTCATGTTAGAAAAGATAATTGGCTTATTACTTCAGATTTTCAAAGCCAGGTACAACTAAATATGCTTTATATTTAGTTTTAACATTAATCTTGTTAAGGGAAGGACTCCAAAAGCTGCTGACCACACAGAAACACCAGAGTCAACAGAGAAATCATTGTGTGTGTGTGTGTGTGTGTGTGTGTGTGTGTGTGTGTGTGTGTGTGTGTGTGTGTGTGTGTGTGTGTGTGTGTGTGTGTGTGTGTGTGTGTGTGTGTGTGTGTGTGTGTGTGTGTGTGTGTGTGTGCGTGTGTAGTGGCATATATGGTTTACGAGGACATAAATGTGTATAATGACATGGGTACTACAACGTAAACATGGTTTACAGAAGGCTTAAAACAGAAGCCTTAAAAAACATACAAAACGGTGTTTTATGAAATTTTAGTGTGTGTGTGTGTGTGTGTGTTTGCAAGTAAATGACAGTAATTAATGAACAAGAAATTGTTTGATGCGAAGTACAAGTACAAGATAATAATCTCTCACACACATGGACAAAGGTTTTTGCCGATATATCAGCTTAGACTGCCATTGGACCTTCAAAAGACTTTCTCTCTCACTCTCCATCTCTCTAGTCGTCTGCACTCAAATAATCTGCTATGTGATTGCCATGTGGCCTGGCTCTCTGATTGGCTGAGACAGAGGCCCCGCCTTGGCCTCTACACACAGTGTATGGCTCCGCCCTCTCTGAGGGGCCACAACATTGCTGAGGTTCAGAAGAAAGAGTTTGTGTGTACAGGTAAGTTAGTGTGTGTTTTATTTGTATGGTTTGTTTACAGGAGATAAGAGCTTGTGAGTATAAAGAGAATAAATACATGAATTTGCTGTTTTGTGTTGTCAAAGCTTTCATATTCTGTCCATTTTTCGGCTGTTCTCTTTCTTTGCTCATGCTTTCAAGACTTCAGTGAAGGCAAGTTATCTGTGCTGAAATAACATGGGCAAAAATGTTTCTTTACTTCAAATTGCATTTAGTTGCAATATGCAGTCCACAACATTTTTGCTTGAGAAAGTTTTTTTTGTTGTTTTTGATTTAATTCAACCTTCAAACTCAACCTTCCTTTGTGTAGCACACTCCCCTGCATCCCTGTCATCTCTCTGTATGTGTGTTTTAGGGCCCCAGTCACACTCGTCCTGTAGTGTGCTGCAGTGTCCTGAGCTGTGCACCTGCAGTAATAACATAGTGGACTGCCGGGGGAAAGGACTGACTGAAATACCCACCAACCTGCCAGAAACCATCACTGAAATGTGAGTGAGGAGCAGACACGTAACACATCACACACAACCAGATGGATTTATTTAAATGGGCACATTACATTGACTTTTATTGTTTTTAATACAACTAGTTATAAATGTAACCTAACTGTAACAGGGTTTAAAAATTGGGTCACACTTTATATTAGGTGGCCTTAACTACTATGTACTTACATCAAAAATAATTACAATGTACTTATTGTGTTCATATTGTATTGCAAAACACTTCTGCTGCTATTGAGGTGGGATACAGGTAAGGTTAGGGACAGGTTTGGTGGTCTGGGTAGGTTTAAGGGTGGGTTAAGGTGTAAGAGATGGGTCAACAGTGTAATTATAAATGTAATTACAGAAATGAATTACAGATGTAAGTACATATAGGTATTTTTAAAAATATAAGTACAATGTAAAAACATGTATGTACACAATAAGTGCATTGAATCAAAATATTAATTTAAATGTAAGTACATAGTAGTTAAGGCCACCTAATATAAAGTGGGACCAAAAATTGTAGTATTATTATTTTATTTTGGGATATTTTGTCTGATTTAGCTCACTTCTGGGTACAAATTTGTCTCTAATATGGTAAAAAAAAAAAAAAAAGTTAGTTTTTGTCAAAAGTGGGGACATCCCCTAGGTGTAATGGTTTTTATACTGTACAAACTGTATGTGCTATTGCCCTACACCAACCCTACACCTAAACCTACCCCTTACAGGAAACTTTGTGCTATTTCAGATTTTCAATACACTTCATTATTACATTGTACAGTACTTATAGATAGTGATGTTTATTGAACATATTCAAGTACATATTACATTGTATTTATATATATATAAATACAATGTAATATGTACTTGAATATGTTCAATCTATAAGGTATCATACTGATAAAATAATAATTATAATTAATAATAATAATTATAACACAATACAGTAAAATAAAACGCAACTTTTGTTTTATTATACTTTTGTTTTATTATTATACATTTTTAATTAATATTTATTAATATTAATAACTTTTATATTATTTCGTAAAACTATTTGTACTCTTTCTGGATCATTTTCCATTTGAGAGTATCCATAAAGGAATAGTTAGGTTAGAAACACACACACTCACATACATAGAGCCGTCACCGACAAGACTATGTTTATACTACAGTATATCTTCCTCAGTCTTGTATTAGGTTGAGTGTAATGGTGGATTTGTTTGGCACCAGTCTGATGTCTGCCTCCTTTTTGACAGATGTAGCTTCCACATTCCACAAACACACATACACACAGTCAGGGTTGTATCTGTATCAAGTATTTTAACTACGGAGGCCATGCTGAAGTCATGCGCATTAATGCAGTGTGGAAATGGATTTATTTTATCAATGGCATCTCTTCTGTGGGCCAGCGCTCTGCCAACGGGGCCTGGATTGAGACGCCACATCTTTTTTAAACTGTTGTGCCTCTCACTGCCAGGGTCATTGTCTATCTTTTTTCTTCCCTTCTTTCTCTGTCTGTCATCCCTTCGTTTTTCTTCCTCTGAAAGCCGCATGCAGGGCTTTGGCAGATGAGTCAGATTATCTCATTTGGCTCTGGCTGAATGAAATGTGTGTGTATGTGTGTGTTCGTCCACCTATGCGGGAGCCCGATTTTCATGCTCTGTCAACTTTGGAGAGCTTATCTGATTTATGACATATTTACTGTCAAAGAGAAGAACAGATATCTAGAGAGAGACAGCAAGAAGGCAAGCCTTTATAAATAAGCATTGCTATATTTTGAATGCTGGAATACTGAATGAATAATATATTTATGATTCTTATTACTTGACCTGTCAGGTAGGAAAATTACAGCTGATGTTGATTTATCTTTTATTCCACTTATAAAACATCCACCTTTTATCACATTTTTTGTTCAAATGTGAAAATTAAATTAGCTTACATGTACAGTTTTTTTGTTTTGTTTTTTAAATACTTTATTTTCAGGTTTTTATTTCGATTTGTGTGTGCATGTGCATTTGTTCAAAAGTACACTCAAAACATCAGTTTTGGTATGCAACTGAAGAAATACAGTAGTTAGTCAATATATGGAAACCTGTTATTGAAATAACATAAGAGTCAAAAATAAAACAGGGGATTGTGAGAAAAAGTTTGAAATAACTTTGATTGTGAGAAACATTTGCAATTGTGAGATATAATCACATTGTGAGATATAAAGTCAGAATTATAAGAAATAAAGTCACAACTGTGAACTATAATATGTCGGTAGTGACAATAATGAGCAAAAATCATAATAATTTCTTTATTATTATAATTGTTTTTAATTTTTTAAATTTTTTTATTATACCCGAGTGGGTAAAAGGGTTCATTATTTAATTATTACTAAAGAAAAGTATCAGATAAGAGGGAGGTTACTAAGATAAAGTGAGACAGCCCCATTGGGTGATCCACTCCTTGTATATTAAATCCTATAGCAGCCTTATCATGTGACCGACTTAATGTAAAATACAACAGTTTTGCTACTAATATAACTGATACTAATATAACTCTTCTTTTCGTAAGCAGCAAATTTTAATGCAAAGTTTTAATGCAAAAAAAAAAACCTGAGTGCACTTTTAAGGCAATGTTGAAATCTCTGTGTGTTCATAATTCAATTTTTCATGGAACACAGATGTTGGATTTGTTCTTAGTCTGACCAAATCACACAAGCACACACTCATCCAGACATGGGCACTGCCTCAGACTGGAACTACCGCAAACAGACGCAGCTGCTACACTATGATTAAAGTCGTCCCAGAGATATTGACATTAATCTTACATTTGTGCCTGTCACAATGATTTCTCCCTTCTTTTGTCATGGTACCCCTCTTATTGTATTACATTTCTGTATTACAAAAACAGACTCTAAACCCAGAATTAATGTCCAAGATGTAGCATTCCAAATCAGTCATCGCCCATCTCCCATAAGACTTTTCCAGTAACTCCTCAATACTGCTGTCAGTGCCCGCCATTTTCCAGTTAGCCTCACCTGGATTATTCCCTCTGCCACGTTCTCTCCATTTGTTTATCTGGTTTATTCTCTCTGTTCACAGCCGACTGGAGCAGAACTCCATCAAGATTATTCCACCAGGAGCATTCTCACCTTACAAACGGCTGCGGAGAATGTGAGTCTGTGTGTGTCCATGTGAGCACACATACATACATAATTACACACAAACACACGTATTCCTCATCTGTCTCTAATTTTCTTGTTTTTTTTTTTTAGAGATTTGAGTAATAATCAAATAACTGAATTGGCTTCAGACTCCTTTCAAGGTCTCCGATCTTTGAATTCTCTGTAAGTATATATTTATATATGTATATTTGTGTGTGTATGCGTGAGAAGAGAATGTAAGAGTTATATTAAGCTTCCATCATTCTTTCAATTTTTGATGATCTGACTCATTCAAGCTTTTAGAGAACAGAGCAGATAAACCCCTGTAGAGTCACACTGTAAAAAACAGCTGTAAAAATACGAATTTTAAGGTACCGTTCTTCGTGAATACAGTTGAATACTGTGAATGATGGTACCTTTGCGGAATAAATTATTAATCACAAACTACTGTTTAATTTTACGGTAAAACATTTTTTTAAGTCTAGTAACGTGTGCGACTCTGCGACCGCTCATAACTCCTCAGAGCAAAACTACAACGCATCATGATTTTTTTCCCCCATCTGAGCAAAATAACAACGGTTCAAGTGTCTTCAGAATTAAAGGTGTACAGAAATATTAAAGAGCAAAGGAGGAAGATTTTTTCGTCCCGACTGTGAGCTGCAAGCACCACCAAACTGAATGACACATTCCTGGAGTTTTCCTCGTCGCCTACTTAAGGTAAATGCAATTTTAATCGTTGTCATTGTTACCCTGTGGTAGTATTTACAAAATTATATATCTTATGTGAGTGTTTATAGAATAGAATAGAGGGACTGATTCTCCATGCTGATGTACGTTTTGTTTATTTTTATTTATTTGCTACGACTGGTCACACAATTTCATTCATAATTTGAATACCTTTGTCTGTGTTCTACAGATGTCTGCCACTGCAGCAGATGTTGAGCCCTCCTTGCCACTCCATTACTGTGTAAGTGCCATAGCAAGGCTCTCCCATGGATTTAGCTCATCAAAGTTGTTTTAGCCATGCCAAGTTATGAAAAGTACTGATCTGCAGCAGTTTTGATACTTATTGTAAATGGAGAGACAATATTCTGCTCAAAACTGTATTGAAAATGAATGGATGGGGTGCTGATAATAATATGTGATACTGTTTCAGGATATTAACTATAATTTTTGTCTGTATCAGTTGCTGGTGATGAAGCCACAATCGGAAGATGGATGAGCAGCATCAAAAACCATGCCATCTGTGGTGTCCGCCAAAGCTTCATCACAGGGCTGGCTGCAATTTTCGACACTTACTACGTCTTCAACTTACAGTACCAAGAGCAAGCCTCAAGGACACTGGAGTTTGTTCAAAGGTAAATATTGTTTCGATATTGTGCCCCTCTTCCCAGCTCTGTTCAGAAATGGTCATTTACTATAAGCTGTGCTGTATATTAGTAGATCTCTCTTGTTCTTATATCATCTTTATAATTACAGTTGTTTAGTTTGATCATGAATTGACGTTTAAGCTGTGCATTCAACTGGGTTTAAACTGAATGTGTTATCTCACTGCATGTTCTTGAATAGAGTATACTGTAATTCTCTCTCTCTTTAACTTCCACTGCAACTCTCTCTTTATTTATTTCTTTCAAACAAAGAAGCATCTCAAAGCACAGCTTTAAGGAATGGGACATTTCAGACTGAACATGTCACTGCTTATCTATACACATGGCTGGTGCAACAATGTTTGAGTGTCTAGTTTGTTTTCTCTGCATGCTGCAGTCAAATTTAACAGGAAGAGGAGAACTGTCAATAGCATGAGCCATGCAAACCTCTCCCATTGATGTCCTTACAACAATGCACTGTCAGATGTATTTGTTCGGTTATTGATAGTTCTTCTTATTAAACTTCAACTATCAAACTATCATTGCACCAGCAATGTATACATCTTCATTTTTGTGATGTTTATAAGTGAGTAAAAACTAAAATGAAATCTGTTCATCATATAAAGCAATTGTGTCCCTTCAAAGGACTTGCATTAAACTGCTTGGTTTATATGGATTTATTTTATGATCTGTTTATGAATGTTTTGAAGGGTCAGAGATTTGGGTGAATAGAGCGAAGAGACAGAAATCTCAGATTTGATTAAAAATATCTTCATTTGTGTTCCGAAAATGAACAAAAGTCTTATGGGTGTGCGTAATTGATGACATATATATATATATAATTTTTTTTTTAATTATTATTATTTTGGGGTGAGCTAACCCTTTAAGGATTAATAGTTTATCAATATTCAATTAAAATCTTGTTTATTTGTATAGTGCTTTAACAATACATATTGTGCCAAAGTAATATTTATATGGCAGAAATGTACAATTCTAAGATAATACAATCTGAAACACGTTAAATCAGTATTTACATGTTGTGATAATAATAATATAAAGAAAATTTGGCATATATAGAAATGTAAAGAAAGTTTTGTATGTTGATTCAGAGTCTGCATTATTTTAAGTCCTCACAGGGTTGGTGTCAGTCCTTCTCAGGTGTCGGGGTAATCTGAAATGAGATCATTCTCTGATAATTATAAAATACAAAGGTCATTATCATGAGTAAACATCTTAGAATTGTCTTAAATGCAATTCATCTTTACTTACCAAGCCTAGTATCTCATATTTCTGTATTGCTTTTTAGGCGCTTCTTTGGACTGATCCCTGAGAGAGGAACAAAGGCCAACCAGGTGAAGGTGATATCCAAGAAGACAGGGAAACCATTGTCCATAAAAAGGGTTCAACTGTGAATCCTCATGTGGCCACCCACATAAAAAAAACCTTTTGGACGTTGAGCTTTGGGCTTTGGCTTTGTTTAGTAATGCAAAGTCAGAGTGTTGTGTTCTGCAACTACAGTAGATGTTCATGTGAAGTCATAGCATTCTGTTCTACAACCAGATGTTCATGTAAAGTCAACGCAGTGTTCTGCAAATCAGTGTTCATGCGAAATCACAGCACTTTGTTCTGCAACTACATCTTTCTGTAAACTTTCTGTATTCTGTTCTGTAACCACATCTTCATGTGAAGTCAGAGCATTGTGTTCTGTTCAGTCACAATGGTGCAGTGGAAACAATGCGTTTTATATATTATTGGCTTTAATAAAAGTTTTGAAGCCATCTTTTGTCAGAGCCGTTTGTGTTTTCTGTGGTTTTAATTTTAGAATGTCAATTTTAAATCATAAATAGCATAAAAATCACATTCTACGGTGTTTTAATACATTTTACAGTAATAAAGTTTACAGTAGGAATACTAAAATAGTATAATGGCAACCAAACGCCTACAGTGTTATACTGTTCATCTTATATTTTCTACAGCACAGTACTGTAATATTTTTTACTGTAGTAAACTGTTGTTCCATATTACAGTAGGTGTACTGTAAAATCACAGCATTATGCAGGCAAATCTAGCTGCCAGTAGTTTACTGTAAATTAACAGGATTTCTTTTTTTACAGTGCAGAGTCAACGTAACCGCCATTCAAACAAACAGGACATTTTCATTTCAATAGATTAACAGACACCTCCAGTAATTGTTCTATCTTTAAATAAGTTGTATAAATAAAGAAATGAATAGTACTGATATCACAAGAAAATGTAAGTATTTCACGAGGTGGCAGTTTTGTAAGAATTCATACGATGTGAAGAAAAATAAGCAAGTAAGCATGGTAATTGCGAGACAAATGACAAATTTATACTGTATATGACTAAACCCTTAGAATATGAAACACACTAATATAAGCTCTTGCTTAAATACATTAAGCTATTTGTTTTGGCTTGGCATTTTCAGTGCGCAAATGTGTGTGTGTTTTAGGGGGATGGGATGTATATGTCTTTCTAGCTTGGTCTCTGTATTTTTTTTGGTTTACTTCACTGACCGGTTTCCAATGAGCCAGAACTCAGTGGGCGGAACAGTTCTCCCCCTCTCTCTCATTCCCTTCGGACCAGCCTCTTAGGAACACCAGCCAGCCATTTAAAATCTCTCCTCCTGAAAAAATACAATTTCAAGCCAGAAGAGTGATCCAATGTGAAACATAAGCGAACACACACATGCAAGTCCTGATATGACATCACAGTAATGAAATACTTCAAATGCAGGCACAGACAGGATTTTTTTTAGATGCTGATTTTGGGGGGAAATCTGCCTGTTAACAGAATTGTGTACTACACACCAATAAGTATCTTAAAAGAATAATCTAATTAGTCAAAATATTTAATGAATAAACATACAAAAGTACAACTTTGTACAACGTGAAAGACAGAAGTTCCAAATCTTGAAGCTTTCTGTAAAGTTTCTGTGTGGGCTGCACATATGTAGGATATCAGCAAATAGCCAACGCCACAATGCCATTATTCATTCTAAAATAAAAATGCCAAGAAATGTTTAGCCCTGCGTGGCTCTTTCAGATTAGTCCTGAATTTGCCAATATTTATCACCCATTTTTATGACAACATCAGTTTGCGTAGGGTTACAGACCATTAAGACAAAGTAATGAATATGAGATGTAATTGATATTTTATATTCATCATAAGAAGATTATTGCGCATATGTTTTTCATGATTTTACCTCTGGGTCCATATGATTTAATTTGTGTTTAAATATGATTCGTCACTGGTTGCACTGGGATGATTTGTGGTGGTGCATCTTGTGCTGTGTTTGAGGAACATTTCTGATGAATGGGTGTGTATGTGGGTGGGTAATGAACATCTTTAATCTTTGCTTTTATTTAATGTTCCCTTGTGTTTCTGCCTTTCAGGGTTTTATATGGGAATAAAATCACTGAACTTCCCAAAGGCCTTTTTGATGGACTGTTCTCATTGCAGCTACTGTGAGTAATGCACATTCTATGAATTTATGCTTGAATATGGCACGAAGGAAGGGCGTTTATTTCTCTCTGAGTGTGGGTGCAGGTTTTGCCAAGTCTGAGGACCAGCCATTGGAAAATGGTTTAATAAACATACTAAATAATGACTCAATTAAAATCTAATTATGCCAAATGGTTTGTGTGAAGGGAAATTTCATTAGCTCAAGATACCAGCATTTTAGTAGTTGATATCAATGCCAGTAATTCGCAATATCAGCTTAAATACCACAACAAAAATGGATATGCTATTGTCACCATATTGTGAAACTTTACCAGTATTTCTCAGTAAGTAATAAAGTCAGTAATAAAGAAGGAAAGAGCAGTATTTTTTCTCTTTTTATTGTCAATATTGTCATTTAAGTGAGTGTTAATTACTTACTTGACAGAGACAAGTACATTAGGCTGCATTTATAGTCTAATATTTTGAAACAACTCTTATATCTAACCAAAAGTGTTTACATAAATATCCTACCAAGAAAATAATTTTTTTTTTATTTTAATATCCAGTTAGTACTACAGTTGTGGTACGGGTGCTTTTGACATCCTTTGCTCAATGTAAAAATAATAGATGCTCACATCATGATAGAAAAAACAAATGTGTTTGTGTGTGTGTGTGTGTGTGTGTGTGTGTGTGTGTGTGTGTGTGTGTGTGTGTGTGTGTGTGTGAGAACTGGTATATATGGTTTATAAGGACACAAATCTGTATAATAACATGGGTACAACTTGAAGGTGGTTTATGAGGACACTGCCTATGTCCCCGTAAACCAAAAGGCTTAAAAAACATACTAAATTATGTTTTTTTGAAAATCTAAAAATGCACAAACTTTCCTGTAAGGGGTAGGTTTAGGTGTAGGTCAATAGCACATACAGTTTGTACAGTATAAAAACCATTACGCCTATGGAGAGTCCCCGTAAAGCGCAAGTGTGTGTGTGTGTGTGTGTGTGTGTGTGCGCGTGTGTGTGTTTGCACCTTGAGGATAGGACCGTAAGCCTGACACATTTCCCTGATGACAGACACAACTGGACATAAATTCACACACATACCACACACTTCCGCTGTATGTGTGTGTGGGTGTGAGGAGTATGTTTAGGAAATGCTTGTTAATCCAAGTATTTATAGGGTTTTAACGAGACCATAAGCATTTGGAGCTACTACATAACATTACAACCTCACATGCACTCAGACCGTGTTGAAAGTGAATATAGAAAGATTGTACTCCCTCTCACTCTTGAATTATTCTGAAATAACTAACATGTGAAACTCACATTTGTGTATGCTGACAAATATAAAAGTTTAGTGCCAATAACTCACATCGCGCACACACAGTTTTATTGCTTTGCAGGAGATGCGGAACATATAAATCCTGTTTATACGAAAGCAGCTTTGTAAAATAAAGCCTCTGTTTATTCACAACTTTGTTCTCCTATGAGGCACTGTAAATGAGTCTAGGATTTTTTTTTCTAAGTCTCGCTCATATGTTTGTCTAGAAATGTTAATCTATTTGCATATGGCATTTATGCTTTCTCAATTTACAACTCATGTATAGATTTTCCTGTTTGCCAGAGAGATTTGTGTAAAATGTCACATGCGAATGTTTATCCCAACAGGTTGCTAAATGCGAACAAGATCAATTGTTTGCGCGTGGATTCTTTCCAAGACCTGCAGAATCTGAATCTTCTGTCACTTTATGACAACAAACTCCAAACCATCGCAAAGGGAACCTTCTCTTCTCTCCGAGCCATCCAAACACTGTGAGTTCAACTATAGGTAACATTTGTTACCCCATAAACCTTTTTGACTTTAGTATTATGACATCTCAAGGAGTATCATCTCTTTATAATGTCATGTTTACTTATTTTTTACTGCATTTAAACAGCATTAATATGTATGTAAGCATGAAAATACATAGCTGCCTTTATATTTTTGAAAGGAAGTCCCTTGTATCATCATATTTGAGGGAATTTTAAAGTTTTGGTTTAGAATATTAGGCCCATGTATGATCAATGGCATGCAGTCATATTTTAGGTCGGTCAATAGGTTGAGAGTAAAACATATTTGGTTTTTCAATAAATTGAACACCTTATGACCGTCATTCATAATTTTGTTGAATATTGTATATTTATCAGTCATCTGGCCCAGAACCCCTTCATGTGTGACTGCCATTTGAAGTGGTTAGCTGACTACCTGCAAGACAACCCGATTGAGACCAGCGGAGCTCGATGCACCAGTCCCCGGCGGCTGGCTAACAAACGCATCGGCCAGATCAAGAGCAAAAAGTTCCGCTGTTCAGGTACATACAGCCATGAAAATTGGTAGTTCATAATATGCGTAATTTTGAGTAATTTGCCAGACTTGCTTACATGCTAAGTCTTGACCCTACCTCTTCCTGTCTGTTCCTGACTATGGACTTTAGCCTCAGTGAGAATGTGTGTGTGTGTGTGTGTGTGTGTGGTCAGGGGTGTAAACATCTTAGTCAGCTTTCACTTAAACAAACATATACAGTTCTGAGGGTCTCAGCATGAGTTATCGTCTCCTGTCTAAACAGATTATAAATCAGAATGCAAATGTGTGTGTGTGGGGGTATTATTAGTTTACTGTCTGTCAGTTGATTATTGATCGCTGTGGGGTTATAAATGAGCAGGATTCTCTGATCAATATTCATATTCATTTATTGATCTACATACACACAGCTTTCCTCTCAGTTCTCTGTGTATCTCTCTTTGTTTAGCTAAAGAGCAATATTTTATACCAGGTATGTTCAGCTACTAAACATTTTGTCTGTGTGTGTACTGCACAAAAGCCTTTGGAGTACTACACTAATGCACGCAAATGACATGCACATTATTATGCAGATAGATTTTTTGCTGTATTTGCATAGAAGAGAAAAGCATAATGATGCTGTGTTCTTGTGTAGCACGTGCCTCAATAACAATGCTCAAAATCTAATCAGAATCTAATAATTTATTTAAAAACACATTATAAATCCAGTTCATACATACAATGACTTGAAAACCTCTTCTTTTATGAATGTATGAAGATTTCTTTATTAAGAAATCTTTATTAATTAAGAAAATATTCTAAAAAATATTATAATTAAGCATTTATTTTGTATTTTTATTTCTTTATACTCTACCATTCAAATGTTTGGGGCCGGTAAGTTTTTTTGAAAGAGGTCCCTTATACTCACCAAAGCTATATATTTTTTAAGCAAAAATACAGTAAAACAGTAATATTGTAAAATATTATTAGAATTTAAAATGTAATTTATTCCTGTGATGGGAAAGCAGTTATTACACCAGTCTTCAGAGTCACATGATCCTTTTTTTAGGATCAATTATTATTATTATTATTTTTATTTTATTTTTTTGCATAGATGGTGTCACATACAACTGTCCAAAATCTTCTTCACAACAAACAGAACAAGCTGACCCTCTGAACCCCTCCAACCAGATTTAGTTTATAGTTATGTAAAAGTAATTTGATCATTTTAATGCATCCTTACTGAATAAAAGCTGAATATTTATTTATTTATTTATTTATTTACTTACTTACTTACTCACTCTCCCTTATTGGACCCAAACTTTTTAATTATATATATAAACTTTTCCTAAAAATGATTATTAGACTTTTTCAGAACCATAAAACACTATGAATACTATATAGTTTTAAGAACTTGGTATGTGTTTTAAACCAAAATACAAGTACAGTCGTTGGTTTTTTACATCAAGTTGCTAGATGAGCAAGCACACAATGGCGCTTCAGTCTAATGTTAATTTGTTGTCAAACCTTCACCAGCCCGACCAGTGTCACTCTTGCTGTGTGCATGCTCACAAACAGCACACAGTGGCATGGATCTAAGACACAGGCTTTCCAGTGTTCGCAGGTATTAGGGTTTGACTGTTGGAGTGTATTACATATTCTCTCTCTTCCTTTCTCGCACACACACTCAGGGATTCATCATATCAATAAGTGTAAGTAACTGACACAAGACCAGTAAGACGTCACCCAAAAAGCCCTTCCCCCCTCAACCCCAACCAATCACAGACCAGGAACCCAAATATATGTGAAAATGTGCTCAGAGGTTTATGAAGCACACAGTGTGAATTGAATGTGTACTTGTGTGTTTGACTGTGCGTATAACTGCTGGTTCATGTTTATTTACTGTACAACAGCTGCAATATTCCTACCACACACTTCTGTTTCTCTCTTCTCTTTTCCCCCGCATCTCTCCTCTCTCTATCACGCTCTCCGTTATTCCTACTAGTTTATCACGGCTAAACAAATTACTGTCTCTTTCTTTAGCTCTCAATCCTTTGTTTCTCTTTCTCTCTTTCTCTCTCTGTGTCTTGTGGAGGAAATTCAGCGGGGTTTTCCTTTGTGCTTGATCTAACCATGTGGTTGCAGACTCGGACTAATACATGGTTCTGTCAAGCACCATGGAAGGTCTTGCAGCATCTACAGCATGGCAAGCAACAAGAGACAACTTTTGTATGTGTGTGTGTGTGTGTGTGTGTGTAAATGTTTTTGTCTTTATTGGTATGGATGTGCAGTTAAGAATATGTGCATCATCTTTTTGCCCTTATAAGTGTGTGTCTGTGTGTGTGTACACAACGCTCCAAAGTCATGGCTAGTATGTCAGCATGGCTTTATGTGTTGTTAAGAATGTTAATACCATAATTGCCATGGTGATAACTGAGTTTCCTCTGGTCTAGCACAATTAACCTTTAACGTCCTCCTTCCCAGTGACCCTCTACTTTTACCACTCTACCTTTCCAACCAAACGTTTTCAAGCTTAGTCCTCTCCTTCTCTCTCTCTCTGTCCTCTATTTCACTCACACACACTTTATTTGTGATTCTGTGTTGTGTAACGGTGTGTGTGTTTGTGTGTATGGTTATGTGTATAGGTGTGGAAGACTACCGATCAAAACTAGGTGGGGATTGCTTCGCTGACCTGGCATGCCCAGAGAAGTGTCGCTGTGAAGGAACCACAGTGGACTGCTCTGGACAAAAGCTCACGAAAATCCCAGACCACATACCTCAATATACAGCAGAACTGTGAGTGTCTCTCATTTAAGGTTTAGTTCAGGCAAAAATGAAAATTCTGTCTTCATTTACTCACTAAACATTGTTTACTCGTTCTAAATCATTGAAAGTCCATTTCAACAAAACTTTGACGTTTCAAAATGTTCAGATTAAATTCTGAACAGTGCACAACCTTGCTATACATTATTGCTTATAAACAAATAAACACCCACAGATTAATTCATCAACAAATCATTTGTTTTGTGTGTTTCATTTGCTTTCCATGCAGCCGCTTGAACAATAATGAATTTACAGTGCTGGAGGCTACAGGAATCTTTAAGAAGCTTCCTCAGCTGCGCAAAATGTAAGTCTCCTTCTGTGTCTTTGTCATCTGTAATTATACAGTTTAAGGCTGGAATACACTACACGACTTTTAAAAACTGAACAGATCTTAAAATACTGGGCATCATGCACTTACCGACTTCGTCGGTAATAGTCACAGAGGAAAACCTGTCCATCATACACTAAACAACTGAGGATTACACATTACCAGACTTTAAAGTCGTTCCGATCACAAAAAACCCACGCAGAAACATGCACCTTGTTGTTAGGAGATGAATGAAAACAATACACGTTCTAAAATCGGCTCAAAATATCAAACATGTTTGATGTCCTCTGACTGGATGGAATCATAGACTGGATGGAGTCTGTGACCATCATGTGATTTTCTGTGAAATCTGTCAACTCAAATTTGCAGACTGGCTCTGACTTTTGGCAACTAGCGTCATCTTCTCCAGACTGTAAAATTGTGTACCATATTCCAGCTTTTAGGCCACCATCATCAGAGCACTTAAAGTACCATGCCAACTTGCTTTGTTTTACAGTAATCTTAGTAACAATAAGATCACAGATATTGAGGAGGGCACATTTGAGGGGGCCAGTGGAGTGAATGAACTCATACTGACGAGCAATCGCTTAGAGAGTGTCCACTACAGCATGCTGAAAGGCCTCAGCGGCCTCCGCACACTGTGAGTATCACATGCTTGCATGACTCAATTGAACTTCAGGACAATGCATCCAGATGCTGTCAAAAAATAATATCTAGGTATGATTTTATTCTCAGGTGTGGGCACATTGGTCTGTGTGTTCCAAACCAAATCTGATTTGCAGCTTCTAGCTGTTTTAAATGATTACATGTGTGTGTTTGTCATGTGCAGGATGTTGAGGAGTAACAAGATAAGCTGTGTCAATAACGGTAGTTTTACTGGTCTGAGCTCTGTGAGGCTGCTCTCCCTGTATGATAACCTGATCACCTCCATGTCCCCGGGAGCCTTTGACACACTACATTCCCTCTCAACACTGTGAGTATCAAACCACGGTTTTGATTTGTTTTGTTTTGTTTCAGTAAAGCTGAAAAAGCATTCTGTCCCAAAACTGAGTTAGCTGCCTTGCTACCTAAATACATTAGGTAACTTCTAATGGAACCTCCTTATCTTAATGATATGTTCACACCAAGACTGATAACTATAATGAAAACTATATCAATATTTATATTAGCATCCACACCAATGCACAATAACATTGTTTATTGTAAGCACACACATTATAGTTATGTTGTCTGCTGCTTTAAATGTTAAATTTTGTTAAAGTTGGGTGGATTCTTATTGGCTGTCAATGTTTTATTGTTCATCAGCAGGAAAAAAGTTATGAAAGTGATTCCAATGTTGTCGTTCCTCTGTTTCGTTATTATTATAGGTGTTGCGTGGACTTCCTTATTCTAACATAAGTTAGAAAACTAATAATTATCATCATAGTTGTAGTCATTGATGTGAACAGGCCTTTAAAGTAATAGTTCACCCAAAAATGAAAATGTGTCATCCTTTACTCTCCCTCATGTCGTTCCAAACCTGTATAAGTTTCTTTCTTAGGTTGAACACAAACGAAGATATTTAGAAGAATTTTGAAGAACCAAACAGTTGTTGGTCCCCATTGACTTCCGTGTCAAGTTTGATTACCAGTATTCTTCAAAATATCTTCTTTTATGTTTCAACATAATAAAAACACTACAGGTTTGGAACAACATGAGGGAGAGTAAAGGATGACAAAATGTTCATTTTTGGGTGAACTGTCCCTAAGGAGGTGAACAATATGAATCATTCTACATGAAAATAAACTCAGTGCTTTACTTATGCTTGACTTAATACAGTTTCACCTTAGCAAATTGATAAGCTAATTCCTATATTATTATGAAATTACAAGAAAAAACACAAATACTAGGATAAAGCAGTGAACTTAAAAACAGGTCAAATTGTTATTTATTCAACAAAATTTGAGTTTAGTCATAATAAACATTTCTCTCGCCTTGTCCGCCATCTGATTTATTAAAGTTGCCGCCTTTCAAGACAGTGGTGTGCCTACGCAGGCAGCTCATTTTGAAACAGACCTTTTGTTTGTGAGCTTCTGGAATGTTTTGCTAAATATTTGCTACATATTTTTTCCTTATGCGATCCCACAGGAACTTGCTGGCCAATCCGTTTAACTGTAACTGTCATCTGGCCTGGCTGGGGGAATGGCTCCGTAAGAAACGGATTGTCACGGGTAACCCCCGCTGTCAGAGCCCATACTTTCTTAAGGAGATCCCTATTCAAGATGTGGCCATTCAAGACTTTGCCTGTGAAGACGGTATGGCTATGTGTGTGGGTGTTTAGTACATGTGCATGTGTGTTAGAAGATCTTGTTTCTAACTCCTAATAGGGCTTTGATAAGATCTGTTATGCTAACTTGAGCATAGCTCAGTGTTATCTTTTCTTTACACAAACTCAGGCAAGCTTACAAAAACAATCACCCTGGCATATCTTCACATCAAAAAGCTCATTTCAAATTTCATTATTCTCAGCTTCTGATAAATGAGAACATTAACACGATGATTAATTTTCTCTTTGTGTGTGTGCAGGTAATGATGAGAATAGCTGTTCACCCTTGGCTCGCTGTCCTGCTGAGTGTTCGTGTTTGGATACGGTGGTTCGCTGCAGTAATAAAGGACTTAAGGTTTTACCCAAAGGCATTCCTAAAGACGTTACAGAACTGTGAGTGTACACAAACACATTACGGCCACAAACCTCACAGCAATTTCATAATAAATGGCCATTTTCAAAAATCCCCTTATCTAATCCAGGCACACCTTTTTTGTCTCCACCAACATATTTGACATCTGAAATAATACAAGGCTGCTATATATACGTCTTTGAAGTTTCTCCCATTACAGTGTTGCTAATGTGCTATTTCCTCTGTGTTTGAGTAATAACTTGTTTGTCTTTTTCTGATAGCTATCTCGATGGCAACCAGTTCACACAAGTCCCTCTGGAACTATCCAATTATAAACACCTCACTCTCATGTAGGTACAGCCCTCTCTGGAGTCACCCAATCACAAATACTTCACAGTTATCAGGGCCCTGCCCCTTTAAAACCAGCCAATCATAGCAGACCTCCACTCTTTTAAACGGACAGAGTTAGCCTGTACATATGGTGCTTGATCCATTTTCTCATCAAGCCAATGCCAGAAAATCCAATTGTTTGTAGCTGTATTCTAAGGGTTTATTTTGGCTTTTCCCCTTATTTCCTGCACTATGAGAACATATTCCATCTCCACCAAGCATACCAAATGAATAAAGTACTAATTAACAATGATCATTATACAGCACACACACAAAAATGCTAATTTGTCAATTAGATATGATTGATTGCTCATTTCTTCAGTCTACGTTACTGTTAAGTAATTATTATTTTATGATAAGGGAGACACACAAAATATGCAGAGTGGGGGATCCCCAGGACCAGGATTAAGAGCCACTAGTTTTAAGTAATTTATATGACTGTCAATGGTTTTTGTAGGTTTATTGTATTATTTTCATGAATGCAAATTTCCACAAAAGTTAATTCAAGTAAAGTAATGCATCTAAGATGTTGAATGCTGCTGTATGTTGTATTATGACTTCAAGTCTAATGCATTACTATTGTGCTTCGTGTTTGCAGTTTTAAAGGTCACCGCATACTGCATTGAATCTCAGCCGTCTTAGTGTCTTTAACATAGAAGTTTGCATGTGCGTTGTCTTATGCCATGCATTAAACCATGCAAAGTGTCATATGTAATTCCTTGCAATAATTCCTTGGGATAATTTGGTTTAAATATTCAACAACAACAACAACAAAAAAAAAACGATTAATGAAATAATCCTACATATAAAGAATCTTTTGCTTTATAATGCTGTACAATCTTGTGTTATTGCCATTTACCCTAAATGTTGGCTTTAAGTGTTTGATTTTCTTGTGGCTCATAACACTCTGCCTTTGTTTGTGTGTGTGTGTGTGTGTGTGTGTGTGTGTTTTCTTGCAGCGATTTGAGTAATAACCAGATCAGCACATTGTCCAACCACAGCTTCAGTAACATGTCCGAGCTGCTCACCCTGTGAGTGTCAACATGATCTATGGCTTTGGTTTGTGTGTGTGTTTTTTGTGCAAACACTAGTGTGGTTGTTTATGTCTGTAGCTGTGCATTGTGTGTGTGTGTGTGTGTGTGTGTGTGTGTGTGTGTGTGTGTGTGTGTGTGTGTGTGTGTGTGTGTGTGTGTGTGTGTGTGTGTGTGTGTGTGTGTGTGTGTGTGTGTGTGTGTGTGTGTGTGTGTGTGTGTGTGGGTGTGTGTGTGTGTGGGTGTGTGTGTGTTTGTTTTTGTGGTTTATGAGGACACAAGTTTGTATAATAACATGAGTATGACATAGGTATTACAATGTGAAGGTGATTTATGAGGACACTTTCAGTGTCCCCATGATTCAAAAGGCTTATAAATCATACAGAATTTTTTTTTTTTTTTTGAAAATCTAAAAAAGTTTCCTGTGAGGGGTAGGTTTGGTGTAGGGCAATAGAAAATATGGTTTGTACAGTATAAAAAACATTACGCCTATGGAGACTCCCCATAAACCATAAAAACCAATGTGTGTGTGTGTGTGTGTGTGTGTGTGAATTTTAACAGATTTATTTTTCTTGAAATTATGTGTGCACTAAAGTGTATATGCAGTATGTGTAAATACAGAGATGACATGCACCTTTTTTTGCTACAGCATTTTAGACATATAATTATTATAATATAATGTTGTTGTTTTTTTTTTATTTGTAAAATCCACAATTTTTGTTTTTTTACTTACTGAGTTTTCATGGCCTGATGCTTCTATGCAAATATGTTTTTGCAAGTACTGTAATATCTTTTGTTTCATCCCAGAATTTTAAGCTACAACAGACTGAGGTGTATTCCTGTAAAAGCTTTCGATGGCCTCAAGTCTCTGCGTCTGTTGTGAGTACCTCATTGATATGTGTGTGTGTGTGTGTATGTGTGTGTGTGTGTTTGCTATTAGACTTTGATTTATGTGTTTTGGACTCTCTTGGATGGCTTCATTTCTCTCTTCTCTCTGCAGGTCTCTCCATGGTAATGATATTGCTGTGATCCCAGATGGAGCTTTCAAAGATCTGTCCTCGCTCTCCCACCTGTACGTATCTCAGAATGAACACACACACACAAGCACGTATGAGTGCACCAAATAGGTTTTGACAGCTGGATGTACTTTGGTTCTTTCTTTTACTCTCACACAAACACACTGAAACACTTTCTTTGTCTGAACTTGGGGTTCTGCAGCCACAGATTGCTTGAGTTCTCGGTCTCCCACGATGACCCTTTTTTATAAATCCCATGGATCAATTTCACAAGTGTAACTATGACTGACAGCTGAATAGAACAAATCTACAGATTACCGTACACATGAGATTGTCAAGCAAACAATATCATAATGTTCACTGTTTACATAAAAAAGTACATTCATATAAAATAACTATTTTTTAAACCCAAATCAAATCAAAGTCACATCATGCGTGTGGATTTCAATATATAATTTTTTTTTTTACATTGCTTCAAATAATGCTAATTATAATAATTTTCTTATTTTGTCTATTTTCTCATACATGCATGTTTCATCACTTTTAAGTATTTAAGTACTGTGCTATGCAAATTTAATATAGCAAAATCTTAAACAATAAACACTTAACAACTACAAATGTCCTTACAATATATATTGTCAAAAAAAACTTCTTTCAGATCTGAGGGCTCTAAAAAACCCTTTAAAAGACCATTTTGTGTTTCATATGAAGTTAATATTGATACAAACGTGACCAAAAGTAGTAATGTTCAAGTGTGTGAGAAACATATTTAGTCTATTCATTTCCACAAGTTTGATACACTGAGACTGATTTGCAGACTGACTAACGTGATAGGCAGGCATTATCATGATAGGCAGGCATTATCGCATTGACAGGGCAATCAGCCAATCAGAGCAGCATGGAGGAACTACCAACCATTAAACTCACGCTCTATTAGAACTCAATGATTTGACACATGGCAGCTCCCTATGAAACTTCATCTGCTAATGTCACTGTTGGATGGTGTTACTTTAGAAAAATTAGCCAATATACACACTATTTAATATCACTTTCATTTTATTTTTGCATCGCTGATTATTTTATCGTCCAAATTTTTGGAGAAGATATGTAATGTGTGTGTTTCCTGCAGGGCTTTGGGAGCAAACCCTCTGTACTGTGATTGTCACATGCAGTGGCTCTCTGACTGGGTAAAGAGCGGCTACAAGGAGCCTGGAATTGCACGTTGTACCGGTCCTGGAGAGATGACCGACAAACTACTGCTGACTACACCCTCCAAGAAATTCACATGCACAGGTAAACCCACCAGGGAACTTTAGACAAACTCGTCCAGTCACAGAGAGGGCATTAGTACTAACTCTAACACTGGCTTACATGCTCAGATATTAATATTGTAAGTAATGTGATTTGATTGGTACATTTGTAGAGGTGCCGGGGACTTGTGGTTTTCCTGTGCCAGGTAAGGAAGTCAATAAGAGCCCAATCTGAGCTCCTAAACCCGGCCCCCTGTATCTGCCACCCAACCTTTCCTCGGGATGAAAGTGACTTGTGTTAGTTGTGAGCCAATTTTGTGATGTTTTTCATGTTCAATCCTATGTGTGTTTGTAAGTCTTTGCTTGTATATTTGTTCTATTTCTGTTTATGTGTATAACATGCTGTGTAATTTCTTTTTTTCCTCTGCATTTTGCATAGGTCCGGTGGATGTGAGCATTTTGGCAAAATGTAACCCTTGTTTATCCAACCCTTGCAAGAATGACGGAACCTGCAGTAACCATCCTGTCGATTTTTACAGATGCACCTGTCCATATGGTTTTAAGGTACAAACACACCTAAACACAAACAAGAGCATATCATTAGTGGCTATGTTAAGGTATTAAACTTCATACCCACAACTTGTTTTACACCATTTGTGTCCAATTGGTACATGACGGGATTGTGTGGTTTGAAGAAAGGAGCGCTAGTACTTTTGAAGACAACAGACTTTTCACACGATAAGCAGTAAAATAGCAAATACATAAGAAAAACTGATAGAAAGGGGACTGGAGTCATATCCAAATTATCTTCCAAAAAATGAGAAATATAGTTTAATCTTACGCTCTGACTATATAAAATAATTATTCAAAACCTTGAATGCTCTGAAATATCTGTATGCATGTACATGTTCACTCATCTGTATAAAGTAACATTTGTACGTGAGGATAAGCAAGTATGGAAGATTGATGTGTGGATGTGGATTTGTAATGCAACCTGCTTGTTCATATAGGGCCAAGACTGTGAGGAACCAATTCATGCGTGCATCAGTAACCCCTGTCAGAATGGAGGCACCTGTCATCTGAAGGACGGAGAGGAGAACACTCACTGGTGAGACAGACGATGATCATCGTCATCATTGAAAAGTTAAATCGTTTGAAATTACAACTGATATGTATATGAGAACGATAGGGATCCTTTATTGTATTCAGGCCATGTTGAATGTGGCTTTCATTTAGTACATTAAGTAAATCCTCAGATGTGTGTGCATGTGTGTGTGTGTCCTGTTGCTCCAGTAATGAATATACTTTATGGACAGAGTGTGTCTAATCTGTCTTAATCAGACTGAAGTGTCTGAAACTGATCTGAGCTCACTCATGCACTTAATCAGCCAATCAAGGGCCTTTCTGTGGACACACACACACACACAGCAAAGACGAATGTGTGTGTGTGTGTGGTGGGGTAAGCTCAGGTTCAGCTGCAGTCATATACTGATCAATGCTAATGAATCCTTTGTGTTGGTGAATAAGAAGAGTTTCATTTGAGACCTTCTACTTTACATGTTGATTAGGTACTGTAATGTAATACACCCACAGACATACACGCACAGTGCATAAAATCATTTCTCCTATCCCAGTTTAATGCGCAGAGACAACCATAAGTAAGTCATTCATAGGGTAATTTCCCAAAGAGTGAAAACACTACAGCTCTGTAGCGCTTTCAAACTATTCACTCAACCTTGGGTTCAAACAATGGTGTGAATTTGGAACCTTGTAATGTACTTATAAATGCATTATCATAAATGTAAATGAATCCCCAATACTAAATTTGAATTTAAACCAGCTTAGTTGAATGCTGCACTGTGTAGAGTTTAAATCTTCACTCACGCACATACATGAAACACTTGAGTGCACTAATATAAGTAGTCAGACATACTGTATGTGTATAGCACTGAATGCTCAAACAAACGCATATGTGTAACAGAGTGACAGAAGCATGAGGCGTGCGGATCCATGTGCAAGCTTTTTATTGACAGACGTGGTCAACAAACACAGGCAGGGTCGAAACACTAGCAAACAGGTATGGCACAGGCAAAACACAAGAATATTCCTAGGGCTGGCTTAGGTCATCGATCGGCGAACAGAATCCAGAGGGCTTGACAAGAAGAGTAATGAGCAATATTCCAGACTAAGGTACAGGCAGAGTCCGAGCGGTGAGACAAGGGTTAATCCAAGGTACACAGGCAGGAATCAGGAAACAAGAAACAAGGCAAAACAAAAAGATTAGACTAAACTAAAACAAGTCTCCGCAAGGCAGCTATCACTAGGAGAGTGATATACGTAGAACAATGCTGGAGACTAAACACGAAACAAACACGGAAAGGCTTGGTAAGTAGCTAACACTAGGAGAGTGCTAAAGGCTAGACAATACTCAGTGATCTGAACAGGATCTGAGTGGGTGTTCTGCAGTGTGTGCAATGGCTGTCAGGTGAGCGTGTGATTATTGACAGCTGTGTGATCAGTTCATCACACAGATCAATTTCCAGCAGTTTCTCTAGTGTTCAGTGTCACATGTTGCTTCATAAATCACTCTAATATGCTGATTTGGTGCTTAAGAATCATTTTATCAATGTTGAAAACAGTTTTGCTGCTTGTATTTTTGTGGAAACTATGATACATCTTTTTCAGGAGTCTTTGATGAATGCAGTGTTCAAAAGTACAGCATTTATATGAAATGTTTAGAAACAATGTAAAAGTCTTTGATTTTTGACCAGTTTAATGCATCCTTGCTGAATAAAGTTAGTAACTTCTTTTACAAGAAAGTTTTACTGATCCCAAAACAACAAAAAAGAGATGATGTGATGATAATTTCTAGGCACCCGTACCTACACCTTAGAAATAGTAAAAAAAAAAAAAAATGTTTAAAAAATCGAAGGAGGGACCCGAAACATATGTAGTCAATGTAATATCTAGAACATTGAACTGTGAGAGACATGTAGCCTAGTTACATAGAAACAAAGAATTATAGACAGTTTTAGAATGACGGTACTGCTCATAGAGTTTCCCTGTTTGAAATAAATATTTCAAAAGATTTAAAAAGTCTTACACAGCCATTATGTGTGTATGTTCAGGTGTGTGTGTCCAGATGGATTTGAGGGCGACGAATGTGAGATAAATATTGATGACTGTGAAGACAATGACTGTGAGAATAACTCAACGTGTGTGGATGGTATCAACAACTACACCTGTCTCTGCTCACCTGAATACACAGGTAACACACACAAACACAGAAACACAAGGAAAGTCACATGCTAAACGCTCTGTTCTCTGTGCTTTGTGCTTAACTGTCTGATGCTAACATGCTAATAATGTGCTGCTTGAGCTAACATGCTAACATGTCAAACGCGTCCTCTGTATTTCTTTGTTTTTCTGTCTTTCTCTTGCTATTTGCTTCCCTTTTTCTACTAGCTGCTAATAATAATGAGGTGGAGAAAGGTTAGTTTCACTCTCTTTCAGTTCATCCTCCCATTGTCTGTTTCTTTCCTTTGCTGTTTCTGGCTAGTGCGTCCTCTGTGCCTGCGAAAGTATGAAACGCACACACACACGCTCATTGATGTTTCTCTGGCTGGTCCTCTGTCAATAGAGGTGTATTGTATTGTTGTTCCTCAGAGTATTGGTATTTTGTCATCTTGCCCACTGTAAGATGATTAATCAGAGACTACCCTACACACGCAAACACACTCCTGCTGGTTTAATGGGATGTGACTCATGTTTTCATACAGTAAACACTTCTTTGATTACTGTATGTATACCCCTCCAAGTCTTTCTGTCTGTTTAAAATGTATATGTGTGTGTGCAGGGGAGCTGTGTGAAGATAAGCTGGATTTCTGCGCTTCAGAGCTAAACCTGTGTCAGCATGATTCGAAATGTATCCTAACCGCTAAAGGATTCATGTAAGTCACTAGGATCTCCACTACCTGTATTATAAAATTAGCCTTAAACTATGAATCCACTTTCTTTACTGACTATCTGAAACATATACTGTCTGATTTTCTGTCTAATACAGATGCACAGGTTTTTATCCATCCTTCTGAAAACAAAGTTGTGTTTAAAAGTTACTGGACTGCTTCTGGCATTAGATTTACAAAGTTTATAGCTTCAAAAATGTAAAGAAAATAATTCAGAGCCACTTTATAAAAATAATTAAGATAAAAAGACTGTTGAAGATGTTGAACTCTGTGAAATATTTAAAAATAGTTATAAACATTTAGAAATAACAGCTGTTTTCATCAGTGTTTATAATAAGAAATGATTCTTCAGCACCAAATCAGCATATTAGAATGATTTCTGAAGGATCATGTGACTATGAAGACTGGAGCAATAGAGTGGGGGAACTATGACGTCACTTTGTATGCGGATCGGCCGTTAGCATGAAACTGGTTCCTTGACAAAAAGCCAATGGGATTTTTCCATAGGCTTTTGGATAATCGCAAAAAATAAGCTCTGTGTTCAATCATAGTTCATGAAACTTACACGTTTTGTCCATCAATATCTTCACAAAATAATATAACTTGGATGAATTTTGATGCCTAAATAAAAGCGTCAGAACTGAAAAACTAAACTTAGGCTATAAACGAACTACAGCACTACGGTCGCTCGCCTTCAGCATCACCACGTTAAGCTGGGAAATTTGATGTTTACATATAATAATCGTATGAGTTTACCTTATAGTACGAACCCAGAGTCTCCGCATCAGGAAAGCGATAAAACGAGCATCTTCCACCCGAAGACATGTGTGGCATTTCGGGGGAAAACAAACAAAAAAAACATTGTCGAACAACAATATAAAATGCTGTAAACTATTCATTGGTTATCCTAAAATTAATCGTATTACAAATTATACTACAATTGGAAAATACTGTATATTGATAAACTGTTTGGCGTGATGACGTTGAATGTCTTCGACAGCGCCTGTAGTCCCATTTAGCAGCTTGTTAGCAACCGTCTTTATTAGGAAACGTAACAGCTTAAAAACATCACAAGTGAGGTGTAACTGGTGTGTTTTATGTCGTAAAATAAAATGTGAAAGTATCTTGAGCCTGTGTGAACCATGGACCTTATTAAAGGGATTTAACCAAAATGCCATTCAAAAAACCCACTGACTCTGGGACGATGGAACCGGAAGTGCTAAAATGCGAACTCGCTTCTGGGTTTTCGCCTACAAAGTGACATCATAGTTCAACCACTCTATAGCTGCTAAAAATTACATTTTAAAACAGATTAAAACAGAATTATATTTTATATGTTGTATTTTTAGTATTTTTGATCAAATAAATGTAACCTGGTTCATCAAAAGAGACTTATTTCAGAAACAACACATAAATATATCTGACCCCAAACCTTTGAACAGTACTATATTTGTATAATTTACTGTATATATTATGGCTCTGTGAGACCAGTCGTGAAAATACCTCAGCATACTTCTCTGACTCCAGTGCAGTTGTACTGTACTAACTCCTATATGAACATGTCTTTAAACGGGACATTTAAATCCTTCCCTATAAAATTGCCCTTCTGCAGTCACTCAAGTCTGTTGGATTCAAACCCTGTTTGGATTCAGTTTCATCACTCTCTCCCCTCCAGACGTCCCCTTCTCTCTCTCATCTCGACTTTTATTTCATTCCGCTTTCCACCAGACCAAAACAAACGTTGTGTTAGAAACCATCAGATGTGTATGCGTGTGTTTCCTTCTCTGTTGATATGTGTGAGAAGCAGACCACATAAGTTCATTTGTGTGTTTTTATGCCCATTGGTGCAGATGTTAACACAACACTAGAGCTGTATGGAATGCAGCTGGAGTCTCTGAGGTTCTGCTCTGTGTTTGTGTTCTGATATTCCATTACAGCTCTCCCGTTGGGTTTACTATAAAAATGAGTTGGAGGGGGGTGTTTTAAAGATGATATGGTGTGATACTATTGGGATGATGAATGTGTTTATGTAGTATATTTAAAGTTTATAGTATATTTAAATTCATAAAAAGAACTTTCATTTCAGTGGTTTAAGTAACTAAAACTTTTGTAATTAGAGAAGTCTAATCTCAGAACATAATAGATTTCACTGTTCATAAATATTATTATTAAAAAAGATGCAGCATGATCCCAACCACAACAATGAACCTACAACAAATTTTAAATTATATTACATATGATTGTCTGAATTTTGACTTGGGTTTATTTAGAGTATTTTTGGTGGTTTTTAGTTATATAGTTATATATAACATTTAGTTATATATAATATATATTGACTTTGAGGCATAGGATGCTAGTGCGGCTTATGCAGCTGTATTTATATATACTGTAGATATGCAGCTATATATTTGATGTATAAAAACCCATTAATATTTAGCTTTAAAATATATAATTACAATATAATATAATTATATATATATATATATATATATATATACAGCAGGTAAACTAAGTATTGAACACATCACCATTTTTTTCAGTAAATATATTTCTAAAAGTGCTGTTGACATGAAATTTTCACCAGATGTCAGTAACAATCAAAGTAATCCATACATACAAAGAAAGCAAAACAAATAAGTTCAGAAATTAAGTTCTGTGTAATAAAGTGGAATGTCACAGGGAAAAAGTATTGAACACATGAAGAAAGGGAGGTGCAAAAAGGCATGGAAAGCCAAGACACCAGCTGAAATCTATCAGTAATTAGAAAGAAAACCTGCCCCTTGTCAGTGGAAATTAATTTTAGTTGGTTCAGTCCCAACTGATGGCCTATAAAAAGGTCTCTCATGACCAACATGTCATACAAGAAACATTTCATGATGGGTAAAAGCAAAGAGCTTTCTTGAGACCTTCGCAACGTCATTGTTGCAAAACATACTGATGGCATTGGTTAAAGAAGGATTTCTAAACTTCTGAATGTTCCAGTGAGCATTGTTGGGGCCATAATCCGGAGGTGGAAAGAATATCATTTCACCATAAACCGGTCACGACCAGGTGCTCCTTGCAAGATTTCTGACAGAGTAAAAAGAATTATCAGAAGAGTTGTCCAAGAGCCAAGGATCACTTGTGGAGAGATTCATAAAGACTCTATAGCTAAAGAAAAAGCATGTCGAAGCTCGTTTAAAGTTTGCTGCACAACATTTGGACAAGCCTATGGAATACTGGCAAAATATAGTCTGGTCAGATGAGACAAAAAATTGTACTCTCTGGATGCCATAATACACACCATGTTTGGAGGTCAAATGGCACTGCACATCAGCCCAAAACACCATGGTTTAGCACTGGCAAAATTCATATGGCAGGATGAATGGAAAAATGTACTGAGACATTCTTGATAAAAATCTGCTGCCATCTACCAGGATGATGAAGATGAAATGAGGGTGGACATTTCAGCGAGACAATGATCCCAAACACACAGCCAAGGAAACTCTCAATTGGTTTCAGAGAAAGAAAGTAAAGCTGCTAGATGGCCAGCCAATCACCTGACTTGAGTCCAATAGAAAATTTATGGAAAGAATTAAAGATCAGAGTTCATAGAAGAGGTCTATGAAACCTTCAAGATTTGAAGACTGTTTGTGTGGAAGAATGGGACAAAATCACACTTGAGCAATGCATGTGACTAGTTTCTCCATACAGGAGGCGTCTTGAAGCTGTCATTACCAACAAAGGCTTTTGTACAAAGTATTAAATCAATTTCAGTAAGCGTGTTCAATACTTTTTATTTAGGTCATTCCATTTTATTACACAATTTAATTTCTGAACTTATTTGTAATGTCAACAGCATCTTTAGAAATATATTTAACGAGAAAAATGGTGACGTGTTCAATACTTATTTTACCTGCTGTATGTGTGTATATATATATATATATATATATATATATATATATATATACATATACATGCTGTATATACACAGTATATATTATATAATTATTTGGTTTTTATATTGTCTTTGCACTATTTATAATATAATATTTTTTTCCACAATAAATATTGTTCGACAACAACCCAAATGCAAAAGTGATATGAAGTAACTTCCCAAAAAGGAACAACAAACTGTTCATGAAAGTTGCAGAGGGAGAGACTTTTTTTTCTTCTTGTTAAAATATGGAATACACAATGAAAGTCAAATTATGCAAACTTAAACTTTTTTCCTTTTTTCTACACATTAATTTTACTGTAGACCCGACTTGCACCTTCTTTGTGCCCCCTGGGGGTCCCTGTACCTCAGTATGAAATTATGATTCATGTCTGTCACTTAAATAGCTATTAGCTGTTGTAAAATTTTATAGCAATAAAAATGATTCAATATGAAATGCATCAGTAGAGAGAGAATGAGAACTGTGCTTGTCAAGCTATTTCATGGAATCTTTCTGATATTTATCAGAGTTAAAGATGACAATGTGAGATTTAAATGTTAAATCTGATGATTTTGTGTGTTTGTGCAGGTGTGAGTGTACTCCAGGTTATACCGGGGAACACTGTGAGGTGGATTTTGATGATTGTGAAGATAATAAGTGTAAAAACGGGGCTCAGTGTACCGATGCTGTGAATGGCTACACGTGTGTGTGTCCAGAAGGGTACAGGTGAGCAGGAATACACAAACACACTACATTCTTCAGTAAAAGATCATCGGAGTTCAACATGTGAAAAACGTATCTCACTGTCTGTGTGTGTGTGTGTGTGTGTGTGTGTGTGCGTGTGCGTGTGCGTGTGCGTGTGCGTGTGCGTGTGCGCAGTGGGTTGTTCTGTGAGTTCTCCCCTCCAATGGTCCTGCCGAGAACAAGTCCGTGTGACCACTATGACTGTGCCAACGGTGCACAGTGTGTTGTCAAGGACACAGATCCTGTGTGTCAGTGTCTCCATGGTTATGAAGGCGTGCACTGTGAGAAGCTGGTCAGCGTCAACTTCATCAATAGAGAATCGTTCCTGCAGATCCCCTCCAACCTCATCACAGAACAGGCCAATATATCATTACAGGTACATCACTAGAGTAAGAGTGAGAGTCAGAGAGAGATCGAGCTAATTCTTCATCAGTTATGCATTTACACATACTCATGTGTTCTGTATGCATGTCCTAGATTGCCACAGATGAGGATAATGGAGTGCTGCTGTATAAAGGAGATAATGAACACATAGCGGTGGAGCTCTACAGAGGTCGGCTGAGAGTCAGTTATGACTCCGGATCCTACCCCCCTTCTGCCATCTACAGGTACACAGACGTTCATACTGGTGTCATTTTACAACACTTTTACAGCACTAAAAATGGCTTATCCAATCACAATTTAGAGTTGGAACTATCCATTTTACAATAAGCTATATCTAAATCAGGACATAATGTATTTTTCTTTTTCTTTGATTTTTTTCAATAAAGTAAATTATATTTACAGAATTTATATACCCACACTACCGTTTAAAAGCTGAGTAAGATATTTTAAAAAGAAATTAATACCTTTATTCAGCAAGGATGCATGTAATTAATAAAAAATTATAGACATATAGTGTTACAAAAATAAATGCTGTTCTTTTGAAGAAAAATTTATTTTTTCTAATATATTATAAAATATATTAAAATAGAAAACACTTGTTTTAACTTGTAATAATATTTCACTATTATTTTTTTTTATAAAATTAAAATAGCTGAGTCCTTCAAGAATCAACTAAAAACACATCTCTTCTTTCATCTTTATTTGACCCTCCAACTCTAGCACTCTCTACTCTAATTCTATTCTTAAAAAAAAACATGTCCCATTTAGACTTGCACTCTATTCATTTACTGCTTGTTTTCTTTAAAAAAAAAATAAAAATAAAAATAACGATAGCTTTTCTAATCTTTTTGTATTCTATCTGTTTGATTTCTTCTTATTTATTATACAATTAACAAAAGCAAAAAAGGCCTCAAACTCTAGCTTGCTTTATTCTTTTTCTATTCTATCTGTTTTCTTTTTTCTTTTTCCTCTTTATTATATAATGTAAAAAAAAATAAAAACCTTGCTACGTGTACTGGGTTAGGCTAACTGAGATTTGCTATAACACTTGCATATCATTGTTCTTTTGTTGATTTTGATTACTTCCATTGTCCTCATTTGTAAGTTGCTTTGGATAAAAGCATCTGCTAAATGTAAAATAAATGCAGCCTTGGTGAGCATATAACCCAAACCTTTGAAGTATTAACTTGCACAACCAGTTACTCTATCAGGGGTCACGACACTCGGTCCTGGAGGGCTGGTGTCCTGCAGAGTTTAGCTGCAACGTGCCTCAACACACCTGCCTGGAAGTTTCAAGTATACCAAGTTCAGGTGTGTTTGATTAGGGTTGGAGCTAAACTCTGCAGGACACCGGCCAAGGAACAAGTTTGGTGCATATATGATGGTTTCATTTCAAAGCCATTGAAATAATAATTATTTACCAAGTGATATACATTACATTTTAATTGGTCACACTTTATTTTAAGGTTAAATTCTCAGTATCAACAAACCATTAGCTATGACTTTTGCCTCAATAAACTCCTAATTTGCTGCTTATTAATAGCTACTAAGGTAGTTGTTAGGTATTGGGTTGGAAGGTCATAGAATATGGTCGTGTAGAATATGTGCTTTATAAGTACTAATAAACAGCCAATATGTTATGAGAACTGGTCCCTATACTAAAATGTTACCTTTGAATTTTACTTCATATATTTTAATGTGGGAGCAAGAATGGAACATTAAGCTGAACTTTAGCTTTGGTTAATTTTTCACAAAAATCTGTTTTGGATCAAAAAATAATTGGCAAAGGATGCCAATTATTGATTTAATAGTTAGGGTCACAGACATCCTATAAAAAGCTTGTTTTTCAATAGTAATGATGAAAATCCTTGCCTTTATTCCTTTGATGTCTAATCAATTTAATGCCTTCCTCTTGTTTATGATGGTCAATAGCTCAACACTGTCTGCAGGTATTTTCCTCACTGCTCATTTCTGCTCTGTCACTAGTGTTGAGACTATAAATGATGGCAGTTTTCATGTTGTGGAGCTGGTGGCAAAGGATCAATCTCTGTCCCTCTCCATTGATGGAGGAAGCCCCAAATCCATCAACACTGCCAGCAGCCCCAGCCCAGGACCCAGCCCTGCTCCGCTTTATCTCGGTGGTATGTCAAACACACTTGCCAATTTAAGAAATGGTTATTGCGTATAATGTCAATATAATAAGCCATTATCTCTTCAGGAATTCCTCAGCAGTCTGGACTGGCCTCGTTGCGTTCCTCCGGGAGGAACGGCTCAAGTTTCCACGGCTGTATCCGAAACCTCTACATTAACGACCAGCTCCAGGACCTCACTCAGTTCCTGCTGCAGGAGGGGGTGGTGCCCGGCTGCCAGCCCTGCCAGCGGAGTGTGTGCGCTCATGGACAGTGCCATGCTACTGGACAGTCCTCCTTCAACTGTGAGTGTGAGGCAGGATGGACCGGCCCGCTTTGTGACCAGCAGATCAACAATCCATGTGACGGGAACAAGTAAGAGACTAAAAAGTGCACACGCGGTTTCATTATATAAGAATGATCACCTCATAAAAGCATTTTTTTTGTGTGTGTCTGTCTCTCAGGTGTATCCACGGCTCCTGTCTGCCCATAAACTCATACTCGTACAGCTGTCGCTGTCATCCAGGCTTTGCAGGTGTATTATGCGATGAAGAGGAGCAGTTGAGTCCCTGTCAGTACATAGCGTGTAAACACGGGCGCTGCCGTGTGTCTGGGCTGGGGAAGGCCTACTGTGAGTGCAACAGCGGCTACACAGGGCCAAGCTGCGATAGAGGTACGGCGGGGTGCTTTCACCCTTTATATAAAACCTGATCTCATCAGAAACAAATCTGACTACACATGCATTTTTGCAGAATACATATCATTGCCATTTCCAAGTGAAATGGCCACTAATTAACACTTGAAGGGAGTTATTTTCTTCAATACAGACAAGACTAATAAATAAATAAATTTCAGTAAAAGTTCTAAATGTTCCATGAACATTTAAATCAACAACAGAAATGTTACCTAGGGATGCACAATATATTAGTACCATTTCATTTTTTCCCATTGTTGTTCGATATTGGATATTTAACTGCTCATTTTTAGATTACCTCGCTGTAATTTAATAACATTTTTAAATGTAATCTTTAGCCAAATCTCAAATGCATGTACAGTTCCATGTTGTACATTTTGATGTTGTGATGCTTAAATGCAGGTTTTAGTTTTTAGTGTTTTATATTTAAGTTATATGGACAACATAGTGTAGAATTTAAATACTGGTGATTTATCGGTTATGATGCATGATCGATTATGATCGGCTGATAATAATGTATAATTGTAGGTTTAATGTCATATCCAGAATTGTAATATCTGTACCTTGAACCCTAAATCTACCCCTACCTTGATTTAAATTGTATTTTTAAATCAAAATCAACCTCAGAAAAGAACATATCAAATGCATTTAAGCTACATTCTCTCACAATTTTAAGAAACAGACTGATAACCTTCTAATTTTTATTTTGTGGTGATGCATTTCATGTTTTATGCAAGGTCAATACTTATTTACTCACCTCTACTGTAACTTGTGCTTGCATGTGTCGATGTCTTTAATGCGGGTGTTTTCATTCTCAACTTGTGTGTAGCTTGTTGTTGATGTTGAAGTGCTAACCCTGTAAGAAGCTAATCTTGCGCTATTATTATTGCTATTTTACTAACATTCATTTTTAACCTTCCTGTAACCTTCAAGCTGCTACTGAAAGCGGTATGGACCCCACTCAGGTCCGCCAGGTGAGGGATGCATGTTGTGTGTGTCTGTGTATATCTTAAAGGAATAGTTCACCCAATAATGAAAATTTGCTGAAAATGTACTCACCCTCAGGCCATCCAAGATGTAGATGATTTTTTTCTTCATCTGAACAGATTTGTAAAAATTTAGCTTTACATCACCTGCTCACCAATGGATCCTCTGCAGCGAATGGGTGCCGTCACAATGAGAGTTTAAACAGCTGATAAAAACATCACGATAATCCAAAAGTAATCCACACAACACTAGTTCATCTTGTTAAGTCAAAAGCTGCATGTTTTAATAAACAAATCCATCAAGATGTTTTAAACTTTGAGCCGTTGCATGCTTCCAGATAAAATATGAGTCCCCTATCCATAGTATTGCTTTCTTCAGTGAAAAAGTAATCTTGACTGAATAAAGAGAGAAATATGGACAAGTGAAATCAGTCCAAAACAGTTCTGAACAAATTTATGCTTTATTTTGATGTGAGACAAAGACATTTCCATCGAGGAAATGTTATTATTATGGACTCCATTAAAATGCCTTGATGAATTTGTTTCTTGCAAACGTGCAGCTTTTTGATTCACAACACGATAACTGATGGACTGTGTTTGTGTCAATTACTTGTGGGTTATTGTGATGTTTTTATCAGCTGTTTGAACTGACGGCACCCATTCACTGCATATGATCCTTTGGTGAGCAATTGATGCAATGCTAAATTTCTCCGAATATGTTCCCATGAAGAAACAAACTCATCTACATGTTGGATAACCTGAGGGTGAGTCAATTTTAAACAAATACTATTCCTATAAACTTCTTCCCTCCTTTAATCACTAATAGAACTCTGCAGCCCCTTCCTTTTTTTTCTGCTTTCACTCTTTGCGTTTCACCTTTCAGTTTCACAGTAAAAATATAATGAAAAAGATCATGATTGATATGCTAAATGTAAAATGCTATAATATGCAACATACTGCAGTGCTCTATATAGTGATTTTTCCCCCCCTCTCTGTAGAGATGGCGTGTCGGGGGGAACGGGTCCGAGATCACTATCAGACGCAGCAGGGCTACGCAGCGTGCCAAAGCACAGAGAAGGTCTCCCGTTTAGAGTGTCGGGGCAGCTGCGGGGACGGGACCTCCTGCTGCGCCCCCCTCCGCAGCAAACGCAGGAAATACACCTTCCAATGCACAGACGGATCCTCTTTTGTACAGGAGGTGGAAAAGGTCGTCAAGTGTGGCTGCACAAAATGTCCATCCTAAAAACGAAAAAGAAGAAATACATCCTTACACCACCCTCTTTTGAAGTCCCCTGTTTTGTTTTACCTTTTTGTCAGTGTTGGACTAATGTTTTTTCCTTCAAAGGAGATAATGGATTACTGTAAGATAAAGAACAAACCTATTTTTTATTATGAAGCGGAGAAAAAAAGACAAAAAATAGATTTTAGATTTTTTTTTTTTTTTTGCCACCATTTTAGGTACTGTGACATTTTTGATTAGTTTTTTTTTCCTTGGCAAAATCACCTCAGACCAGAATGGAAAGCAAACACGCCCTGTTGACACATTTCACTTTGTGAACATGTCTTACTTTGTGCCATTCTTTTGTGTGGTTTTCTGGACTGCCGTAACGCATTTCACCTGGACTTTGTGAAGGTGAGATAAAGTATCACTATGGAGACTACGAGCGGATTCGCTGATAGTGGAGGTCTCCCCTCCTACTTCCTTACAGTGTACAACACAAACACAAACACACACTATCATAGCTGCTCCTATTCATTCACACACACAAACACAACTTAGCCACTAAGTGTAACACACATGATCTCTTCCAGCATGTACACACACACACACACACTCTTCCGATTCACATTATAAACCATGTGTATTTATTGTATCAAAAATACTGTCACATTACTTATACTCGGTATAGCCCTTCGTTTCCCTGGAGTTACAGTTGGAATTTCTTAATATATATTAATTTATATTCGTCCTTTTACCAATTTAAATCACTCATAGCTTACTGAGTAGAATAACTAACGTTGTGTCTCCTTCATTCGGTTGGTTTGACCAATGGGACTGTTGTATTTACCATAAAAAAAAAAAAAAGAAAAACAAGAAAAAAAAAACTTAGTGGTGTTATAAATCTTCAAATGTGAAGTGAAAACATTGTATATTTTTGTCGAATCTCCTAAAAATTTGTATGGTGACACAGATGTGCTTTATATTAGAGTTTAAATGTATAGTTAAAATTTCCCCATGTATTCTGTATAGAGCACATGCCATAGTTCAAAAAAAAATAAAATAATAACAGTAGCGTCCATAGCTGTCAATAAACCTCTTTTTAAAATATCCTCCTTGCAAATCCTTTTTAATGATACAGATAGAAAGAAAAACTGTGACTTTTTTTCTAAATGATACTACTTTGTTACCACTCTGTTTCCCCCATGTTAACATGTTGCTGCTAAATTGGTATTGTAGACTTTGGATGATGATGCTGATGTTTATTGTAGAGGACGTTGCTCATTCATTGAGCAAATTGTTTTACTGATCAATGAATAAAGATGTCCCCTCCCTCTACAAGGTTGTTCCTCTCTATGTAACGCTCACATCTCCGAGCCTCCAAGTCCACACATGTGCAGACAAAAACATGTACTGTCACATAACTTACATTAGGGGTGTCTAGTCCTTCTAGAGGGTCACTGCCTGTTTTATATATATATATATATGTATATGTATTTTTTTTCGTTTGCAGAAAGTTACACGTATATATATATATATATATATATATATATATATATATATATATATATATATATATATGTGAGTGTGTGTGTGTGTGTGTGTGTGTGTGTGTGTGTGTGTGTGTGTGTGTGTGTGTGTGTGTGTGTGTGTGCATGTGTAACACTTTCTGCAAACAGGGGAACAAAATAAAAAATTATATAAAAATAAAATATAAAAAAATATAAATTGTGTAAATTATTAAAATAAATTATAAGATAGATGACGCTATCTGGTGTAGTGATATAAAAAAAAAAAACGATTTGACGAATTTTTAATGTTGCCAGCAGGTGGCGACATAGTTCATTCATTACTTTGTTTCTCTTGATCTTGCCGGTGTTTTTTTGTCACCCATACCATACACACATCAACACATCTTGGATAAAGTGTCTCTAAATAACAGCTAATTAATCTATCAATCTAATTTTTTAAAAAAACAAAAGAAAAAACAGGACTGAGACATGATATAATGTGCTGCCTATTTAAATGGTCTGGTCGGAATGTAAAAAAAAAAATATTTATTTTATAACAAAAATAGCATGTTGCTGCAAAATAACAAAATAACTGAAATAATTTGTCAGTCTCCAAAAACACTTCAAAAGATCTGAAAAAGGTAAAGAGACTCTAATGATGATTATTCCACAATTCATGTACTTGCATTTTGTGTAGTGAAGGTAGGCCAAGGCTTACATTAACATTTAGGGTACAAAGTTCAGTTTTTTTCCCAATCATTTTGGCATTAATATTGGAACCTTTAAAAACTCTAGACACAAAACTCATGACTAATGATCAAAATGCACTTTTCTTTTTCTTCCAAAACTAAATACTTTTTCCAATTGCTTGTATTTTATTTTATTTTTTTCAAAATACAACATACACTATAGATGTATGAACAGTAATAAAACTGTTCGAAATAAAACAACAGCTGCATTACTAATTTTATAAAACACGACAAACAAAAGTTACATCAACAGAGTTGCTGTAGTTTCCTAATTTGTGTAGGCCCTAAAACGAGTTAGCATTTTAGCACTTCCAGTTCCATCGTCCTGAAGTCAATGGGTTCTTTAAAATGGTTTTTGGTTAAATGCCTGAAAGTTTGTGGTCAACGCAAGCTCAAGATATTTTCATGGTTTATTCTACGACATAAAATACATCAAGTAATACCTCCGTAAGATTTTTAAGTTTTTACTTGTCTTAAAAAGTGGCTGATAACAAGTGGCTAAGTAGGACTACAAAGGTTGTTAGGAACATTAAACGTCATCACTCTGAACCAGAAAACTCATCCAGTGACTAGTGCAATTTTACAGCTTGTTGCGTTTCTAATCATGCTCTTGCAAAGTATTCTAACTCAAAAAAAAAATAAAAAACAGATCTGTAGACAGTGATGGTGAAGTCTTGAGGCCGTGGTGTAGTTTATTTATAATGTAGCCTACCTTTACCTTTTTACTTCTGGTGATTGTATTTAGGCTTTAAAATTCATAAATTTTGTGTCCATGTTTGATGTTTATCATGATAAGAAAAAAAAATGTAGGAAGCAAACTTTTGTTGGTCACAGAGCTTATTTTCTGCAATAATCCAAAAACCAGTGTAAAAAAAAAATCCTACTGGGGTTTTGTCTGGTCATTTTATTGGGTTATTTTTTATTATTATTTCTTACCCATGTGCTTGGTAGTTTTTGTGCAACTCGGCTGCTGGGTTAATTTAACTGACCATACAAATGATGAACCCCTCACACATCTACCTATTATTACTGTAGTCTCACTTATAGTCTCATCACACCATTATACACTGTAGTGTCATTTTGTTTCTTTTTTCATTGTAGTCTCAGTCAAATTGTTGTTTACATGCACATTGTCTGCTTAAAATGCTACACTCAGAGCAAACACGCCACCATATGAAAACCTGTCTGAAGTATTCTCTCTAGCGTTTTTATATTGATGTATTAACATAATAAAATGTTTATCATATTTTGTACAACAATATTTAATAATAGTATGACCAATTACACGGTGAAACTACTGGTCTCTTGCGTGCAGGTGATCTAAATTATTATTCCTATGAAGGCTTGCAAGGATGTAAATGCTCAATGAATCATTTTGAACACCGGACAGAGCCAATGTTACAAATGAAGGTTTCGTTTTGAAAAAAGACATCAAGATTCTAAAATTAGTGCCAAAGTGACTTTAGAAACAAAGCGGTTTCCTCGGTAACGACTGTACACAAAACAGCGCAGAGACGGGCAGCGCTCGTTTATTTCTTCGTGTTTTAGTTGGTTAGGTTTGTATTTCGTTATGTTCTGTTTATTGTCATATCTATGTTTATTGTGAGATGTAGTAACTATAGCAACCGCGGCGTTCATTGCCGTATGTTGCCTGAACTACCTTGAAACGCTTAGTATAAACAGTTAAGACATTTGTTGCAACGCTCTTAAGGAAATCCCTTAACGTTACCTCAGGAAATTTTTTCCCCTCAAGGATACTCCTAAAACAAATTACTTAAGGACTTTCATGCAATCGGGCCCAGATGATTTAGCATACGTTCTAATTTTTAAGCTCTGAGTTACTGAACAGAATCAGAATCAGAATCAGAATTAGCTTTATTCGCCAGGTGTGCGCAAACACACGAGGAATTTGTTGTGGTTTTAGGGTGCTCCTGGTACATACATTCATACATACACATCTGACATGAGAACAGAAAAAACATTTAAATAGTAAGGCTTAACAATGGATAATAATAATAATAATAATAAGTATGAATCTGGAACAGTAGATTTATGTACAGATTTGTGCATTGTTTACTATATATACAGCTGTATAAATAAACAGATATGTATGTGTATTTACATAGTACTTGAGAAAGAGGCAATAATTAAAGATGGAGAATGAATTACAGAACACAGGTAATGATCCATGTGTTAGCTATTTAAGCTGGAGATGGCATGGGGGAAAAAACTGTTTTTATGCCTAGATGTTCTAGTGCACAGAGATCTGTAGCGTCTGGCTGAAGGGAGAAGTGCAAACAGGTTGTGTCCGGGGTGAGAGGGGTCTTTGATGATGCTACCTGCCCGTTTCTTTACTCTGGAGTTGTACAAGTCCTGAAGGCTGGGCAGGTGCACACCAATGATCTTTTCTGCTGTCCTAACAGTCCGTTGAAGTCGTCTTATATAAGACGTCTTATAGTCGTCTTATATCCGTTGAAGTCGTCTTATATCTGATATATATAGCCGAGAACACCTAAACTACTATGTTAGAGTCTGAATAATTTTGTCTTATCTCGTCTCATTCGTGTTTCCGTGCATAAAACATGATTTTATTGCTCTATAATTCTTTTTTTTTTTCTGGAGCTTCCCGTCACTCCTGTCTATCTCCCTCATTAGGATTTTCTTGGAGTTTCTACAGTTTGAGCTAACACAGTGAATCAGGTGTATTTGTCAATACTGACCTCTAGCGGACGCACAAAATACTGCACGTGATTTATTGCTGCCATATGAATTTGGACCTGTAATTCTGCCAGTTTCTTAAAATATTCAAGCGGAGTTATTCTTATTATCATTAACAAGTAAAATTAAAATAAAATAACTTAACTACGTAAACATTTTAAATACTTAATGACAAAAACAGTTACTAAAATGTTAACATCCAATATTAAAAAAAAAAAAAAAAAACTTCAGTAGTATATCAATGATTCTAAAAAGTGTCCTAGATGCCCCAGATCTGTATGTCTTTACAAAAAAAAAAGTAATTATTTGAAACCTTTTTTATTGGTACAAAATGCCATTTTATTGTTTGAGTTCATCACACACGTCATATGACGCTCGTTCCAATCTGATTGCCATTTTGCTAAGATATAACAGTAATGATAGCAACAGCTATTAAAAACAAAACAAAAACAAACATAAGGAATCAGACAGAATTTGTCAACATCAGAATCACACCATAGTTGACTTAAACCAAGAAATAAACTCTTCTTTGTAATTTGACAGACCCCTGCTTGCCCTGAGTGTAATCTATGGGGTTTTATTTTGAGCTGTTGTATGAGTAATAATACATAGTGAAATGTTGTCATTTTTTCTTCCAAGTTCAGTTCTACAGATGCTAGTATCATAATATTACGCTCTGCCCACATTCACGTCTGCATACACTAAGGGTAAAAGCACAATGGTGAAATTTCAAAAAGTCTATTTGATGACACTTTAAATAGATATTAATATTTTTTTGCTCTTCTGCCTCTATTGTTATCACTTTCATCTCCTCAAAGAAAAGACAAAAAATAGTTTAGTTCTGGAACACTTAGATATGGAACTCACAATAAACAAACAAACAAAATAAAAAGATAGATACAAACACACCCCAAATCACTTCTTACCAACCATGAAGATTATTAATATCATTTCTAAATTACTCTCCCTTCATATGCAGAATCCGCCCCTTCAGTTTATAAAGTGACATCATTACATGATCACATAAGAGGTCCATTCACGTTAAACAAACAATCACTGAAATGCTTTCATTCGAAAAGAAGCCACTTTTCCATTCTTAAAGTGAAACATTTAAAGTGGATGCCTTGATATGTCTGCAAACAGCTATCTATTTAATCTATGAATATAATCGAAAAATTCCATTTAGCGGAGCAATTTATTTCTCCCAAAAAATGAGGCAGCTTCCTGTTAGCTTCACAAACTAAACTATTGAACTACAAATCATGACGTTTAGAGGCATCCTT